>JAPVLO010000585.1:600000-1114493 GCA_027257055.1 Cephalopachus bancanus | reverse complement strand
GACACTTCCCAAAAGAAGATATACGGGCAGTCAATAGACACATGAAAAAGTGCGCTCAGCCCCACTCATCATCAGAGAAATGCAAATCAAAACCATATTGAGATACCACCTAACCTCTGTAAGAATGGCCATCATTAATAAAACAACAGATGGTGGCGAGGATGTGGAGAAAAAGGAATGCTTCTACACTGCTGGTGGGAATGCAAACTTGTACAACCTCTTTGGAAAATAGTGTGGTGATTTCTGAAGGAACTAGAAATTGACCTTCCATATGAAACAGCAATTTCCCTATTGGTAATATACCCAGAAGAACTCAAATTATTCTACAAAAAAGATACCTGCACATGTATGTTTGTTGCAGCTCTATTCACAATAGCAAAAACATGGAACCAACCAGGATACCCATCAAAGCTGGACTGGATTAAAAAAATGTGGTATATACATACAATGAAATATTATGTAGTCATAAAGAAGGACAAATATATGGACTTTGTAGCCACCTGGATGAATTTAGAGTTGATCATATTCTGTGATTTATCACAGAAACAAAGAACAGAGTTCCATATGTTCTCGCTCATAAGAAGACCTTGAAAAATTATAATGCTGTAAGAAAGCAATTGGCAGTAGTGGGAAACTGTGGGGGGGTGGGATTGGCAGTTGAGGGAAACTGCTAGGGGAGGGAGGGGTTTACCTCATCAACAAGGGTACCTGCATAATTAACATTTGTATACCTAACCCTGATTGTACCCCACATCTTTAAAATAAATTTTTTTAAAATGCTGACTGATAAGGATCTAAAAAACAAGATCCTACTGGTTAGGATTTCCCATCCATTTAGGAGTGTATCATTTCCTGAGACTGTAACAATGACCACAAACTTGGTGGCTTAAAACAACAGGTATTCTCTCACAGTTTTGGAGGCCAGAAGTCTGAAATCAAGGTGCTGGCAGGGCCACACAGCCTACACAGGCTGTCAGGGAGAATCCTGCCTTGTCTCTTTCAGCATATGGTGGTTACTGACATTCCTTGACTTGTGGCCACAGCACTCCAGTCTCTGTGTCCATCTTTTTTGGAGTCAGATTCTCACTCTGTCACACTCAGGTTGGAGTGCAGTGGCACAATCCCGGGCTCACCGCACACTTGGACTTCTGGTCTAAAGGGATCCTTCCAATCCTCAGCCTCCCAAGTAGCTGGGACTACAGGCACAAGCAACCACACCCAGCTAATTGTTAATTTTTTATTTTTTGTAGAGACAAGAGACAGGGTCTCACGATGTTGCCTAGGTTAGTCTTGAACTCTTAGCCCCAAGTAATCCTCCCACCTCAGCTGACCAAAGTGCTAGGATTATAGGCATGAGCTACTGTGCTCAGCCTTTTATTTATTTTTAAATAGAGACAGGGTCTCACTGTGTTGCCCAGACTGGTCTCAAACTCCTGGCATCAAGTGATCTTCCTTCTTCAGCCTCCCATGTTGCTGGAATTACAGGTGTGAGTCACAGATACCTGGCTACCTCCTTTTAAACAACCTCATTCTCTTCTCTCCACCGACTGTGTCTAATAAAGACACTTGCCATTGGATTTGGGGCCCACTCTAAGTCCAGGATAATCTCACCTTAATGTCCTTATCTTAATTACATCTTCAAAGACCTTTTTCCAAACTAGGTCATGGTCACAGGTTCTGGGAATTAGGATGTGGATATATCTTTTGTGGGAGGTACCATTCAGCCCACTGCTTAGGCTTGGCAAAGTCTTATGCCTGCCAAACCATACCAGTTTTCCTGATCAACAAACACATGTTGGAAGCAGAAGGGGAGAAGAGGGCTTGAATACTGCTAACAGTTAAAGGAAAACAATGATCACCCTCTAGTTCTATCCAATAGACCTTGTAGAAACTAGCTTGCAGCCATACTGAGAAGTAAGACCTTGTTTCAAGTTAAGCAAGAAGAGGAACCAAGCTGCTATTCGTGAAAATGTGATTTATACAGTGCTTTCTAAACCAAAATTCTTATACCAGGTTAGAAAAAATAACAATACATCTTAGCAATATTGAAACTATATATAAGAGCCTGGGCAATGTAGTGAGATCCTATCTCTACAAAAAAAAAAAAATTAAATTAGCCAGGCATGGAGGCACCAGTTCAGGGTTCTTAGGTATTCAGGGGCTGAGGCAGGAGAATTACTTGAACCCAGGAATTACACTGAATTATAATCATGCAACTGCACTCCAGCCTGAACAGAGGAAGACTCTGTCTCAGAAAAGAACCCACAAATTCTCTATATATGTATAGCTATTATGGTACCCATAAAAATTAAAAATTTATAACTGGGCACGGTGGGGCATGTCTGTAGTTCCAGCTACGTGGAAGGCTGAGGTAGAAACATCGCCTGAGCCCAGTAGATCAAGGCTGCGGTGGCCATGAACATGCCAATACAATCCAACAACCTGGATGACACAGTAAGACTCCAACTGAAAATAAATTAAGAAATAGAAATTAAAAATTTAAGAAACTATATAATCTATATATAGTTACATATACACATATGTAGACACACACATACATAACACACACACAAAGACTGAGATTTATGTTAAGGAACAGGCTCATGTGATTGTGGAGGCTGGCAAGTCCAAAATATTCAGTATAGGCAGCAGGCTGGAAACCCAGGGAAAAATGCAGTGTTACAGCTTGAATCCAAAGACAATCAGCTGGCAGAATTATCTCTTCTTCTGGAGAGGTCAGTCTTTTCTTCTCTTAAGGCCTTCAACTGATTAGATTAGGCACACTATTTACATAATGGAGGGTCACCTGCTGTTCTGGTGCAGTAGCAGACACCTGTAACGCCAGAACACTGAAAGGCTGGGGCAAGAGAATTGCTTGAGCCCAGTAATTCAAGACCAGTCTGAACACCACTTCTCTATAAAAAAATAAAAAAAATAAAAAAATTAGCTGGGGCTAGGTGCAGCGGCTCAAACCTGTAATCCCAGTACTTTGAGGGAACAAGGTGAGCAGATTGCCTGAGTCCACAAGTTCAAGACCAGCCCGGGCAACTTGGTGAGACCTCATCTCTTCAATAAATCAAAATATTACCCAGGCATGGTCATACACACCTGTAGTTCTGGCTACTTGGAAGGCTGAAATGGAAGGATTGCTAGAGCCCAGCAGGTTGACGCTGGGGTGGCTGTAAGCATGCCACTGCACTCCAGCCCAGGCAACAGAGTGAGACTGCAACTCAAAAAAACAAAGACAAAACAAAATTTTCTGGGTGTGGTGGTGCATGCCTGTAGTTTCAGCTACTCAAGAGGCTGAGATAGGAGGGTCCCCTAAACCCAGTAGGTTGAGGCTGCAGTAAGCCATGATCGTGCCACTGTATTCCAGTCTGGGTGACAGAGTGACACCCTGATTCAATAAATTAAAAAAAGTGTTAATCACATCTCTAAAATACCTTCAGAGCAGACACATATAATTAACTATCACATGTGCTCTGCCTTACAAAGTACTCACAAAACTCTCATTTTGACTTGCAGCAAATGAGGAGGAACTATGTGTTGTTTTTGTCATGCAAATGACACATATAGGATCACACAAAACAAACATATAGAATATACCAAACACATACAAAGTCATGCAAATGAACATATAGAATCAGGACAAAGGAAGATAAATCTACTTGTAATTGTGAAACAAACTCGCAGTCACATTCACTAAGTCATGGGGAAGTCACCTGGACATGGCTATAGTCCCACATGGACTGGAGCTGCAGAAGCAGGACGGCACTTCATGTGATGAGAAAAACATTTTGTGGCAGGCCCATATGTGACCCCGATGACATGTGTCAGTGTACTTTTATTTTCTACCAGTTTTATAGTTGGACACTGAGGCACAGGGAAGTTTACTAAGTCTTCCAGTATCACAGAGATGAGAAGAGGTAGAGCTGGGGTCTCAACCCCAGCCATCCAGCTGGAGGGTCTCTTTAACCACCATGCTTTCCTGTCTCTGGAAGTGAGGACCTCCCCAAAGCAGTGCCTCTTGGAGGGCAGCCTGGAACACTTCAGGCAGGAGAATCACTTGTACATCACAGTATGGGTGTGAAGGTCTAGTGAACGCTCAGAGGATGCCCAGCAATCAATTAAGTATTCAAGAAATATGAGCCTAAAAGAGGACTAAGGAAGATTTTATAGAGAATATGCCGAGTAAGGTTTTGAAGGGTCTGTAGGAGTCTTCCAGGCAGACTGAGCCAGGAGAAAGACATAAGGCAGAGGACTCAGCAAGGGCGACCAAATAGAAAGATCTAGAGGATTTGGGGAACTGACTGAGTGAAGGGCAAAGTGTCCTTCTCCAGGCAGACCTGCCCCAGATTTCTCCATCTGTGCCAGCCCTGACCATACTGGTGGGGGAGGGGATGTGGCTTTGAGACCTAGAACTGAGTTCTTTCCTGTTCCCAGCCTCATCTGGCACAGGCCTGGACCCCAATTCAGAAAGCATTTATTAAATAGATGTGCCCTGCCTCTCCTGCACACATTGTAGGTCTCCTGTGTACCTGTGGGGCCAGATCCAAACTCCTATGCTTGGCCTTCAATGCCTCACTTGAACTCCCTTGCTAACTTCCTGCTGCTTCCTCTTGGACCCTGCCTTCAGCTATCCTGAATTTAACCCACTCAGAGCATGTCAGTTCACCCCTCCAAGTTTTAGAACATGCTGCATCCTGCAAGGAATAGCCTCCCTTTAAGGACTCATGTTAAGGTCCTTTTTTTTCTTTGGACCCTTCTGAGACTTCATTTCTTTCTGTAGGCTCTTCTGGGTTTTACTCACTGCCCAGCCCAACCCCTGGGGCTAGCATTGAGCCCTCTCTGGCATGTCAGGAAAGGCCTGGGGTCATTGGGGACATGGGGCTTGTTTCCAAGCAGCACCTGTCCCCGCTACTCCCAGAACCCTCTTTTAGCTGGCTATCCTGACTGCTCTATGTCCTGCCTCTACTTGCCCCCCTCAGCTTCCAGTGCAATGTCTGCTAACGTTTCCTGTGGTTTACCAGGATAACAAAAACATTGTAATGGCTGATCCCCATATGTGACCACAACTTGGCAGTGTCCAGAAGTTAAACTCCACCATGCATGGGGTTCGATGGGAGGAGGGAATCTGGGAGAAGGTGGGGACACAAGGAGTGCTCTGGGCTGTCCCTTAAGGAAGCCCTCACAACTAGGATCTTCCTCAAACAAGGACTGTACATCCAGCTGTTCTAGGACCCCAGTGTCGGAAACCTTGGGACCTGCTGCTTCTGAGCACACAGTGAAGACTATAGACTGGAGGCCAGAGTGGGGCTTGGGTCCTCTTCCATGTGGGGTTCCCCCCTTTCCCCAACTCAGACATGCACTAGGAAGACCAAAATGACCAGTACAACAGACCTAAGGTCAACCTCACCCAGGAAACCCCTTCCATGCAGGAAATTCCTTCAGTCCAGGAAATCACTGCAATCAACGATTGTAAGGCTTGGAGAAGGGGCTGGAGTAGGATCTGGGATCTTCAGAATCCCTCTGAAGATCATGCCCACTGTATGTCTTCAGCCCCTGGAACAATGCCTGGCACCCAGTGGGCTAAATGTGTCTTAAGTGAAAAGAATGAGAGTGGTTGTGTGTCTTCAGTGGGGCTTCGTGGTTGTATCTAAGTGTGACTGCTTATGTGTATGTGTGGTTGTGGTTATGTATCTGGGATGTGTCATGAGTAGATGCCCTGGGTCTTATGACTTAGCATGCATGGCTGTGTCTGAGGTAGTGTGGCTGTGGTTGTATATTTTGGTGACTATGTGTGGTTGTGGTTTGAGTGCTGTTGGTCCTATGGCAGATGATGTCAAAGTCCTTTGCTCACTAAGATGGAAGGTCATTACCTGAGCCCACGTCAGAGACAGGATTGGTGTTCGGTGATATCCAAGGGTCCACAGGCATGTGCTATTGGGAGCAGTCCACAGGTCCACACATGTATGAGCCAGCCCTCCCCTTAGCATGTGCAGGCAAAAGGGGAGGTGCATAAATATGCCTGGAGTGCAGCTTTACCTGCATTTGTGATTTGGTGCACCTAGAACTCAAGAGATTCAAGTCTTGTCTAGCCATCCAAACTGGGTTAGGCTCATCAGGGAGGGAGCCCAGGGACAAATTTCCACTCCCCTCTTGTTCCACTTCCCTGGAAGCTCCTCTAAAATCAAAGAACCCTTCTTGCCAACAGGACTGAGGGAGGAAGACCTGCCAGTTCTTACCTCCACCCTCTGCCCCAGTCTCGTGGGTCCCTATCTACTTTGAGCCTCTGCTGACTTCTGCTCTGCCTTTGACTCAGCCCCCACCCATTCCAGCCCTGGCTCAGCCTCATCTCTGCCCACAGCCAAGTCCACCATGATAATTCCTGGCTGCTAGAAACTCCTGTGGTGTGAAGTAGAGTCACTCAAGAGTCAGCTACAGGCCCAGACAAAGGTAAGTCCCCTCAGTCCCAACATCCAGCAACCTCTGTCCCTCCCAGCACTCCCTTCACACCATTCCAGCCCTGATCTCTTGGTTCTAAGACTTTGGAGTTTCTGAACCACTCCTTGGACTCTCTAAAGAAGAAAAGTTGCTAGCAGCAAAAGATTCAGTAGCTTGAGGATGAGGAATGACTAAAGGTCAAGGTGGGGGGGGTTCTGTTACAAATAACAACTAATGTTTGTTAACAAGTAACAATGTAAGGCTACTTGTATGGCTCATGTCTGTTATCCCAGGGTCTTGGAAAGTTGAGGTGGGAGGGTCACTTGAGTCCAGGACTTTGAGACTAGCCTTAGCAACCTAGTGAGACCCCCATCTCTACAAAATAAATAAAAATAAAACATTAAAAAGAAGAAATGAGACTACAAACTTAGTATTTTGTGGCAAGTAGAAATTCTCTAAACCAAAGTCCCAGTAGTTCTGGATTGGGGGGGGGCATACTCACAGGTTTTTGCCCTAAGTCCCAGGGAACATTCCGTTGAGGACTATTAAAAGGAGAATTTGTCACTACCAACACTCTAACTTCTACACTGCACTGTGTGGGCTCAGGCACTCTTACTGGTTCCCATTTAGCATACCCAATAACTATTGCTTTGAGGGTGGGTTTACATGCCTTCTGTTTTACAGTATGAGGTAAGAGAGGCATTCCCCAATCAGATACAATACAATGTCCATTCTCACAATACAATCTGGTAACAGGGATGTAACCATCTCACAATAAGTATGCTCAAATACAGCAAATTTCATAATTCTATATACATCAACTCTTACATTTTTATGTTCTATTTTCAGAAACTTCTCTACACCATTGCACCATTTTACGCTTTCTTTTCAAAGGCTTTGGGTTCCCAGCCAGGAGTTGAGCCAAAGGACTCTAGTTCTTTTGTCAGTCTTCACCTTGATCAATCTGGTAGACTATTGCCTCAGGTAATTTCAGATTAGGTTTTTCATCATAATTTCAGTGTTTCCATGTTATACATTTCTCCAGACTGAAAGAAATACAGCAAACTGCTTTGGGACCCCTTTAATGTTAGGGGATCAGTCAGGCTTCTTTTTATTCTACCCAATTTTGAATAGAGTTGAATTAAGACCTTTGTTTCAACCTCATTAATTTCCATTTTATCCATTCCATTTATTAATATCTATCTAGAGAGTCACACCCTGTTGAGATGAGTCCCATGACTTTTCTCTTCTTTTTTCCTCTCAGTTTCACCCCATCAATATTTTTCTATTCACTTACTACTCAATAAAAAATTTCCACATTTGCATCAACCCAAAATGCTCTTCCAATCTGCAACATTTGACGTGGGCAGGCCCAGTATATCCCACTTCACTGATATCAACTGCTTAAGGGTTTGTTCCCACACACTAGGCAGCACCCACCAGCTGGATGTCCTCCACTTCAATGCTGACACAGTCTATCTGGAGATAGTGTCAGATCCCACAGAAGGAGGGTTTGGATCCCAAGCCTTCACACTAATCCCTAGTGATAAGTTTACCCCTCTGAAATTTCTGCCTGACTGGCTTCATGTTGGGGTTCCCATGATTCCCTCTTGGGTTCAATTAATTTGCTGGGGAGGTTAACATAATTCAGGGAAACATATAACAGCATCATTCCTAATAGCTGTGATACGAGCTGAACTTAGTTGAACCCAGAACTGCCCCCTTGCATAATTTGGGTTCAACCTAGAAGTGTCTGTGTAAACTTTCACATGATGAACTGTAACTTACCTAGATATGTTTATATAGTTTGTAATCTCCTTTGGTGTCAATCACCTAGTTTTTGCCAATAAAAGGAGGACAACTAGTATTCAAACTGGGTTCAAATCAGGCAAACACTGAACTGAACCAAACTGGCTGTTTCTGTACCTCACTTTACTTTTTCTGTCTATACATCTTCTTGCACCACTTGGCTGAGCCAATGTCTCCCTAAGCCTCTTTTGATTCAGAAGGCTACTTGATCACAAATTGTTCTTTGCTCAGACTGTTAATGTGAACTATCTTAGCATTTTTTTTCTTTTAGCATACAAATTCAACCTAAGTGTCAATAAATGGATGAACTGATAAAGAAAATGTTGTGTATATGCACAATGAAATGCTCTTCAGGTTTAAGAAAAAACACATGATGTCATTTTCAACAACATGGTGAACCTTGAGGACATTATGTTAAGTCACTCACACAAGAACAAACACTGCATGATGTCACTCTTGTGAGACCTAGAAATGTGGATCTCAAGGATGAAGAAAGTAGTGGTTACCAGAGGTTAGGTTTGGGGTAGAGGAAACGAGATTTGTAATGGGTAGAAAGTTACAATTAGATAGTAGAAATAAATTCTGGTTTTCTACTGAATTTTAGCTGACCACAGTTAACAATATTGTATTTTTCAAGTTAGCTGGAAGGGAGGATTGTGAATGTTCTCACCACAAATAAGAAGTGTATGAGGTAACAGAGATGCTAAAGATTTTGATTTCATCATTACACAATGTACACATGTATTAAAACATAGCAATGTACCTTGTAAATATTAATGGTTATTATGTATGGATGTTTTTAAAAATGGAAACAAATAATGCTAAATTCAGACTGAAATATCAAAGACCATGACTATTTAAAGGCATTCTGATAAACATAAACTTGGAAGTAGTAGCATACTCTCTAGTTTGAAATTACATTGCTATAAATAATCAAACCAGTATGGTACTGGTGTAAAATGAGAAACATAGATGAATGGACAAAAAGAAGGGGGAAAAAACAGACCTAAACATATATATAGTCAACTCATTGAAAAAATAAACACCAAAAATATAACAATGGGGAAGGGGGTGTCTGCTCAATTAATGGTTCTGTGAAAATTTAATATCCCTATGAAAATGAATAAAATGGGACTCGTCACATAAGATGGAAGAATCTGGTCAACAATTCAAAAGGAATTAAAAAACTGCCCCCCCACCCAAGGAACCCTTGGAAACAAAGTAAAAATGCATTAAAGGGGAAAACATAAAAGGAAGGCCCAGTGTATGTTCTGAAAATTTGAATCTATGTTTCCAAGATGCAAAAAGGAAAGAGGAAAAAAGGCAAAAAAAAATTGAAGGAAAGAGAGGAAGAAAAACACATCGATGAAGCCAGGTCGCTATTTTTTAATTGGACATTAAAATAACAGGTCACAAAAGCAATAAATATGTGGGACTACATAAACTGAATGGCTTCTACAGAGCTTCAGAAACATCCAAATGAAAAGGACTTCTACAGATTCAAAGATAATATATGGGAATGTTATATCTGTTAAGGAGTGATTATCAAGAATATATAAAGATAATATGACTATATGGCAAAAAGCTAACCTGATAGGAAAGTGGACAAAGACCTTGAATCATTATCTCTCCAAAGGAGGCCCCACAAAATTAGCCAACAGGTTAAAGAAAAAGTCATCAAGATCACTGATCATCAGGGAAATTCCAATCAAAACCACAATGAGATATCAACTTACATCAATTAATTACCTATTATTGGAAAGCTAAAAGATAAGAAGTGCTGGCAAGGGTGGGTGAATAATGAACCCTTGGGTACTGATGGTGAGAATGTAAATTGGTGCAGCCATTATGGAAAACAGTCTGGAGGTTCCTAAAGACATTAAAAATACAAGTACCATGTGACCTAGTCATCTTTTTTCTGGGCATAAACCCAGAAGAAATAAAGTCATCATCTTGTAAAAAATAAACTCACTCCCATAACCTTTACAGTATTGTTCCCCATAGACAAGATATCGAAATAATATTATTTGTTGAAAGAGAACTAGCCAAAGAAGGTGTGAGATACGTATACATACACACAAATATTATTCAGACTAAAAAAGGAGATCCTGCCACTTGTGACAACATAAATGACACCAGAAAGCATTATGTTAAATAATATAAAGAAGATACAGAGAGAAAGAGAATCACAAGAGATCTTGTATATGTGGAATCTTAAAAACAAAACAAACTTGAATACATAGAACAGAGAATTGAATGATGGTTGTCAGAGGTAGAGGGTAGGCATAATAGGGAGATTTAGATCAAAGGATACAAAATTAAGAATTCTGTAGAATAAATACATTCAGAAATATGAAGTACAGCATGAGGACTGTATTTTATGATCTAGTAGTGTAACTGAAAATTTTTTAAGAGAACAGACTTCATTTACTCTTACCAAAGAAAAAGGGAACTATGTGAGATGATGCTTACCTTTTGCAATTAGCTCACTAGTTGCATCTATATCAAAATATATTGTACCCCTTAAATTTCTTGAATAGAATATTAATAAAGTATGCATAAGGGAAATTTTTTTTTGAGTCAGAGTCTCACTGTCACCCAGAAAGGAGTGCAGTGGCACACTCACAGCCTCTGCAGCCTCAACCTGCTAGGCTCAGGTGATCCTTCCACCTCAGCCTTACAAGTAACTGGAACCACAGGCACAAACCACCAAACCCAGATCATTTTTTTGATTTATGGCAGAGATGATGTTTTGCCAAGTTGCCCAGGTTGGTGTGGAACCCCTGGACTCAGGCAATCCTCTCACCTCTACCTCACAAAGTGCTGGGATTACAGGCATAAGCCACTGCGCCTGGCCTAAGAGGCAGTTTTGTTTACTGTCCAAGGAGGAGTCATATTCAAAAATCATTCAGTATCCTATGACTGTATATGTCTTTTCCCTCTCTCTCTGAATCCGAATAAGCATTTCTCTGAAAAAACAATCCTGAATTTGTAAAAATATATGCACATATATTATCACATGCAGCCATTACCCATAAACACACCAACTGATATCTTTATAAGATAAATATTGCTAAAATATCATGTAAAAATCTAAAGAATTAAATGAATGGGAAGGGTCCAGAAAAAGTAGTTATGGAATTGCTCTTTAAGAGAAATGCCACTAGGCAGCACTGTGGCTCACACCTATAATTCCAGCACATTGGGAGGTAGAGGCAAGAGGATTGCCTGAGACCAAGGGTTCAAGACCAGCCTAGCCCACATGGCAAGCTCTTTCTCTACAATAAATAAAAAATTAGCCTGGCATGGTGGTGCACACCTGTAGTTACAACTACTTGGAATGCTGAGGCAGAAGGATTGCCTGAGTCCAGCAGCTTGAGGTTGTGATGGGCATGAGTGTGCTACTGCACTCCAGCCTGGTTGACAGAGTGAGACTATGATCAAAAAAGAAAAAAGAAAGAAAAATGTTTTGGGAATAGCCACAGAAATTGGAAAATACACTATACTGAATACACTATACTATCTGATATCTGTTGCTACAAACACATTATATATATTCATGTAATTTATCATGGCAAGTTGATATTTTGAAACAAGTGAAAATGGTTTAAAAAGACCTCCAGCAAGATATCTTGACAATACACAAAACGTATATATGAAGGAAATTAGAAACATCTCAATTTCATCTTTAAAATTAAAAAAAAATTGAAAGTACACAAAGTGATCTCAGATATTCTATGTGTAATAGAAGACCATCTATTTCTAATGAATACAACTGATGAAGGGAAAAAAATCAGCTCATAATTTCTGGTGATTTGAGAGTCCTGTAGATACTTCTCAAATAACTGATTCTCACATGCAATGGTTCTTAATTTAAAAACAAAATAAACACCCAAAAACAAAAATCCTCAGTACTCCCATCTCAGGCTAATCTATGAGTTTTGCTTATTACATTGTTATCAAAAATTTGGAAGTGGCTATGAACTCCATTCAATGTCAAGTCCTGTAAAGAACATTTTATCTGGATGAAATTTTTAAAAATAATTTTTTTAGGTTAGAAAATACAGTGTATTTAGAAAATAAATTGGGGAGAGTGAGAAAGAGGGGATTCACCTCCCCAGGAAGGGAAGGGGGCCAAAGCTTAAGAAAACATGGCCTGGCCAGAGCTCAAAGAGCAACTGGCCACACCATAACTTAGCAAGGCAATGGCACTTCTTAAATAATTTAAGACCATCACAGGTGCATGAGAAAACCGTAACCAGGGAAATACTCACATTGGAAGAGAAGCTAAGAAATATAAGCCTGGTATACTACTAAGTAGACTTCCTTTAAACCCAGGAAACAGGGGTATTATATATTGTTTTTGATATAAACGCTTAATACTTGAGTTTCAACATACTTCTTTACGCATTTGTTAATAAAAAATTGCAGGATACACCACAATTTAAACTAATGAAAGCACGCGTCTAAAAGTAGGAATGTTTCCCTCCGTGTCTGGTACAACCTAGGGCAACCCAACCTCGACATGTCCCACTTCCTCCCCCCACCCGGTTCCATGCTCATTTTCCCTTTCACATTCACGTTCATCTACATTTTACATCGGGTGTGTCTTGCCCTTCATGTGTAGAGGCTACTTTCCTCAGAAAAGTCCTAATTCATAAAAACACTACCGCTGGCTGCATTTTCAACTCAAAAACCCGGAGGCACTCAACACTCTAAATTCATTATTGCACAAATATTACAAGGCAGCAAAGAACACCACGTAAGGAAATTGAAGAAAATGAGAGCTTCTATTTTTTTTTTTTTGAGTTGGAGTCTCACTCGGTCTAAACTCACTGCAGACGATAAATGCCCAAGCGCGGCCTCCCTGAAGTTCCCTCCTCAACCGTCAGGGATTCAACAGCGCCTGAAATGGCGGGGCGGGGCGGGCCCGGCTCGCGGCGCGGGGCCGCCATGGCTCTACCTTCTGGCGAGGCAGCACGCCTGGCGAAAACTCACACCGGCTTCCAAGAAGTTATACAGCCACACGGCGCCCCTAGCAGCCTATTTATAAACTCCCTACTCAAATGAGGTCTCCTAGAAGGCTCGTTTTCATTGGATGATATACACTCATTTTGATTGGCTGATAGCCACTCCTTTGTACAATTCTCACTACTATCAACCGATGGAGAAGTCTTATGTGTCTCTTTAAATACAATCAGAAATACTCTTCCACAAGCCTTCATTTGAATACAAGCTTTTATAAATAAGCTACTCAAAAGGCATCTGCCGGATTCTGTTTTCTCGGTTTGACCTCATTTCCCTCGTTGCCGCCCCGCCGCGGGTGCCTGCCTTTGCCGGCCTTGAACATTTGTATGCCTAACCCTGAATTGTACCCCACATCTTTAAAATAAAAAAGTAAAAGTTATAAAAATAAAAGACCAAAAAAAAAAAAAAAGTCAGCCGGGCGTGGTAGCGCATGCCTGTAATTCCGGCTGCTGGGAAGGCCGAGGCGGAAGGATCGCTGGAGCCTAGCAGGTCGAGGCTGCGGTGGCCAGAAGCGGCCACTGCACTCCAGTCTGGGCGACAGAGTGAGACTCCAACTCAAAATAAATAAATAAATAAATAAAATAAAAGAACAGAAAAGTGTTTCCAGACAAGTTCTCAGGTTCACAGGAACCAGCCGAAGGTCAGCCTTGCAGGAAGACCCTTTTAAGGACAACAGTCTAAAATGTCATCCCCGAGTCCTGGCTCAGGGATGGGTCCTGGACAGAGCTGGTTTTCAGAGAGCATGGATGGGGGACAGTGCTGTCCCTCTAGGGCCACTGGGCCTCCGAGGAGAACTTGACCAGCGAGCGGCCACCCTGGGGATGAGGCCAATGGAGCCAAGACCCAGCCTGCTGGGGAAGGAGCATCTCCCTCACTTGGTCCTGGGAAGGCCCACCCTGGCATCTACCAAGAATCTCCAGGCTGGTCCCAGAGGTCTATAACCACCCCACCCCAGATGTAGCTGCCTAGGGAAACAGAGTAGCAGAGAGGCCCAGGCAGTATCTGGACAAGAGGGTCTGGTCCACCACTCGCCGTGGGAGGTCTCGGTGCCAATCGGAAAGAGAAAGAGACACAGAGCCTCCTGGATGCTTCCGTGGCAGACCCACAGTCCCAAGGTCACTCCGACTACAGGCGCCCTTCACCCATCCTTCCTCTTGCTGACATGGACAAATGTCAGCAGAACCCAAGACTGCAGGAGCCACAGCACCTGTGTCAATACCCCAGGCAACTATTCCTGCCAGTGCCAGCCTGGCTTTGCGCTCAGGCCAGAAGACCCAAGACTCGGCACAGTTAGAGGCCCCCAGAGGATGATGTGATGAGCCAGACAGGAGCTGGGATGCAGCCAAAGCAGAAGAGCCACAGGTTCCCCCAAGGTCAAGGCCCCGCCAGGCCCCAGATGGAGGATTCGTCCTCCCAGTCAGGGAGACAGCAGGGCCCTCTGGGCCTGGAGCTCCCCTGTGCATCCCCCAGGGCTCTTCCTCAACTGTCACGTGAGAGTGGAAGGTGTCATTTTCATTTCTAAGAGGGGATCTTCTGCAATGGCCAGCAAGGGAGCAGCCAGAGTCTTTGGTCAAGAAGTCCATCCCCTATGACTTGGTTTCCCTCCTAGTGACACCTCCTATAAACTGGGGACCATGGCCCCTGCTGTGCTCATCTTGTATGGAGGCCGTCACAACTTGCTTTGAAGGTGAAGTTGAAAGTCATCAAGTGACAGCTTGTGCAGTCATGTTGCCTGGTCTGGGACAGGTAACAGACAGGGAAGTGGGCGCAGGGAAGGACTGAGCCGGTCAGGGCCAGGGCTTGAACTCCAACTTTGTCTTCAGATACGAATGATTGCACCTCCAGACACAACCCGTGCCACAGCTCTACCCACTTCTTCAACAACATGGACAGCTATCAGTGCTGCTGCCATCCAGGATGGATGCTAATACCTGGCTCCCCCAATGCCCAAATGACACCATCTGTGAAGGTTGAGAGCCAGATCCCACATTCCAGAGACCCCAAGCTCCTGACCCCATGTCCAGTGGCACCCACACACCACACAGAATTGTGCTGTGCCCAGCACTGATTCTTCTGAGGCGTCACGTGAAAAGAGCAGGAGGTCCCGGGGAAGGAGTTGGGAACTGAGGGGGAGACTAGGGAGACCCCAGGCAGCAGCCAGTTACTATGGTTACCTCCACAGAAGCCACCTGCTGAGCTCGGGCCTCTCCATCTTTCCTGACCTGGCATCCACCACCCCAAGGGGCACAATACAGGGAGGCACGAGGCGGGGCATGGCCAGGAGAAGGGACCTTTATCTGACTGGGACAGGACCTGACCCATCACCCTCTTTGCATCCCCAGATGTGGACGAGTGCAGCTCCGGGCAGCATCAGTGCCACAACTCCACCATCTTCATCAACACTGTGGGTTTCTACACATGCCACTGTGGGCCAGGTTGTAAGACCAAACCTGGGATCTGGAATAACCAGAAGACAACTCTCTGTGAAGGTGCCTTATCTGACCTGACCCTAGAACCATCCCCACACCCCGACACACCCCTAATGATCCTGTTCCCTGCAGAGGTGTCCTTTCCCACCCGGCCTCTACCTCCTGCTATCCACAGCCAGATGAGTGGCCCTGCAGGACCCAGGAGTCAGGAAATCACTCTGCAAAGTACTGCCCCTGAGCTATTCCTTTGCTCTGAGCTCTCCATCCACCCAAGAAACTCTCTGACCTCCTCTTCTCTCCTCTCCCAAGAGTCTCTCCCACTTTTTGTCAAACTCCAAAATCTAAGAAGAGACTTGAGGTCATCCTCAGTCCAGACCACCAATGAGGTAAGGGCAGGACCCCCAGGGGCAAAGTGGCAGCAATCCACAGAGACCTTAGTTAGTTTGCATCTGGGAGAAGATGACCCCATGCAGTGGGAGCTGGCCTGACTCCCTGCATCTTTCAGGGATGGGGGAGAGTTGTACACAATATTAGACACCAAGTACACCTACTGTCTTTCCTCTGGCTGCTCCATAGACTTTGGGTTTATGAGATAATTGACATTTCAGAAGAGGGCTGACTTTTGAGGGGCTATACTCCAGGGTCAAGGATCACCCAAGGGATCCCATCCAATGGGGAATCCCATCCAATGCCTCCTATATCCCCCAAATAGACAGTCTCTAGGGTCTGATCACTGGGACTGAGTGGTCAGAGTCTTTGTGCATCCCTTTGACCCGTTGCTCACGGGCTCTGTGTCCCTATCCCCCTAGAACCTCATGCAGAAAGTGGATGAGCTGCTGAAGACCTCCAGAGACCTGTAAACCCTGCCCCACTTATAGCAGCACTGTGTAGCCACTCACCTGTTGTATGACCTGGAGGATAACCTGCGAGGCCTGAGCAAGACCCTTCCCAATGGGCTGCTGACCTTCAATTATTCTGGAGGCACAGGTAAGTTCAGGGGCTGCCCATGTTCCTGCTCTACACTTTCGCCATCCCATTCCTCTTCAACCCCACTAGGGCCAAGTGACCACATGTGAATGTCAGTGTTATTCTCATAAATAAGTTAAAGTAGAAGATTAAAAAGAAATGTATCAACTTGTAGATAATATGCATTTTAATTGTTACATAGATTATCAGCAGTAAAATAAGTATGATGAAGAATTTAAAATAACAAGATAGACACTGCTTCACAAAAACTAATTTGGAAGAACATAAATTAGTATTAGCTGATATATAAATATGATCTGTTTTATTGAGCTAAAATTCACTTTGGAGTCACCAATTTAAAGTGTGCATTTCAGTAGAACTTAGTGTATCCACAGAGTTGTACAACCATCACCTCTATTTCTAAAATATTTTCATCACCCCAGAAGTAAACACTGCATCTACTTAGCAATCTATCCTTATTCTTGCCTTACTCCAGCCCCTGACAACCATTAATCTGCTTTCCATGTCTATGGGTTTGCCTAGTCTGGATATTTCCTATAAATGGAATCATACCATTTAGTCTAACTTCTTTCACCTAGCATAATATTATTGTGGTTCATCCATGCTGTAGCATGTATCAGTATTTCATTCCTTCTTATGACAGAATATTATTCTATGGTATGGATATACTATGTTCTGCTTATCTGTTCACAGTTGATGTATATTTGGGTTGCTCCCACCTTTTGACTATTGTGAACAGTTCTGCTATGAATATTGGTGTACAAGTTTTCATTTGAATAAGTGTTCTCAGTTTGTTGGGGCAGATACTTAGGAACAGAATCTCTGAGTGATATGGTAATTCCATGTTTAACTTTTTGAGGAATCACCAAACTGCTTTTCCAATTGACTGTACCATTTTACATTCCCACGAGAAACATACAAGAGTTACAATCTCTGTGCCCATGGCAAAAACTTGTTTCTTTTGTTTTGTTTTTATGATGGCCTTTTTGGTATACCTGAGTTGATATTTCATTGTGGTTTTGATTTGCACTTCCCTAATGACAAATGTTGTTTAACACCTTTTCATGTGCATATTCACCACTTGCTCATCTTTTCTGAAGAAATATCTATGCAAGTCCTTTGTCCATTTTGTAACTGGGTTTGTCTTTTGGTTGTTGAGTTGTAAGCATTTTTTATGTATTCTCATAGCAGCCCATGATGAGATATGCAATTTGCAAATATTTTCGCCATTCTGCAGTTGTCTTTTCATCTTCTTAACAGCTTTTTCACATTAATGAGCAAATACTTTAAATATTGATGGGGCCCTTTTTATCTGCCTTTGTTGTTGATGTTTGTGCAGTTGATGTCATATTTAAGAATTCATTGCCAATCCAAGGCTAGAAAAATCTATCACTGTATTTTCTCTGATATGTTTTATTTTTAGATCCTAAATTTAGATCTTTGACCTATTTTGAGTTCATGTTTGTGTATTGTGTAAGATAGGGGTCCAAATTATTTATTTTATATGTAGATACCCAGTAATCCTGTGGCACAGCTCCACCCACTTCCTCAACAACATGGGCAGCTCTCAGTGCTGCTGACATCTAGGTTGGATGCTGATTCCTGGCTCTCCCAATGGCCCAAACGACACTGTCTGTGAAGGTTGAGTGCCAGATCCCACCATTTGTTAAAGGGATTATCCTTTCCCTCATTGGATAGCCTTGGTAATACTTGTGGAAAAATCAGTTGACCATAGATGAATGGGTTTATTCTTGGACTCTCAGTTCTATTCTGTTGGCCAATATACCAGTATCATACTGTTCTGATTATTGTAGGCTTGTAGTAAGTTTTGAAATGAGGAGGTGTAGATCTTTCAAATGTATTGGTCTTAAAGACTGTCTTGGATACTTGGGCCCCTTGCAATGACATATGAATTTTAAGATGAACTTTTCTTGTTTGGCAAAACAATTATAATAGGCTATTAGAATATTGATAAAGATTTCATTAAATTTATAGATCTAACTTGGGTAGTATTACTATCTTAATAATATGGAGTCTTCCAACCCATGAACACAGGATGTCCTTCCATTTATATGGAGTCCTTCTTTCAAAAACTTTTGCAGCTTCCTGTTTACAGTTCTGTTTACAAGTTTAAATGTATTCCTAATATTTTGTTGAAGATTTTTGCATCAATTTTCATTGGAAATATTGGTCTATAGTTTTCTTGTGATGTCTTTATCTGGTTTTGTTGTCAGAGTAATATTGACCTCGAGAATTATGTAAATCATGTTTTACCCTCATCTACTTTTTGGAGATGTTGACAAAGGATTCACATTCATTCTTTCTCAAATGATGGGTAGATTTCAACAGTGAGGCCATTTGGTCTGAGTCATTCATTTTGAGAGGTTCTAATTACTGATTCAATCTGTTTATCTGTTATAGGTCTCTTCAGAGTTTGTATTTCTTCTTGAGTTGACCTTGGTGGTTTGTGTGTCCCTGGGAATTTGTCCACTTCATCTAGGTTATCTACTTTATGGTTGTAAAATTGCTTATATTATTCTCTTCAAATCCTTTGTAACTTTGGGCTATATATGCATACATATGTGTGTGTGGGGGGGTGTAGTATGTAACTTCAGGTTATGTATATACTCATATATATTAACCACTGCAGGCACAACTCCTAACCTAACTCTTTATGTATATTTCCCCAAATTATAGAATTGTCTCTGGTGATGCAGGAGCAAGGAGACAGCAATGCCACCTTGAATCAGACTCAGACAAAAATGCAGCTGAACTGGAATTTGGCACAGGAATCTGGTGACACAGGTAACAACTGAAATGGGGAAAAAGTTGTTGAGGCCTCATGGTGGGACAAGATGCCCAAGGATGTGAAAATAAGAGATTTGAAGAGTCAAGGGAAGTAGGGTGGGGCAGGATAGGGCCGCAAGAGGAGAGTCTATCCGAGGAGCAGAAAGCCCTCTTGAGGACCCCAAAATGGTAGCCTTGGCCTTGCCCCACAGGCCCTTCTGTGGTGGGCTTTGTCTCCATTCCAGGGATGAGTAAGCTGATGACTGAGGCCCCCCTGCTCCTGGAGCCTGAGAAGCAGGCAGCTCCATAGGAGAAGCAGGCTGTGCCCTGTTTTTACAGCCAGTGACCCCTGGGCCAAGGTAAGAAGTGTTCTGTATCTTCTGGGAGCGTGGCCAGGATGGGTATGGTCATTGGGCCACCGCAGGCTGCAGGATGGTGGACACCAGAGACAGCAGCACCACCTGTCATTGCACCCACCTCGTCAGCTTTGCAGTCCTCATGGCCCCCTCCAATGTGCAGGTGAGAGTCTGGGAGGGGCTACACTCTGCATCTGTTGCTGTGTAACAAATTTCCACAAATGTTGCAGCTTTAAAAAATATATAATCTTGCACTTTCTGTGGGTCGGAATTTCAACATTGCAGGATGGGTTCTCTGCTTAGAGTCTTACAAGTTCTATATCTATCATCTATCTATCTGTCTATCTATCTGTCTATCTATCTACCTACCTACCTACCTACCTACCTACCTACCTATATACTTATCTACCTATCTATCTATAAAGACAGAAAGAGAAAGACTGGAAGAGAGACCCAAAAATGTATACACACTTTAAGAAAGGAAAAAACCATATTAAAATTGTAATACTCAATACGATGACTACAAGTCACGTTTGACTTCTGCAATTACAAGGAGTGCTTGAAGTGGTTACCATCAGGGTCCAGACATGGCTGATTACAGCAAACATCTCTTAAAATCTCTTAAAATGTGTACACATTTTTTGCACCCCTGATATATCTTTAATCTTGGAAAAGAGTGGAAACTTTATTTCTTGTTAAGGGTTATAGCCTCAAGGTTGCTGTCCCACAGGCTGGGAAGCATGCCTTCAGTCAAGATCAGAGACAGGAACTTTGCAGGAGAATATGAAATATACATATTCAAAAGACTATAGGAGGAGCTATTAATATTAATGAAGGTTGTCCTGACACATGCAGATTCAGCAAATAAGCATGTTACATACAACTTATGTTTACTTTGGGGTGAAGACTTAACGTTTAAATGTGTTATAGTTAGGCCTTATATTTCTTTATTTTAAAGATGTGGGGTACAATTCAGGGTTAGGTATACAAATGTTCATTATGCAGATAGCCCTGTTGATGAAGTGTGCCCCTCACTCCCCTGGCAGTTTCCCTCAACTGCCAATCCCACTCACCCTCCACTGGTAGTTTCCCACTACTGTCAATTCCTTTTTTATAGTATTACGATAATTGTTCAAGGTCCACTTATGAGTGAGAACTTATGGTACTCTGTTCTTTGTTTCTGTAATAGATCACTGAGTATGATAGACTCTGAATCCATCCAAGTTGCTGTGAAGTCCATATGTTTGTTCTTTACGGCTGCATGACATTCCATTGTGTATATGTACCACATTTTTTTATCGAGTTCAGCTTTCATGGGCAGTATAGTTGGTTCCATGTTTTTGCTATTGTGAATAGAGCAGCAACAAACGTGTGTGCAGGTATCTTTTTTGTAGAAGGACTTGAATTCCTCTGAGTATATTCCAAATAGGGAGATTATTGGGTCATATGGAACATAATTTCTAGTTCTTTCAGAAATCACCACACTGTCTTCCAAAGAGGTTGCACTAGTTTGCATTCCCACCAGCAGTGTAGAAGTGTTCCTTTTTCTCCGCATCCTCACCAACATCTGTTGTTGTTTGTTGTATTAATGATGGCCATTTTTACTGGAGTTAGGAGGCATCTCAATGTGGTTTTGATTTGCATTTCTCTGTTGATGAGTGAGGCTGAGCACTTTTTCATGTGTCTGTTGGCTGCCTGTATATCTTCTTTTGAGAAGTGTCTATTCATGTCTTTTGCCCACTTTTTAATGGGGCTGTTTGTTTTTTCCATTCATAGACCCTATATTTCAAAAGATCTTTTCAGGATATGAAGGTACACAAGTGTGTAGACTCTGTAACCCAGCCAGGACAAGTCCATAGTCAGTGGTCTCATATCAGGAGAAAGTTACTCAAATCAGTCTTTTGTCCAATCAAAGCTGGAGTTATGACTGATGGACAAGGACGTCAGTTACAGTGTGTGAGCTGTGAATTGTTTTAACTCATTCGTGATTGCTGACATGAATTTACACAAATTTGGTTCCTGTTTGCCACTAGTGTGAATTTACTCATTCCTAATTATGATTCTGAATACTGCAACATTGTCATATGTGTGTCCTATTATATTTTGCTTGAAAATGAATAGGAGGCAAGGAGAAAGTTAATTGAGATAATTATCTGATATCTCTGTGCATGTTGTTATTGATTTACATAGCTGGTAAAAATTGCAAGTTGGTCATTCTTTTCATGTGGTTAGTGTTGTATACTTGCATTTTGATATTTCAGTGCTTTCATACTTCAGCATTAAAAATAGTTTACCACAACTATGGAAAATGAAGAAATATATGTTGATGAGATTTCCAAGGTCTATGGTGAAGCCAGTGAACTTATTAGTGATCGTGAGACAGATAGTGATGTAATTATGCAATGTAAATGAAGAAATATAGATATGCATATAATATATATTTGGTTTACAATCTGAATAAAAATGCAAAAATGGACTGCAGTCTGAGTGGTGTCTAAGGCACATACTGGGTATATCTGCAACTTTCAACTGTATTGTGAAAAAGGTGACAATTTAGAAAGACCATTTCACTTGTGCTTAACGGCAGAAGTTTGCAGCAACCAGTTGCAAACTTTATTTTCACTCACTTTCAGTATTAGGAAAATTTTTCAATTGTAAATGTGTTAATATTGCTTATTTTGGGGCCAGTGCTTGTTTAGCTGCTAGAGAAAAAGAAAAACCTTGTGGCCATTAGAATATAGTTTATTATAGCTGGGTGAGGTGGCTTATGCCTGTAATTCCAACACTTTGGGAGGTGGAGGTGAGAGAATTGCTTGAGCCCAGAAGTTGAGACCAGCTTGGGCAACATAGCAAGACCTTGTCTCTACAAAAATATAAAAAAATTAGCTGGGTATTGTGGAATGTGCCTGTGGTTCAAGCTATTCAGGAAGTTGAGGTGGGAGGATTGCCTGAGTCCAGGAGGCTGAGACTCCTGTGAGCCCTGAGTGTGCCACATACTCCAGCCTGGGCAACAGAGTGAGACCCTAACAACAACAACAACAACAACAAAGAACATAATTTATTCCTTAAGTGTAGGGATGCATGACTTAACCTTTGCCTGAATGGCATGGCCTTAGAGACTGTTTATAATTTGGTGTCTTAGTGCCACAAAGGATCTGTTCTGTTGGTCTTAATATCTCTATTAACATTCAACCTGCACAGTTGTGGTGTCTAAGCCACAAAAGAGAGGGAGCATAACAAGGCATGTCTGACCTCCCATCCCATCATGACTGGGAGCTAAGTTTTGCTTGTTTTTTTTTTTTTTTTTTTTTTTTTTGAGTCAGAGTCTCACGCTGTTGCCCAGACTGGAGGGCAGTGGCATGCTTATGGCCACTGCAGCCTCAATCTGCTGGGCTCAGGTGATCCTTCCACCTCAACCTCCCAAGGAGCTGGAACTACAGGCATGTGCTACCACACCTGGCTACTTTTTCTTGATTTATTGTAGAGATGAGGTCTCGCCAAATTGCCCAGGCTGGTCTCGAACTCATGGGTCCAGGCAATCCTCTCACCTCAGCCTTCCAAAGTGCTGGAATCATAGGTGTAAACCACTGCACCTGGCCCAGGGAATTAAGTTTTAAAGATTCTTCTGAGGTCCTTTCAGTTGGGAGGTTTATGGTTTTATTTTTAGTTTACACAAGACTGAAATCATCATGTCAGCCAGGCAGTCATTTCATCTGAGGCTTGAGACCCTCCTCTAATCTCCCTGGTTGCTGAAAGAACCAGTTTTTCCTGGTTATAGACCTGAGGTCCCACTTTCTTGGGAGCCGTCAGCAGGGGACCATGCTCAGGTTCCTGAGGGCTGCTCACATTCCCTCCCACATGACCTTCTCGCAATGCAGCATCCTTCTTTTCTGGAGGCCAGCAGGAAAATACTACCCACATGCAATCCTTCTTAAACTTTGAGTCTGTTTTCTCCAAGAAGAGCCCGGATCTTGTAAAGTTTCACCTGATTAGGTCAGGCCCATTCAGGATATACTCTCTGACTTAAAGTCAACAGATTTGGGGCCTAAATTCCTTCTGCGAAGTCCCTCCATAGGAATGCCTAGACTCACATTTGATTGGATGCCGGGAAGAAGGTGTGGGCTCAGCAGGCAGTGGGACTATGAGGGCAGAATTAGAATTCTGCTCACCACAGGTGTCTGTAAGACAGGGGTGGTCAGGGGCAGCAGATAGGAAGATTTCAGTTTGGCAGAGGTCAGAGGAGGCCAGGGGAGCCAGTGGGTACAGGTGGGTCAGCGGCTGTGTTTGCCTCTTCCTCTAGCCAGGTGAGCTGAGTGCTTTCTCAGTATCACCAGGAACAGGGACTCATTCAATAGTCTTCTGGTAATGGTGCATTTACTATGAGCATCGACATACAAATAGCATGAGTGGGATCTTAGCCAAATGCTCAGGCCTTATAGGAATCCCATAAGTATCAACAACACTCCAAGGCCACTTTGCTAGAAAACAGAGTAGTCACACTTTTATTTGTCTGCTGCTTTTTATTTATTGAAGAGGTAAAATATTTGTGTTTCAAAACTCAGAGGCTAAGCATGGTGGCTCACACATGTAATCTCAGCAGTTTGGGAGGCTGAGGCAGGAGGATCATTCTGAGGCTGGGAGCTCGAGACAAACCTAGGAAACAAGTTAGACCCCATCTCTACAAAAAATGTAAAAATTAGCTGGGCGTGGTGGCAGACACCTGTAGTCCCAGCTATTGGAGAGGCTAAGGCGGGAGGATCGCTTGAGCCCAGGAGTTTGAGGCTGCATTAACCTATGATCGCACCACTGCACTCCAACCTGGGCCACAGAGCAAGACTCCATATCAAAAAACAAAACAAACAAACCAAACAAACAAAAGAAACCTTGGCTCACACTTGTAATCTCACCACTCATAGGCCAAGGTGAGAGAATTGCTTGAGACAGAAGACCTGGCATTTGAGACCCACCTGGGCAACTTAGTGAGGCTTTGTCTCTCCAAAAAAAAAAATCAAAAAATTAGCCAGGAGTGGTTCCAGCTACTAGAGATACTGAGTGGAACGATCACTTGAGTCCAGAAGATCAACGCTGCAGTGAGTCAGGATTATCCCACTATACTCCAGGTTGGAAGACAGAGTGAGATTCTGACTAAAAAAAAAAAAACAGGATAGGAGAGGAAACGTTGAGTCTCCCTCCCACCCCAAACCCAGGCATCAAGTTCCTTTCACCTCAAACGACCAAAGTTCTCAGTTTCTCCTGCACTTTTCTGCGAGGATTTTAGACATATAAATCAAATGCACATGTTCTTTCTTTGTCCTTTTTGCACTTGTGGGGTGGCATGTTTTATTCATTGCTGTGCATGTTGGGTTTTTTATTTATTACATTTGCGAGATTATTTGACTACAGTCTACAGAGGGCTTCACCAGTATTTTTTTAAAATAAAATAATGTATTTTAGATTCTGTGTATGCAAGTGCATGTTTGTTACAAGGCATATTGTATGGTGGTGGGGATTGCCATTCTGGTGACCCATTTCCCAGATAGTGAACATTATACCCAGTAGGTGATTTCTGAATCCCAATCCCATTTTTTCCCCCAACCCACTTTTTTTTGGACACATTGCATTCTGTTGTGTGAATGTGCTGTCAATTGTCTATCAAGTCCCCTCCTAGTGAGCATTTTGTTTCTGATCACTTGCTAATACAAATAATGTTGCTTACAATTTACACGTAAGAGAAATTACGTATGTAATTTTTAAATAAAATAAAAAAATAAAATTTTTACGACTGTACAGAATTTTTTGGCAGTATTAAACAGCAAAGGTGAAGGACAGAAGGGTCGTGAGATATGTTGAAGGAGAGACAGATAGGTGACGACGACGATCATATACCGGACACCTGCTTCTTGAACAGATGACAATTTAATGTTAGTTAATACAGAGCTTTTATATCATTTTTGAAGGGGCAAGACAAAGAAAATTCTTTCATATACATATCTTTTAAAAGTTACCAGCTAGTGGTCTTAGTAGCAAACAAACCAAGATTCCCATAGGTTTTAGTAGCAAATAAGTCAGGAATCTCATAGGCATTAGACAAGTCCTATTCATAAAGCCAACAATGACACTCTCAGTCCAATGTCCCAAATTACAAATGTTTCAAGAAAGTTTCTTTAAGTGTGTATTTTTTTATGTGTCAGGAATATTCTCATCTTAGGCTTTTGTGTTCTTCAGAGTCCTGTGATCACCTCCCTTGTCCAGATGTCCTCGTTACTTTTCTCTTATCTTGCAGTGCTTGTTTCTAAAGAGAACTCAAAAGAAGCTTTTAGTAATGTTTCCCAGGCCCCTCAAGGTTACTTTCTGTTTTAGCTGATCTGTCATAAAAGTGTCTAATTATTATATTATGAGTTTAGTGAAAACCTACTCTATAAATGTTAACTTAGAGTATTAATTTTATAGTTTTAACTATAGAATTAAGTAAAAACCTTAACATTAATCTTTATCCTAAGTCAGTGAAAACAGTGTTATAAGTCACCTACATAACTCCTAGTAAGTGTTAGAACTTATAATGAATTCATAATGAACCTATTATAAACTTGTACTTCTAAAAATTCTTATGTTTAAACACTAAACTGCATAGTTCTAAATCAAATAAGGAGTGGATATACTCATATCATTTATTACTTAAGCAATGTCTAGTAACTTATAACCAAGTGAAATAAAGCATTCTTGATGTGTTTTAGAGTTTAACCCTTGCATATGTTAGAAAAGGCCAAGTGGCATAGTGGGAAAAATGGAAAAATAAACCATGATGTTTCCAGGTTAGCTGTGAGCACTTCACATAAACATGCCATTTTCTTCTTTCACGACTGCACAGAATTCTTCGGCGGTATCAAACAGCAAAGGTGAAGGACAGAAGGGCCTCAGCTTCCTGGGCTCGCCCTGCGGCCCGGGGTCTTCGGCCCACCCGGACCCTGTCAATCAGGTGGACCTCCAAGGCTGGCTCCTAACATATCCTCCTTTTTTGTTTTTTAATATAAAGCCGTGAAATTCCGTGTTTAGTCGAGAGATGTTATTTTTCAATGATTTGAAGAGTACTGGAAGTAAGCATAATAGTAGCAAGATTATTCCTCCACAAATTCCCACATTGATTAATATAGACAATAATGATTTTTGATTGACAAATGAAGAGAAATTATTATAAATTGACTGAGCCAATTGGGTGAATTCAAATTGTTTTTCAGCAGAGCTAATGTTTTGTACTTTCTGATGAAGTTTGGAAAGATCCAAACTTATGTTGGAATGGTTCCAAATTCCAGAGATATGATTTTTAATTTTATCCCAGGTATGAATAGACTTGTTCACTTGAAGAGGTGTGACACAAATCCATTTAAACTCTGAATGACATCTCAAAGCCAATTTAATTTTCAAGGCTACAAGTTCCTGTCCTATAATCAAAATAGCCTCTTCTAATGCATTAACTTTACTTTCTAATTTTTGGTCAATAATTTCTTGAGTTGCTAAAGTTAATGAGACATTTTTGGATAACTGATCTGTAAATGTAGTAGTATGTACTTCTTTAGCTAAAGTTATAGCTGAAACTGAAGCTGAAGTAGCAATGGTTATCAAAGCTGTAATTCCTAAAATTAAAGTTGCTATGAATCTTTTTGGTCGTGACAATAGTGAGTTAATCTCATATAATGTTCTTAAACTATATTCGTCATACCAAAGAGATGGAAGTTTTACAGGAACCATCAAATAAGAAGGCTGTTTAAGAATTATAAATTCTCCATATAAATTAGAAAAAGTAAGACAATTAGTTAATTTATAATTTATGCAAGTAGTTTGATTTTTCAGGTAAACTAAAACATATTGGAAGAGAATTAGAGCAACCTGAAAAGGAAAATTATGATTGATTACAGTTTTGACCCACAATGAAAAAAGAGTGAGTCTTTTAATAAAGAGGAATGATTAGTAAAAGCAGTAATAATCTTAGTATCCCATATAACAGGCTGAAACACTGGAGGGTTTGGGATATAAGCCCAATAAGATTTTTTTGAATAAATACAACCCACCTGGCTTGCTATAATAGCCAGTATAGCAATAAAAACAGTAGAGAGAGTAAGAGAAGTAATTTGAAACCAAACCAAGTCCTTTGCATCACGTATCAGCACTTTCAGCTGTCCCCAAGTTGGTGGTGTGCAGGTTCTCACACTGTGGTGGGGGTGGGAAGCTGGACATTTCTAATGAGGCGGTCTGGAACCCAAATAGGTGAAGTAAACTTTCGGCATTCTGATGATGAAAGGCATGGGAAGCGGTAGCTGCTAGCGAAGGAAAAACAAAAAATTACATAGCCTCATTAGTAAGAGCATTGCTTTTAGATAATGGACCAAGGAAGGGTAGAATGAGTATGAATACTGAGTAGCATAAACAGGTTTTATACTAGCACAAATATGTAATTGAATGGTTTATAAAACAACAATTATGTTAGTGGGAGAGAACGAAGAGACAGCATGAAGACTAGCAGTTTTTAAATGACACAGTACACCTGTAACATAATGTTAGTGTCGAGATTAAAATTTTTGTAAAGACCTGACAAGCTGCAAACAGCTTAATTTGTTGAGTGGAATTATAATCTGTTTGAAATCAAGAAATAACACCATTAATAACAGTAACCGCTGTTTCAGAAGAGGAGCCATCTGTAAAAACCAAGCTAGCATTTTGTAGAGGTTGAGCACTGGTAACCTGAAGAAAGATAAAAGAATGACTTTTTACAAAAGTAAGAAGTGAAGAAGGAGGATAGTGGGAGTCCTCTTGCCCAGTAAAGTGGGCTATAGCTAACTGTCACACGGGCACGTTTTACAAAGCCAAGTTATCTGAGGAGCAGTGTAAGGCATTACAATTAAAACAGACTTATGGCCAAAAAGCTTTTTGGCTCTTACGTACCATGTTTGACATACTTAAGCCATTTTTCTTTATGTTTGAACCTTCTATTTTTGTTTTATACCCTTTTTTCTCTCCCTTTCCCTTTCCTTTTTTTGTTTTTCAAACAACCAGCCATTCACCATAAAATAAAAATGTACTACATAAGACTTTTTTCTTTACAATTATTTTTCTTTCCTTTATTCTTTTTTACTAAAAACATACCCTAACCAAACATCTTTTTTATACTTTTCCTAACCTTAGAGTTATAACCAAAGTAGTAAGTTTATAAGTAGTGGAAGGGCTAGATAGGATTTAACATAAAACTATTAGGGAAATCCAAAGTTAAACAAAAGGCACCTAAAAAGCATAATTGTGAGGGCAAAGAATAATATGAGTTTTAATTTTGTATATAATATCTTTTTTCAAAAAGTGGAGCTGGACACGTTGGTATAACAAGGAAGGAGTGTTGAAACATTTTATATACCAGAACACATGGAAGTAACAGCGCAGTGAGGGGTCTGGATATAATGTCCTGCACCCCCACAACCTAAAGGGGTGAAGGAAGGATTGGACCGGGAAGTTCAAGTAGAGCTGAGCATGTAGCTCTTGCTAAAGCGGTAGACAAAAGCTAAAACGTTTCCCATTTATGTTTGTGGTCCTGTATACTTTTTTTTTTGTTGTTAAAGATTATAAAGGCCGTGTCCAATAGCTTTAGTTGAGGGGTTTGTGGGCCCTTCTGTCTTTTTAGGAGTTTGTACCTAATGTTTGGTGTTGACTGGGAGACAAAATACATAGCCAAAAGAGCTTGTCCTTCCAGAGAATTTAAATTGATATTAGTAAATTACTGCAATGTCTCAGAGAGGCGACTTAGAAACATTGTTGAATTTTTATCTGGTTTTTGAAAAACCTTTTTTATTTGTTTTAGTAGCCTGTGGTTAGTTAACAGGATTAATTTATATGATTCCTATACTTTTGTCTGGAAAGAAGGTTGATATAGTCCCAGTTTAGATATAACTTGAGAGAAATTTATTATAAGAAAACATGAGAAGTCTAGAGGCTGGAGTCAGATGCCGTGGCCTTTGGCATCTGCCCCTTCTCCGAAGGTACAAGAGAAAGACTGAAGGTCAGGGTTAGGCGCCACGGCCGTAGACGCCAGCCCTTCCTTCTCAGATAAAGGTGGAGAGCAAGAAGGAAGAGAAACTAATAGAGCAGATTACAAAAAACAGGAGTAGTTAAACCAGTTGAGTTAGACTTTTGAGTTAGAGGGAAAGCAGGAATTAGAGTTGTAGGAGGAACAGGAGAGGACAAAGGAGTTGAAAACCTTCTTTATTGTTTATAATTAAAAAAAAATCCAGAATTTGTTTTGAACACTTGTAATTTATTTCTTAAAGGAGAATTCTAAAACAAACAAATAACTAACAAGGTTATAAACAGTAATGCCAGGAATTTCTGGAACCTGATGGGTTTTTTTTTCAGGCCTTGAGGGTTGTTCTCATTTAAAAATTTTTCAATAGTTTAGCATTAACAGTCCTTTTTTTAAATTTTTGTTAAAAAGATTTCATTTACCTGATTTATTCTTAATAACAAATATAGGGGTTTTCCACGGACTAGTGGAAGGCTTAATGTGACCAGTTTTTAGTTGTTGCTATTGCACCAAATCTTTTGCTGTCTTAAGTTTTTTTGACGGCATGATTTATAATATGATGGGGAGAGCTATACTTAAACTCCCTTTCCTACAATTTAACTATTTGATTGTTTAGCGTTTGATGGGCTCTTTCAACTATAGCTTGAGGCTGAGAGTTATAAGGAATTCCTGTGGAATGAGAAACACCAAATTGGACACAAAAACATTGAAAAGACTTGTATGTATAAGCAGGAGTATCATCAGTATTTAATTGTTTTGCAATACCTAATTGTGAGAAGTAAAACCTTAGAGGGGAGAGGGTTAATAGGTTGTTTCCCTTGGAATGTGAAACTGGTACTTTAAAGTTGTAGCGTTTTGATGGTGAATTTTGTGGGATTGTTGAGCTTAATTACTAAAGAATCTTTAAGGGAGAGACATATGGTTAATTTTGTTAAGATATTTGTTAATTGATTACCTTGACTTGGAAGTTCAGGGAGTCCTGAATGAGATTTAATATGACCTATAAAAAACGGTTGGTTTTTAACAATTATTAATTGTTATAATTGAACAAGTAAATCAAGAATAGTTATTTTATTAACAGGAATGGTGGCTGTTTCAATATGAGGAAACAGTCCTTTTATATAATAAGAATTAGTATAGCTAATTCTTTTTTACTTTAATGGGCATTTTATTAACCTTTTGTTGTGGATTTAAGGTATCTCTAATAATATTCCACAAGGCAAAAGTATCAACAGGGACCTCATCAGGTCCATGTAAAGTATAACAGAGTTTAAGTTTTTTTCCTAATTTTGGTTCAAATAGCCAAATTAACGGTGCCTTCTTGAGGGAACCAGGGACACTGTGCCTGGACAAATCGCAAAAAATGAGTCAATCGAGTAGAAGACACCTGAGTTCCCTTTTTAGATAACGTATCGAGTAAGACATTTATAAACAGTCTTTTTCGTTTAGACTGTTTTTGGCTTATGATTATATTATGGTTTTAGTACTTTTTATTTATTCTTTCCCTGTTTATCTTTACAGGGGGGCCTGCAGTGCTCCAGGTGAGGTCCTATCTGCCCTGAAAAGAAAGAGAAAAGATTACCTTCAAGCCCCAGTTGGGCGCCACTTGCGGGGTCCCACCCCACAAGGGTCGTGAGATATGTTGAAGGAGAGGCAGATAGGCGACGACGATCATATACCGGACACCTGCTTCTTGAACAGATAACAATTTAATGTTAGTTAATACAGAGCTTTTATATCATTTTTGAAGGGGCAAGACAAAGAAAATTCTTTCATATACATATCTTTTAAAAGTTACCAACTAGTGGTCTTAGTAGCAAACAAACCAAGATTCCCATAGGTTTTAGTAGCAAATAAGTCAGGAATCTCATAGGCATTAAACAAGTCTATTCATAAAGCCAACAATAACACTCTCAGTCCAATGTCCCAAATTACAAATGTTTCAAGAAAGTTTCTTTAAGTGTGTATTTTTTTATGTGTCAGGAATATTCTCATCTTAGGCTTTTGTGTTCTTCAGAGTCCTGTGATCGCCTCCCTTGTCCAGATGTCCTCGTTACTTTTCTCTTATCTTGCAGTGCTTGTTTCTAAAGAGAACTCAAAAGAAGCTTTTAGTAATGTTTCCCAAGCCCCTCAAGGTTACTTTCTGTTTTAGCTGATCTGTCATAAAAGTGTCTAATTATTATATTATGAGTTTAGTGAAAACCTACTCTATAAATGTTAACTTAGAGTATTAATTTTATAGTTTTAACTATAGAATTAAGTAAAAACCTTAACATTAATCTTTATCCTAAGTCAGTGAAAACAGTGTTATAAGTCACCTACATAACTCCTAGTAAGTGTTAGAACTTATAATGAATTCATAATGAACCTATTATAAACTTGTACTTCTAAAAATTCTTATGTTTAAACACTAAACTGCATAGTTCTAAATCAAATAAGGAGTGGATATACTCATATCATTTATTACTTAAACAATGTCTAGTAACTTATAACCAAGTGAAATAAAGCATTCTTGATGTGTTTTAGAGTTTAATCCTTACATATGTTAGAAAAGGCCAAGTGACATAGTAGGAAAAATGGAAAAATAAACCATGATGTTTCCAGGTTAACTGTAAGCACTTCACATAAACATGCCGTTTTCTTCTTTCACGACTGCACAGAATTCTTCGGCAGTATCAAACAGCAAAGGTGAAGGACAGAAGGGCCTCAGCTTCCTGGGCTCGCCCTGCGGCCCGGGGTCTTCGGCCCACCCGGACCCTGTCAATCAGGTGGACCTCCAAGGCTGACTCCCAACAATTCATTGCTGTGCATGTTGGGTTTTTTATTTATTACATTTGCGAGATTATTTGACTACAGTCTACAGAGGGCTTCACCAGTATTTTTTTAAAATAAAATAATGTATTTTAGATTCTGTGTATGCAAGTGCATGTTTGTTACAAGGCATATTGTATGGTGGTGGGGATTGCCATTCTGGTGACCCATTTCCCAGATAGTGAACATTATACCCAGTAGGTGATTTCTGAATCCCAATCCCATTTTTTCCCCCAACCCACTTTTTTTTGGACACATTGCATTCTGTTGTGTGAATGTGCTGTCAATTGTCTATCAAGTCCCCTCCTAGTGAGCATTTTGTTTCTGATCACTTGCTAATACAAATAATGTTGCTTACAATTTACACGTACTTCATTCATCTTATGCTTTTGTGCTCACTTGAATGTGTACTGGGTCAGATTCGTAATTATATGTTGACAGATATGGGAGTATTTCAACATGCAAAGGGGGGATCCAAAAAACAGGATTATCTTTTGGAGAGTGTGCCCTTTGTAGTACAGGCTTCCCTTACTAGGTAAGTATTCTGGGAACCCATTAGCATCAGTATACCCATTAGCATTGCTGTGAGAAGCTGTGTTTGGCTTCAGGTAATTTTTTTTTTTTTTTAGATTCTTACAACACATTTGCCCATTTCATGATAGGTGATTTACACAAACAGCCTACCCACACTACGCTAAGTGTTCAGCAGTTTTTGACTAAAAACAGCATAACCCCTGTCACCCACCCTCCCTATTCATTCTATTTCACCCTGAATGACTTTTGAAAACGTTGTTTCCCCAGATGAAGAAAAGTCCTCAAAGGGCAACATTTTGTCGATGTAAAAGAGATGAGAAAAATGGCAGAAGTTCTAAAAGGCATCAAAATTGATGAGTTCAAAAAATGTTTGGAGCTGTGGAAAAGGTATCTCAATTGGTGTAGTGCATCAAATGGAGGCCACTTTGAAGGTGACTGAAGTTTAAACATGTAAAAATAAATACACAATTTTTAAAAGGTAAATTTCAGGGTTTGGGGGGGTTCCCCCTCATATAGCGGCTATACCTGTTAACACTTTCACCAGCATTATATAAAAAATGTGTGAGTCCTCACCCCTCACCATAAAGTTATTATCAAGCTTTGGAGATTTTTGACCAACTGAGAGGTAAATGTGATGTCTAGAAAATTTCTATGACTTCTTTGCATAAATTCAAGGAGTACAGGTGCAGTTTTCTTACATGGATATATTGCTGCATAGTGGGGAGGTCTGGACTTTTAGTTTAATCATCACCCAAATAGTGAACATTGTACCCAATAGGTGATTTTTTATCCCTCACTCCTCTCACCCTTCTGAGTCTCCACAATGTGTTATTTCACACCCTATGTCCATTGTTTAGCTTCCACGTATAAGTAAGAACATGCAATATTTGCCTTTCTGTTCTTGAGCTGTTTAACTTAAGATAATGGCCTCTAGTTTTATCCATGTTGCTGTAAAAGACATTATTTCATTCTTTCTTATGGTTAAATCGTATTCCACTGTGTGTGTGTGTAGGTCACATTTTCTTTATCCATCCTTCCACTGATGAATGAAATGAATATCTTAATTTAAGAGCCATTTCTATTTTCACCTGAGAAAACAATTTGTTAACATCCTTGGTCTATTTTTCTATTGGATCATGGATATAGTTATGTTTTTGTGGGAGCTATAATAGGGAAATAGCTTTTTGTCGTTATTACCAAAGGTTTGCAAATTTTGGTATACATCAAAATCACCTGGAGGGCTTGTTATTTATTTTTAAACATTTTCTTAGGGAACATCTCAAACTTACATACGTACTGCAAAAGTTGAAATAGTATAAATAATGATCAATTACTCTTTATCTAGATACACCTTTGAAAAATTTTAGCCAAGATTCCTAAAAGATCTAACAATCAATCTTCTATACCCACAATCCCCCTACTGGTAATATACCCAGAGGAACTCAAATCACTCTATGAAAAAGATACCTACACATGCATGTTTATTGCAGCATTATTCACAATAGTGAAAACATGGAACCAACTGTGCTGCCCATCAAAAGAGAACTGGATTTTTTTAAATGTGGTACATATACAAGAGGGAATATTATGCAGTCATAAAGAAGGACAAAATTATGAACTTCACAGCAACTTGGATGGACTTAGAGCCTATAATATTCTGTGATAGATCTCTGAGTGATCTATCACAGATACAAATAACTGAGTATCACATGTTCACTCATAAGCAGACCTTGAACAATTATCATACTATAAGAAAAGGATTGGCAGTAGTGGGAAGCTCTCAGGTGGGGTGGGGAGGCAGGATTGGCAGTAGTGGGAATCTGTCAGGGGAGGGGGGCACACCTCATCAACAAGCATAATGAATATCTGTGTACCTAACCCTGAATTTTACCCCACATCTTTAAAATAAAACATTTTTTTAAAAAAAGAAAAGACAATTTTAGACAAGTGCAGTGGTTTGCTGCCTGTAGTCCCAGCTTCTTGGGTGGTTGAGGTGGGAGGATCTCTTGAGGCCAGGAGTTTTAGATCAGCCTAGACAACATAGTGACACCCTGTCAGAAAGAAAAAGGAAGGAAGGAGGGAGGGAGGGTAAGGGAGGGATGGGAAGGGAGGGAGGGTAGGGAAAAGAAAAGAAGCAGGGAGGGAAGGAGGAGAGAGGAAGAAGGAACTTAGCTCTGTTTTCCATTTTTTAATCACTTGCACATTATCTCTCTCCCTACTCCCTCCTCCATCCCTTCCCCCTTCCCCATCTGCTTCTCACCCCTCCCATCTTTCTCCTTTCTCCCCTAGTTGCACTGAAGTGGGGGAATTGGTAGTATTTTCCCCCTTTCCCTCATAGCTTTAAGATGATTTGCAAAAAGAGGTGGACAAATGTGAATCTTAAGCTACCACTATCATCAAATAAATTTTCTTTCTTTAATCAAGGATCTGGTTCTCTGTTTACAAGGATTAGTGTCCAGTGCGTTGCTGGATTGAAGCAAGCAGTGTCTGGGATAGGAAATTGACAGCTGAACACTGAGATACAAATTCTGTCACATGGCATCATGTAATGGGGACAGAGGATGGTGTTCAGTATGGAGCTTTGCACCTACCCAAGCCTCACACAACAACCTATAAGCTTTGTTAGGCAGAAAGGTCAAGAGAAAAACAAACCCTTGAGGGGCCCATGGCTTTGTGTTGTGTAAGGACTCTTTCTTTATCCATCAGTCCTCCCAGTGGCTGAATCCATCAGTTCAGAATCTCATCATATTCCAAAAGTATGAATTTAAGAGTATCTTATCCACCAACTTCTCAAATTTACCCGGCTCCTTTATTCTTGAATTTGCTAAGCCAAAAATAAAAATGGTGAAGTCATTACCCTGGAGCAGGAAAGCACGACTGTGAACTTTTCTTTGCTGGGTCCCAGGAGGAGGATCCCGTGCTGACTGTCATCACTTACGTGAGGCTGGGCCTCTCCCTGCTATGCCTCCTCCTAGCAGCCCTCACCTTCCTCCTGTGCAAAGCCATCCAGAACACCAGCACCTGGCTGCACCTGCAGCTCTCGCTGCCTCTTCCTGGCCTACCTCCTCTTCCTCACAGGCCATCAACAGAACTGAACTCAAGTATTGATGGTGGTGTCCCAAAGTACTCCCTTTCTTGCTCCAGGGAATGCTGGCTCATGGAGTGATGTTGCACTGGATACCTTAAAAAATAGCCTTGAGTCTTGGAGAAGGTTAGGAGAACTCTGTCAATTTCACATTGCCTGACTCAACTAGAAAACATACCTTCTTGGTACAGTTCAGTCATACCCCTCGGAATTCTCCCCAGTGGCAGCATACAGGAGAGATCCTGGGCACACTCAGACCTTACTGTTCTGGGTGTCTTTTTCTCCTCCCCCCGGGGGCTGTGCGTCACCATCACCGGTGACCTGCACTACCTCTCTACCTGGCCTCCTTCACCTGGATGCTGTTGGAAAGCCTGCACCTTTTTCTCACCACTTAGAACCTGATGGTGGTCAACTATTCAAGCATGAACAGACTCATGAAGAAGCTCGTGTTCCCTGTGGGCTATGGAGTCCCAGCTGTGATTGTGGCCATTTCTGGAGCATCCAGGCCTCACCTTTATGGAACTCATGGTCGGTAAATGTAAGCTTCACTCATCCCTATCTTCTCCAGCATGTCCACAGCCACCACTATGACCAATGCAGCATTTTGGTTATGCCAGAGCATAATATGCAGAGAGACACTAAGTAATAATTCCTAGGGTATCTTTCTGGTAGAACAGTATACTAAATAAGGAGACTATGTTTAAATCTTTGTCCTTGAAATAGCAAGGATGAAATTTTTTGTAAGTGCTCAGGACATTTTTTTTAACTTAACCTACCTTAACCAAATCCTGTAGGATACTTCCATTTTTCATCAGGTCAAGTAGACCTGATTGGAATGACCAAAATAATTGCTATTGTCATAGTTAAGATTTACAAGGTGCTTCTTTGTGCCAGGCATTTTTCTAGATAGGTTGTTGTTGTTGTTGCCTAATTGTACTAAAATCTAAAATCTCCAAGACAATGTTGGCTAGACAAGTAGACAACTTTGTCTTGTTCCTGAACTTAGAGAAAAAGCATTCACTCTTTCCTCATTAAAGTATGATGTTAGCTAAGGATTTTTCACAGATACCCTTTTTCAAGTTGAGGAAATTCTTATCTATTTCTAATGTGTTGGGTGCTTTGATGATGAAAGAGTGTTTGATTTTGTCAAGTGCTGTTCAGAATCTATTCAGATGATCATATAATTTTTATCCTTTCTTCTACTGATATATGTATTACTATGACTGCTTATTGAATATTAAACAGTCCTGCATTCTTGAGATAATTACCACTTGGTCATGGTGCATAATCCCTTTTTAAAAAACTTTTTATAGAGTCAAGGTCTCACCATGCGGTGCAAGCTGGTGTCAAACTCCTGGCCTCAAGCAATCCTCCCACTTCAGCCTCCTAAAGTGCTGAGATTACAGGCATGAGTCACCATGCCCAGCTTGCATAATCCTGTTTATATATTGCAGGATTTGGTCTGCTAGTGTTTTGAGGAATTTTACACTCATATTTGGAAGAAATTTTCCTCTGCAGTTTTATTTTCTTCCAATGTCTTTTTCAGGTTTTAGTATCAAGGTGATGCTGGCCTCATATAATGGTTTGGAAAGTGTCCCCTTCTTTTCTATTTTTGATTTTGTGGAAAATCGGCATTAACTCTTCTTTAAATGTCTGATGGAACTCAGTGAAGCCATTTGGGCTTGGGCTTTCCTTTATTGGAAGTTTTCAAATTATTAATTCAATCTCTTTACTTATAGGTCTATTCAGATTATCTGGTTCCTCTTGAGATAGTTTGGTAGTGCATCGTTCTAAGAATGTGTCCATTTTATCTAGATTATCAGATTCGTTGTCAGAATTGTTTGTAGTCCTATAATATCTTTTATACTTTTGTAAGGTAAGTATTAATGTATCATCTTTCATCTCTGATAATATTGAATTTTCTCTCCTTATTTATTGGTCAGTCTAGTAAAATTGCCAATTTTGTTGATCTTTTCAAAGAATCACTTTTTTGTTTCATTCACTTTCTCTGATTTTTGATTGTTTTATTTGTTTCTACACAATCTTTATTATGTTCTTCATGCTAGATATAAGTTTAGCTTGTTCTTCTCTTTTCTTAAGGTGGAAGATGAGACTATCGATTAAGATTTGTATGCATTTTTGAGATAGGCACTTACAGCTATGAATTTTCCTCTAAGCACTAAAATAGCTTCATTCTGCAAGTTTTTTATGTTGTATTTTTGTTTTCACTTATCTCAAGATATTCTCTAATTTCCCTTGTGATTTCCTCTTAGACCTATTTGTTATTAAGGAGAGTCTTGTTTAATTTCTACAAATTTCCTTCTGTGTGGATTTCTAATTTCATTCAACTATGGTCTGAAAAAATAGTTTGTATGATTTCAATATTTTGAATTATATTAAGGTTTCCTTCAATGCCTAACATATAGTCTATCCTGGTGGCCATTTCTTGTGTGTTTGAGAATAGTGTATATTTTGCTGTTGTTGAGTGGAGCATTCTATACAAGTCTGTTAGATCTACTTAGTCGTTGAATTGTTCAAGTATTTTATTTTCTTTTTTATCTCCTGTCTCATTATTCTGTCAATTACTAAGAGAAATGTTGTATTAGTTTCCTGGAGTAGCTATAAAAAATTACCACAAATTTGATGGCTTGAAATAAAAATTTATTCTCTCATAGCTATGGAGGCCAGAAGTCCAAAATCAAGGAATTGGCAGGGCCACAATCCCTCTGAAGCCTCTAGGAGAGAATCTTTCTTTGCCTCTTCCAGCTTCTGGTGATTCTAAACAAACATTCCTCAGCTATGGTCTGCATAACTCCAGTATCTGCCTCTGTCTTCCTATGGCCTAATCCCTGTGCTTCTGTATTGGAAATCCCCTTCTCCTTATAACCGTTATAAGGACAAAAGTCATTGGAATTAAGACCAATTGGAATTTCGGACTCTAAATTCAAGATGATCTCATATCAAGATCCTTAATTCAGTTACATCTGCAAAAACCCTATCTCTAAATAAGGCCATAATTTCAGATAGCGTGGATTAGGAATTGGACACATCATTTGGGGGCCACTATTTAACTGCAGAGGAATTGAAAGCTTTAATTATTGTTGTTGAATGTCTGTTTCTCTCTTTAATCTGTCCAGTTTTGTTTCATGTATTAGGAACTCTGTTGTTTGGTACATATATGTTTATAGTCATTATATCTTCCAGTTGGATTGGCCTTATTATTGCAAAATGTTTTTATTTGTCTTTAGTAATAAGTTGTGCCTTAAAATCTATTTTGTCTGATATTAATATATCCGCTTCAGTTCTCATTTGTTTCCTGCTTCTTTTTGCTCTCAACCTATTTGTGTCTTGGAATCCAAAATGTGTCTCAAGTAGAAAGCATATAATTTTTTGTCCATACTATCATGCTCTAACTTTTGATTATGGTGTTTAACAAATTTATACCTGCTGTAACAGTTGATAAGGTAGAATTTATATCCTCCATGTTACTATTTCTTTTCTATATATCTTATATACTTTTTACTACTGTTTCTCATTTTCTGTTCATCTTTGTGTTGAGTGGATATTTTCTTATTCTCATATTTTTATTTGAAAATGTTTATATCAGTACAATGAAAATAAATTTTAGACACTGGATGTCATTAGTTTAGATATCATTAGTTTATTATAAAAGAAAGACATGAAAATTATTTACATGATGAAATATTTCACAACTTCAGTGGAATGGGCAGTTTCATGTTGATGCCATTTCAACAGCATTTTGCTTCAGTCCACATACTTTCCAAGAATGTCGCCATCTCTAAATAAGAAATAATCCTTGTTGGCTAGAACTACTTTGGTGCTTCCATATTCTGTGAGAAGAACTTTATCTCCAGCTTTCACACTAACTGGTTGAATCTCTCCACCCTTTCCTTTGATGCCTGAGCCAATGGCCACTACTATCACTTGCAATAGCTTTCCCTGAAACTTTTCTAAAAGCATCATGCCTCCCTTGGGTACAGTTTCAGCTGTACTCCTTTCAACCAATACCTGGTCAAACAGCAGAAGAAACTTTCTAAATGCTTGTCCTGCCATGAGCTCCAGCTCTCATGCTCTAAAATAAAATTATACAATGAAACACAACATACAGCTAAAGGAGTATTACTGATAACTTCGTACATTTGTACCTTTACAAACCAGAAGTGAATTAGCAAGGGGCCCACGGTACAGATGAGATACAGACAAAGGTGGGTCATCATTTCAAATGTTCTCTCTCCCCATATGGGTCCTTTTGTGAACAGTGAGTGAGGAGTTGTACCTGAAGGCCTTCTCACACTGATTTACATTGATAGAGTCTCCCCACAGTGTGCATTCTCATGTGTACAATGAGATACGAAGATTGACTGAAGGCTCACCCACATTCTTGGCATGTATAGGGCTTCTTGCTACTGTGAGTCCTTGCATGTTTCCTGAGTGAGGAGGGCTCACTGAAGGCTCGCCCACACTCCTGACATGCATAGGGCTTCTCTCCAGTGTGAGTCCACATGTGATTCTTTTTTTTTTTTTTGAGTTGGAGTCTCACTCTGTCGCCCAGACTGGAGTGCAGTGGCCACTCCCGGCCACCGCAGCCTCAACCTGCTGAGCTTTGGCGATCCTTCCGCCTCAGCCTTCCAAGTAGCTGGAACTACATACGCGCGCTACCATGCCCGGCTAATTTTTGATTTATTGTAGAGATGAGGTCTCGCCAAGTTGCCCAGGTGGGTCTCGAACCCCGCGGGCTCAGGCAATCCACCACATGTGATTCTTAGGGGTTGAGATATGACTCAAGACCTGATCACAAGCCTGCACTCATACAGTTTCTTTCCCATCTATATTCTCTTGCGTACATTCAGGTGTGTACTTGTCCAGAAGGGCTTGCCATATTGGTTGTGTTCATATAGTTTCTCTCTGGTGAGAGTTCATAAGTGTGTCTTCAGTGACGAGTAAGTTCCACATGTTTAAACCCCCGGGTGTGAGTTCTCACAGGCACTAAGGGAAATTAAATTAAATGATGCAAGAAAAACTTTTAAAACTATGTTAGGTTCACTGGACTCTAAAACCTGCTAACATATTTACAGACTTCTACTTCAAAATTGTTTATCTCAGTAACATCCACTCATTCTTCATGTCTCAGCTAAAACAGAATTTCCTTGAGGAATTTTCCTGAAACATTCTGATTCCATAGACACAAAAATAAACTATGACATTCAGATATACATTCTCAAAGTAAACTATGACATCCAGATATTTATTGTCAAAGGCTTTCATTTTTGAGTTTAAATTTGTTGGATCTAGCCGGGCTCGGTGGCTCAGCCTGTAATCCCGCGCCTTTGGGAGGCTGAGGTGAGTGGGTTGCCTGAGCCCGCGGGTTCAAGACCCGCCTGGGCAGCGAGACCTCATCTCTACAATAAATAAAAAAAATCAGCCGGGCGTGGTAGCACATGCCTGTAATTCCGGCTACTCGGAAGGCTGAGGCGGAAGGATCGCCGGAGCCCAGCAGGCGAGGCTGCGGTGGCCGGGAGCGGCCACTGCACTCCAGTCTGGGCGACAGAGTGAGACTCCAACTCAAAAAAAAAAAAAAAAAAAAAAAGTAAATTTGTTGGATCGAAGACCATGTTTACTTTCTTCACCACTATATTTTCAGAGCTAAGCACAGAGACTGTCACAGAAGAGTCATCAAATATCTGTTGATGAAGGAAGGAAGGGAGGAAGTGGGGGAGAGGGAGGGAATGGATTTCCAAAGCTGTTCCGTGCATCCAAGGACCAATACAGATAGTATTCTCTCTTTTGCTCAGCTGCTGGCTCCACCCAGAAAAGGGATTTATATGGACCTTCCTTGGACCCATCTGTGCCATCTTCTCTGTGAGTGATATCGTTAGATCATCGTTACTACCCAGCTGAGTGTCATTAGAAGAGCAGGATTATAAGAATAGTAACAAGAACAGAAATGTGCCTGGGTTGTCATGGGTTGGATTTTGGTTTCTTAAAATAAAATAAAAAAACTTCTCAATCCTCAAATTCTAACACTGTTATTCAATGTTTTAAAACTTATTATGTGTATATTTGATGTTGGAGAGGCTAGGATGAAGAGATAACATGTTTAAATTTTCATTCCATAAATCTGTGGTTTCCTGAAGGTCAGTTTAGCTTTATTTCTGATGACCCTCTTGATTTTGCAAAGCAAACTCTTCCCTCAACAGTGAAGTGTCCACTCTCCAAAACACAAGGTAAGATGGAGAAGAGGGGACAACCACACAGACATACATGTATGGTTCCCAAGAGCAAAGCCATGTGCCTCAACAGCCCCCGGTGTCCCTTCTCAGGGTTCTGAGGGGACCCAGAGTAAACAGATGCAGCCATTCTCCCACAGCAGCCATATCAGACCCAGTGGTCTGCTGCTGACATCCCATGCAAAATGTTCTGTCCATCTCAAATCCCAGTTTGTGAATCCCTCAGTAACAGGAAGAGTCAACATTGGTTGATAAACTGGTATATGGATATATAGATACATATACACAATGGACTACCATTCACCATTAAAAAATGAAATCATGTCATTTGCAGCAGAACTGGAGATCATTGTGTTAAGTGAATGTGGTGGAACTGGAGGTCATTATGTTAAGTAAATAAGCCAGGCACAAAAAGACCAGTATCACATGTTCTCACTCATATGTGGGAGCTAAAACTAGCTGATCACATGGAGGAAGAGAGTAGCATGACAGATACCAGAGGCTGGGAAGCATGTGGGGTGGGAGGGATATAGAGAGCTTGTTTAGTGAGGACAAATATATAGTTAGATAGAAGAAATAAGTTTTAATGTTTGATAGCAGAGTACAGGACGATAGTAACCACAATGTATTATATATTTCAATATAGCTAGAAGAGAAGACTTGAAATGTTCCCAACACATATAAACTGTAGATACTTGAGGCAATGGACACCCTAAATGTCCTGGCTTGATTATTACACATTCTATGCATGTAAAAAGAACACATGCAACCCACAATATTTGTGCATCTATTATAAATATAAAAGGTAAGAACAAAACATTCTTTGGGCTTTTGTCAGCAGTCTTATGATAGAAGTGCTAAAAATATTTATGTTTTCATGACTGTCCACACAACCTTATCCTCAGTTCAGACTCCTTTTCACACCTCATGCAGGTATCTCTCTGGAAAAATCCTAGTCAACATCAAATCCTCTCTGGGGCTTGGGGAAGCCTTCGCTCCAGGCACACTTTTGCAAAATTAATGTACTTTCTTCCAAGTTTCTATTGATATCCTTCCCAAACTTTGTACATCATTCTTTGGTTGTATTAGTCATTTGAAGAGACTATGAACTTCATGGAAACAGAACTCTTCTCTTTGTTATTTTTAATGTCCAGGCTGTATCACCGTATGTCATCAGTAAAGTTGTTTGAACAAAATTTGGGATCTTCATTGGAACATAGAATTATGAGGAGGACCAAAAAACCTGGAATTTATTTATTTAAAAATTGTGTATTTATTCTTACATGTTTAAACTTCAGTCGCCTTTGAAGTACTCTCCATTTGATGCAATATACCTAGCAAGATGTTTTTTCCACTTTCAAAAGTTTTTGAACTCATAGATTTTGATGCCTTTCAATGCCCCCGCCATTTTTTGTCTTGTTTCCCCTCTTCCACATCAGCAAAACATTTCCCTTTGAGGATTTTTTTTTTCATCCAAAGAAACAACCACAATAACAAAAAGTCACTCAGTGCAAGACTGGGTGAATAGGGAGGGTGGGACATGGGGGTCATGCCATTTTTGGTCAAAAACTGCTGAACACTCAGCGTGGTATGGGCAAGTGTGTTCATAAATCACCCATCATGAAATGGACAAACGAGTTGAAAGAACCTAAAAAACAAAAACAAAAACAAAAAAACTCACTGAAGCTGAACATAACCTCTCACAATGCTGAGGGGTTCCTAGAAAACTTGTTGGCAGAGGAAACCTGTATTACAAGTGGTCAGCTGCCCAAAAGATAATTCCTGGAATTTTGGGGTCCCCTCTCATATGAATTATCTCTGCTCTCCTTAGTCCAAGTCAAAATGCTATCCTAGACCCAAGTGTCATTTCTATTGCGGAGTATCAATGACAGGAAAGATCTAAGTCAATCACAATTAAGTCTGAGAAACTACCTTCAGGAAACAGCAGGGAGCCCACGGATGGAGATGAGAATAGCCTTGATCCTGTGGCTCTGGGTGCAACAAATCTCTTTTCTCATCCAACCCAGAATGCTGACATTTAAAGCAATGACTCAGCTATTCATCCTGGGCTTCCTATAGGTGGGCCCAGCAGCCCGGGTCATGGTCTACCTCTTCACCATCATCAACAGCCTTCAGGGCTTCTTCATTTTCCTGGTATACAGCCTCCTCAGCCAGGAGGTACCACTGCCCAACTCCCCCCAGACTTCTCCCATCCCCACCCCTCTCTGTGAGCTGACCCAGAATGTGCTTACCTCTGCAGGTCCAGGAGCAATTTGGGAAATGGTTCAAAGGGATCAGGAAACTGAGAGCGGAGTCTAAGTGTATACACTCTCCAGCAGGGCCTTGTCGGATGCCTTTAAATCCAGCATGTTTACACGCATCGCACCCAGAGCACTTTGCTGACTGATTCACTGGAAGAGCACATACCTATCACACTGGGCAAACCTAGGAACACAGCAGGTGATGCCCTAGGATGGCTCACATATGGAACACAGCAGGTGATGCCCTAGGATGGCTCACATTAACTCATTAGCCATTAGCAATGGTTTCCATTTAAATGTTTGTTCTTCCGTGGTGTATACATGTAGGGGACTTAAAAAAAAATGGAATTATCTTTTGAAGGGCAGGATCCTTGCAGTACAGGCTTCCCCACTAGGTAAGTGTTCTAAGTACCCACCGGCATCAATGTATCAGTTAACGTTATTGTGAGAGGCTGTGTTCAACTGCAATGAATTTTTTTTGGAGACTCTTTCACCATGTTTGCCCCTTGCATGGTGGGTGATTGATGAGTGCACCTGCAACACCTCGCTGAGTGTTCAGCAGTTCTTGACCAAAAATAACATGACCCCCATGCTGCCCCCATTTACCCAATCTCTCCCCTGGAACCCTTTTCCCCATTTATTTATCTGGATAAAAAAGGTCCTCAAAGGGAAACATTTTGCCAATGTGGAAGAGGTGAAACAAAAAAGCACTGAAGGGCACCAAAATTGACAAGTTCAAAAACTGTTTTGAGCAGTGGAAAAAGCATCTCAATAGGTGTATTGCATCAAATGAGGAGTACTTTGAAGGTCACTGCAGTTTAAACATGTAAGAATTAAACACACAATTTTGTATAAACATATTCTGGATTGTGGGGGTACCCCTTGTATATACCACATTTTCTTTATCCAGTCAGTTATTGATGGGCACTAAATTTCATTCCATGATTTTGCTGTTGTGGATAGTGCTGCAATGAACACATGAGTACAGGTATCCTTTTCATGTATTAATTCATTTTGTTTTGAGTAGGTTCCTAGTAGTAGATTGTGGGGTCAAATGGTAATTCAGTTTTTAATTCTTTGAGTAATCTCCATCCTGTTTTCCATAGAGGTTGAGCTAATTTATGATCCTACCAACAGTGGATGAGCATTCCCTTTTCTCAGCAACTGTGCCAACATCTCTTGTTCTTTGACTTTCTAGTAACTGCCATTCTGACTGATGTGACTGATATGGAATACTATGCAGCCATAAAAAAGAATGAAACCACGTCCTTTGCAGCAATGTGGATGGAGCTGGACATCATCATCATAAGTGAATTGACTCAGAAACAGAAAACCAAACACTGCATGTTCTCACTCACATGTTTGAGCTAAATGGTCTCCAAGATGGAAAAAATAGACACTGGGGACACCAGTGAGGAGGGAAGTGAGGACGGGGATTGGGGTCAGAAATTACCCATTGGGTACAATGTTCACTATCTGGGGAATGGGCCACCTAAGACCCAATCCCTACCACTGTAAAATATGTCCACGTAACAAAGATGCATGTGTACCCCCTAAATCTAAAATGAAAATGGAAAAAAATATTTGTTATTAAAAATCCTTTGTAGCTGGGCTCGGTGGCTCAGCCTGTAATCCCGCACCTTTGGGAGGCTGAGGTGAGTGGATTGCCTGAGCCCATGGGTTCGAGACCCACATGGGCAGCGAGACCTCATCTCTACAATAAATCAAAAAATCAGCTGGGCGTAGTGGCGCGCGCCTGTAATTTCGGCTACATGGAAGGCTGAGGCGGAAGGATCGCCGGAGCCCAGCGGGTCGAGGCTGCAGTGGCTGGGAGTGGCCACTGCACTCCAGTCTGGGCGACAGAGTGAGATTCCAACTCAAAAAACAAAACCAAAACAAAACCAAAAAAAATCCTTTGTTCTTACTCCCTAGGGAACTGTGCTCATCTTGACTCTTACATGTGAAAACCTACTATGGTGGCATGCATGGTACACTAAACAAGCAAGAGTTGATTATCTGAATCAGTGATGCCCATTCTACTCAGAAATACATTATTCTATCTTTTTCCTCTACATACAACTCTATCTCACAGTCTTTTGGTACTACCACCCCCCAAAAAAAGCTAAAGTGGACAAACTGATGTACATATTTAGAAAACAAACAGAAGTGAGTGTTGGGGGCTGGGTACAGTGGTTCATGCCTATAGTCTCAGCACTTTGGGAGGCCAAGGCAAGAGGATTTCTTGAGCCCAGGAGTTCAAGACCAGCCTGGGCAACATAGTGACACCTCATCTCTACAAAAATTCAAAACATTAGCAGGGCATAGCAGACACACTTGTAGTTCCAGCTACTTGGGAGGCTGAGATGGAAGGATGACCTGAGCTCAGGAAGCTGAAGCCACAGTGAGCTATGATTATGCCACTGCACTCCAGCCTGGGTGACACAGTGAGACATTGACTCAAAAAAAAAAAATTATATGAAGCCACAGAAAAGACTGCTGGGATGAGAGAATAAGACCACCCTCCACCTTCAGCCAGACCCTAGAGAGACAAATTGTCATAACATTCTAGCATTAGAGGAGAGATTAAACAATGACTTTTATCAATCTTCAGTCTGTAGATAGCAGTGCTATTAGAAGAATCACCTCATGCCTTTACCAAGTCCTATCCCAAATTTTGCAGTTTGAATATACCAAAAATAAAGAATAAAATAGTGGAAATTTTTACAAGCTCAGAATTCCAAGTTAAGATAGCTCAGTTTACTTTATAAAAGTATGTGTGCATGTTTGTGCACACATAAGCTATTTTTTGCCATTGTGGGACAGTGGGCATAAAGTAACACTTAACATTACATGGAATTGAAGGAAAAGATAAAGATACTGGCCTGCTTAGCTTGTAAATCACAGCCTGAAGCATTTGGCTCTCTCGATTTAACTAATAGGTATGTCGACCCTTAAAAGTTTGGTGTATTTGCCTGCATTTATAAAGCATACAGCATTGCAGGCAGCACAAAGTAAGTGCCCAATACTTTTATTGATTCTTTAATGAGTGTGTGAAGAATCAACCTGAACATAGTCACCTAATGAGGAACAGCTAACTTTTTAACAATGTTTTTGATGGAGGAAATGCCTTCTAGTGAGTCAGAGTAGGTCAGGTGTGAGCCACCCTAGAACATTACCCACTGTGAACCCAGGCTACTGGTGTTATAAATATGTGCACCCCAAGTGAATCAGTTAAAGAGGTTCTCTGGGGAAGAGCAAAGCATGCTCTTACTGTGTTTGATTCAAAGGCATAAGACACAGCCCTGCTGGAGAGTGTGTAGTTCTCTGCAGGATGTTGATGATGGTGAATAGGTAGGTGATGGCATGACAGCTGGGCTCACCTGTAGGATACTCAGACACCACATGCAGCTCAAGAGGAAAAGCTGTGAAAACAATGCTGAGATAAACATACGTGTGCAGGTATCTTTTTTATAGAGTGATTTCAGTTCTTCAGGATATATTCCCAGTAAGGGGATTGTGGGGTCATATGGGAGGTTGATATTTAGAGCTTTTAGGAATTACCACACTGCTTTCCACAGAGGTTGCACTAGTTTACACCCCACCAACACTTTAGAAGTGTTCCCTTTTTGCCACACCTTCTCCAGCAGCTGTTATTTTTTGAGTTGTTGATAATTGCCATTCTGACTGGAGTTAGGTGGTATCTCAGTGTGATTTTGATTTGCATCTCCTGATGATTAGAGAGGTTGAACATTTCTTCTTGTGTCTATTGGCTGCTCGAATGTCTTCCTTTGTGAAATGTCTGTTCATATCTTTTGCCCATTTTATAATGGGGTTGTTTCTTTTTTTCTTTTCAGCATGTTTGAGTTCCTTGTAGATCCAAGATGTTAAGCCTTTGTCAGATCTGGTGTTGGAAATACTTTTTCCCAGTCTGTAGGCTGTCTCCCTGCTCTCTTGATGGTTTCTTTGGCTTTGCAGAAGCTTGTCAGTTTAATAGGTCCCACTTGTCTATCTTCTCTCTTATGACCTGTGGGTTTCAGGTTTTGTTCAGGAATTGGATGCCAGCTCCAATTTCCATGAGGGTATGTCCTTCATTTTCTAAGATTTTTATTGTTTGAAGTTTTACATTTAGGTCTCTGATCCATTTGGAGTTAACCTTTGTGCATGGGGATAGATAGGGGTCCTGTTTCAATCTTCTGCATGTGGTCAGCCAGTTTCCAGCATCATTTACTGAATAGGTTCTCCTCTCCCCAGTGTAGGTGGTGGAGACTTTGTCGAAGATGAGTTGGTTGAGAAATTGAGGTTTTGCTTCTGGAATCTCAATTCATTTCCATTGATCTATATGCCTGTTCCTATACCATTACCAAGCTGTTTTGATGATTGTAGCTTTATAGTAAAGTTTGAAGTCTGTAATGTGTTACCACCTGCTTTGTTTTTTTTTTGCTGAGGATTGTTCTGGCTATTCTTGGACGTTTGTGTTTCCATATGAATCCCTGTGTTGCTTTTTCTAGGTCTGAGAAGAATGTTGCCGGTAATTTGATGGGTATTGCATTGAATTTGTAGATTGCCTTAGGTAAGATGGACATCTTCACAATGTTGATTCTTCCAATCCATGAGCATGGGATATTTTTCCACTTGTTTGTGTCATCTTTGATTTCTTTGAGCAGTATTTTGTAGTTTTCATTGTGAAGGTCTTTCATGTCTCTGGTTAGGAAGATGTCAAGGCATTTCATTTTTTTGTGGCTATTGTGAATGGAATTGTGCTTTTTATTTGGGTTTCTGTTTGTTTATTATTGGGGTAGAGAAATGCAATTGTCTTTTGCACATTTATTTTGTATCCTGAGATTTTGTCAAAGGCCTTTATCTGTGTAAGGAGGTTTTTGACAGATTCTCTTGGGTTTTCAAGGTACACAATCATATCATCTGCAAAGAGCAATAACTTGACTTCCTCTTTTCCTATTTGGATACCCTTGATTGCCTTCTCTTCTCTGATTGCTCGAGCCAGGACTTTCAGTACTATGTTGCACAATAGGGGTGAGAGTGGACATCCTTGTCTTATTCCAGTTTTCAGGGGAAATGTTCCAGTTTTTGTTCATTTAGGAGTATGCTGGCTGTGGGTTTCTCGTAGATGGTTTTACTATTTTGAGGTATGTTCCCCGTATGCCTAGATGTTCGAGGGTTTTTATCAAGAAGGGGTGCTGGATTTTATCAAAAGCTTTTTCTGCATCTAATGATATAATCATGTGGTTTTTGTTTTGACATCTGTTGATGTATTTAATTACATTTATGGTTTTATGAGTGTTGAACCAGCCTTGCATCCCAGGAATGAAGCCTACTTGGTCATGATGGATGATTTTTGAGATGTATTGTTGAATCCGGTTTGCTAGGATCTTGTTGACTATTTTAGCACCTATGTTCATCAAAGATATTGGCCTGTAGTTCTCTTTCTTTGTTGGATCTTTACCTGGCTTGGGTATCAATGTGATGTTGGCTTTGTAAAATGATTTGGAGAGAGTTCCATCTTTTTCAATCGCCTGGAATACCTTCAGTAGGATTAGTATCAGCTCCTCCTTAAATGTCTTGTAGAATTCTGCTGGAAAGCCATCTGGACCAGGGTTTTTTTGTAGGTAGTTTTCTTATTATGTAGTAGATTTCCTTGATTATTATTGGTCTATTTGGTGTCTCAATTTCTTCTTGTTCCAACCTAGGTAGGTTGTGTGAGGTCAGAAAGTCCTCCATTTCCTTAAGGTTTTTAAGTTTGTTTCCATACAAGTGTACGTAGTAGTCTCCAATGTTCTTTTGTATTTCTTCAGGGTCAGATGTGACTTTGTCTTTTGTGTTTTTGATTGTGCTTATTTGGGTTTTTCTCGTTTTTTCTTAGTCACTGTAGCTAAGGGACCATCAATCTTGTTTGTCCTTTCGTAAAACCAGCTTTTTGTTTCATGGATATTTTTGTATTATCTTTTTGTCTTCTATGTCCTGGATTTGGGCTTTTATTTGGGTGATCTGGATTCTTCTGCTGAAATTAGGCTTTTTGTGGTCTTGCTTTTCCAGCATCCAGGTGGTTTGCTAGGCTGTTAATTTGTGTTCCTTCCATTTTCTTCATATGTGTTCGTAGGGATATAAATTCCCCTCTTACTACAGCTTTTAAGGCGTTCCAGAGATTTTGGTAAGATGTTTCTTCATTTTCATTTGTTTCCAGATATCTTTTGATCTCTGTTTTGATTTCATCATTGACCCAGGAGTTGTTTAGCATCATGCTGTTTAGTGTCCATGTCTTTGTGGGTTTTGGGGGAACTTGTTGGTGTCAATGTTTATTTTTATTCCACTGTGGTCTGAGAAGGTGCATGATAGAATTTTGGTCCTTTTAAATTTGCTTATGCTTGATTTATGGCCAATTTTGTGGTCGATCTTAGAACACGTTCCATGCTGTGATGAGTAGAATGTGTATTCTGTGGTCTTTGGATGGAGTGTTCTGTAGGTATCAATTAAGTCCATTTGGTCCAAAGTCACATTGAGGTTCCGGATCTCCTTGCTGACTTTTTGTCCTGATGATCTTCTAGGATTGTGAGTGGGGTATTAAAGTACCCAGTTATGATGGTGTTAGAGGCATTATCTTTCTTTAGTTTTCCTAGAAGTTGCTTTATGAAAGTTGGCGCACCTATGTTGGGTGCATATATGTTTAGGATAGATATTTCTTGTTGATGGATTGAGCCTTTTATCATTATGTAGTGGCCTTCTGTATCTTTTTTGATTTTTAATAGCTTGAAGGGTATTTTGTCTGAAATTAAGATCGCTACTCCTCCTTTCTTTGGTATTCGTTCACCTGAAAGTTTGTTTCCCATCCGCTTACTTTGAGTCTGTGGGTGTCCTTTCTAGTGCGGTGAGTCTCTTGAAGGCAATAGATTGTTGCCTGATGATATTTTATCCATTTTACCATTCTATGTCTTTTCAGTGGTGCACTTAGTCCATTCACATTTAGGCTAATAATTGAAATGCAAGAGTTGATCCCTGTCATAAGGTTCTTATAGAGTTATCGTTCCTGTTTGTTTGTTGTCTTTCTTTTGTTTTATAGTTGGTTCATGTGTGTTTTTAATCTTTTGCCTGTACTCTTGTGAAGAATGTTATTGTTCTTTTTTCCTTTTCTTCTGTGTTCAGTACTTTCTTAAGTGTTTCTTGTAGAGGTGGTCTGGTGGCAGCGTAGGTTCTTAGGGATTGGGTATCTGGAAAAGATTGCAATTCTCCCTCACTAATGAAGGTTAGTTTGGCTGGGTAGGTTATTCTTGGTTGACATTGTTTCTCTATTAGAACTTTGAAGATAGGGCTCCAGGCTCTCCTAACCTGAAGGGTTTATGTGGATAAATCTGGGGCTATTTTAATTTGTCTTCCCTGGTAGGTAGTCTGGCCTTTTTCTCTTGCTGCCTTTAGGATTTTTTCTTTTATAGCTACTTTGTTAGGTGAATTATTATGTGTCTGGGAGTTAGTCTTCTCATTTGTTGTCTTGCAGGGGTTCTCTGAATTTCTTGTGCTTGAATTTTTGCATCACTGATGATATGAGGGAAGTTTTCTTGCATGATTTCATGGAATGTTTGTTCCAATGTGACCTCTGACTCTCTCTCTGCCTCAGGAAGGCCAATTACTCTTAGATTGGGTCTCTTGAAGTAATCATTCATCTCCTGAAGGTTTTGTTCTGACTTTTTAAGCTTCTTTTCTATGTTTTTGCAGTTTGAGTTAGTTTTGTATTTCGGTCTTCAAGTTCTGAGATTATTCTTCTGCTTGGCTAATTCTGCTTTCCATGCTGAGTTTGTTATTTATTTCCATCACAGTATTCTTTACTGCTGTTATTTCTGTCATCAGCTCCTTCCTACTTTCCTCTTGTCTCTCCTCAATTTTTAAAATTCTCTCTATTAATGCCTTGATGTCTGGGTTTGTTGCTTGTGACCAGTCATTCTGGGGGCTCTTCATTGTTTGTGTTCCGAAGTCTGTTTTCTCAGTGTCTGATCTCCCAGGGGTCTGTGTGAGCCCTGTGTTCTTCTTTTGGTCATTTGTGCAGATTTTCCCTCCCTACTTTTCCTTCCCTCCACTTCCCTGTGTTCTTTATTTCTGTTATTCAGGGGTGGAGGGTTTCTTTTATTTCTGTTTGTTCAATCTCCTATTCTTCCTAATATATTTCCTCTTGCTTTGTTCAGTTCTGGAGTTGGACTGTGGGTTGAGGGAAGACCTTTTTGTAGTTTGGGATTTAATTAAGGGGGGAGCTGTGATTCAAAATCTCTCTGCAGATCTAATGTTCACCAACAGCTATATGGATAGTCTGAAACCCACTTCCCACTGTCTTGGAGTCTGTCCATGCAGTGGGGTTGTAGGTTTACTCCCTGAAAGCAAAATGAGGTTAACAGAGGGGAGAAAATGGAGCAGGCAGTGGGGAGAGTGGAGGTGGAGAGAGAGAGAGGGGTAGAGGGAAAACAGTTGAGTGTACTGACTGGTAAGTGAAAAGAAACACGAAGACTGAAACAAATATAAAGAAAAACAATAACCATGACTGAAAACTAACCAACAACCATATAAAAATCTAAAACATACAATGATGCTAATGTATGCACTGATCAAACTCCTTATTGGTGTGCTGTTCCTTTATGCAAATACGGGATTTACAGAGAATTAAGAAAGAAGGAAAGGGGGGGAGAAAAGAAAAAAGGAAAACAAGAGGAAAAAAGAGAAAAAAAGGGGGAAGGATAGATTACAGTCAGTAGACTAACAGAACCAGTCAAGCACACCCTGAGACTTTTCCTTTAAGTCCAATGTCCTTTCAGTTGTGATTTCTAGCTGTCTTTGCAGGCTGGTCGAATTGTTCACCGTTAGGGTCAGTTTGCCCTGGCCTGCTGTGAAGAAGAGTTCAGATATGGGCCCCCTGCCCAGTCTATCACTCAGATCTGGCTTTTTCCATTTTTCAAGCAGGATGAGCCTCTGCTATTCCCGTTTTGGTGTTATTACATTGGTTCCCCAGCAGGTGGTGCTATCCTGCGCTACAGTCCAGAAGGGAGCGAGTCTGCTACAGATCTGCAACTTGCAGCGGCAACTTCACTGGGGGAGTTCCACAGGCCTTTCTCCAGGCTAGGGGTGTGGCATGGCAGTGGGGATCTCAGAAGATCCTGCTTGCCGGGCTTCACAGTCTTAAGTCATGGGTGGCTTCAGGTATGAGTTGGGAATGACCGCAGTGGCTGTATCTGCGACTGCAGGAGCAGCTCAGTCCTGCCACAGCGACTGCAGGAGCAGCCCAGTCCAACCGCGGTGACTGCAGGAACAGCCCGTTTCATTGCGATATCTGAGTAGTGACAGTGGGTGACAGTGGCAGCTGAGCTTCCTGTGAAAAGCAGGCTTTGGAAGATGGGGTCTGCAGTCCCGGAGAGAGCTAGGTCTTTATGGGTGTCTCTTTAATAGGGTTTCACAGACCCTGTGGGTAATTTGAGAATTCCCCTCTTGAGTGATTTTAATCACTTTTTCTTTACTGTGATGATTCCCACAAAGCAAACTATTGGGTCAGCAGGCATTTTACTGGATAGTGGGTATGTATTATAATATGGGTTTCAAGGGAAGATGTCATAAAGAATAGTAACATCACTAAGAAGAACCCCAAAAGGAATTAAAAAAATTCATTTACAAATACAAAAATAAAAACTACTTGAGAATAAATTTCTAAGCAGATAAGGATTGTCATGAAAGATAAAGCATTATGAAAAATTAAAGAACAAATGAAACACCCATGTTCATGATGAAAAATGTTATTAAGAAGTCATCTCCCAAAGTAATCTGCATCAGTGATCTCTCAAATTCCATCAGTATCAGAAGGAAAAAATCCATCCTAAATTATATGAAATCTCAAGTCCCTTCCAAACCCTGAAAAGACAAAGTTGGAGGCTCACATTTTTCTTATTTAAAAACATTACAAACTCGTAATAAAACATTAGTAGGGACAAGAAATAATAGCCAATGAATAAAAAGAACCTAAAATAATCTAAATAATTTAGTACATATTTTGGCAAGGTCTTTCAGTGGGGGAGTCTTTTCACAATGGTCTGGGAAACTGGACTGAATTTGCAAAAAACGAAACCCTTCCTAGATATCAAACAACTCTACGCGGCCTTATTAAGATTCAGGAATAAAATCCAAAAGAAAAGTAGGAAAGTTATGGATAGATTGCAAGATTCTTGGATATGAACAAAGCCAGAAATAAAGAAAAATCTGATTCAAACCATCAAATTTTAAAAACTGGCTCAAAGGATAAAAGGTAAAAAGGAACCTGTAACTGGGAGAAAAATTTGAATCTCTAAAAGGGATTAAATCCGGTAAAGACTTTAAGCCCCAAAACATGATTTAAAAGGGTGAATCTAAAGGCATTTGAAGTTAAACGATGGCCTCCAAAAGCGGGAATCCAAGGGTTGGTCCTCCAAAGTTTAAGTCCTCGGCAAAAAAGTCCTGCAAACTTAATTCGGAAGGGAAATAACCCCTCTAAGGAGGAGCTGCAAAACATTGGAAATGAAACATTGGGAATTAAAGAATTTGGGAACCTCTACATTGAATCTCCAAAGGATTGAATCCTGGAAAACATTACCCTCGGCAAAAATTTGACTGAAGGCATTGTTGCAAGAGGATTAATTAAACCATTTAATGCAAAAGATAAGTCCCAACTGACTGGAAATGTTTGGAGGTCTCTAAAGTAACCCCAAGATCTAGCAATTCCTCTCTTTGCTTAACCCAAAAAAAGAATAATACTATGTCCACAGTAAAGTTGCTGGGCTCGGGGCTCACTGTATCCGTGCTTTGGGAGGCTGAGGTGAGTGGTGCCTGAGCCGCGGTTGAGACCATGGGCACGAGACCCACCTACAATAAAAAAAAAAATCAGCCGGGCATGTAGTGCATGCTTAATCCGGCTATAAAAGGCTAGGGGGGATGCGGACCCGCGGTCGAGGCTGTTGGCCGGAGAGCCTTCACTAGTTGGGGACAGAGGGACTCAACTCAAAAAACCAAAAAACAAAAAAAAAAACCACGTAAAAGTAGTGAGAACATTCATAGACTTTTCATACACCAAATCTGCAGCACTATTAATAGCCAAAAATGGAATAACCAGGCCTACCTGGATGAATGGTAAGGAAAGTGGAATTCACAATAAATACTTTCAGTCTTAAAAAGGAGAAATTTGTCATTCAACAACATGAACTGAGTCAGCCAAATGTCTATAAACAGAAAATTAATTTTTAACTTGAATATTCAACATGGAAACTCATAGTAATTAAATAGAAAACTCTGTAATGCCCAAGAAAATTAAAGCCATTTAGTAAAAAAAAAAAAACCACTAGCAGAGAAGTTTTGGTATGGTCTTTCCAACCAGGAACAAATCTTATGATAGAAGTCAGATTGGTAACCTCGGGTAGTTGTCCAAAGGAATTTTTGGATAAAGATATTTATTTTTAGGGGGCTATGTCAGAAATAAAACATAGGGTACACTCAATTTATGAATTTTATGTAAGTTATACCCAATAAGGGAAATTTTTAAATACCAAAAAAGAACCTTAAAAGGAATAGGATGTCCCTCGCTGCCATACTTATTAATTATTTCTTGCTGGCAGTTCCTCACGATTAGGGATACATAGGCTACTAAAGATGTAGGACAAATAAAAATGCAAAGTTTCAGGCAGTGGTACTACATAACAGATCAAAAAGACGCCATTGTATATATGAGACTGGTTTCTGCTGGAAAAAGATGTATTTATAAGTGTACAACATGGAATTTAAAATTCAAACTTTTCATTATTTCATTTTTAATAATATCATAATTTAACTTTCAGAAGAAGAATTATTCACAATCACAATCAATGGGAGAGTTAACTGTTCCAGTAAACAGATAGAGACAAATTGTTCATGTTTTTAACACAGATAACAGTCCTTGTGGACATATGTAGATCAAATTGATTAAAACCCAGAGCATTCTAAAAATGATGAATATTAGTGTATCATAGGATTTCTTTTTTTTTTTTTAGTTGGTCCATTTTCCCGACGGAGTTAGTGGACATCGGCCATCAGTGACCGTGGTCGCAACCTTCCCCCGTCGCCAGCGGAACTAAAGGTGGCGAATGGGCTGGTTTTTGTTTCTCTGTGGTGGGTCTTGCCGTTGCCCGGGTGGTCTAACGCGGGCTCAGGAATCATCCCTCGGCTTCAAGTTGGGATACAGGCTGAGACTGACGGCCAGTTACGGACATTCAGTAAAGAACCCCTCCCCACCAAAAACTTCTTGTCCATAAGAAGTGCTTTTTTTTATGGGGACATCCGAAATAATAGTCCGTCTGGTACACAACAAAGACACAACCTATAAATAATTCTAAATTTTTAGATTACTTTAATTTTAGGAACAGATGGTGTGGAGTGGGATGTGACTGGGTTTACCTTAGGACGGTGGTCTTAGCCGACACCATGTCTGCTTGTCCAAAAAGCAAGAAGTGGAGAGATCTGGCTACATGAAATCATTCCTATGCAACATCTCTCCCTGGAGTCACATCCAGTGACTTCTCATACTTAAACTGGCCAGATTAGGGGACTTGCTGCAAGAAGGGATGGGAGATGGAGGGTTTTTAATAGTGCACATAACCAACCTGAAAAAAATACCCAGGGGCTTTTCTTTTTTTGAGTCACAGTCACTCTGTAGCCCAGGATGGGGTACAGTGCCATGCTCATGGCCACTGCAGCCTCTACCTGCTAGGCTCAGGTAATCCTTCTGCCTCAGCCTTCCAAGTAGCTGGAACTACTGGTGCACACCACCACATCTGGCTAACTTTTAAATTTATTGTAGAGATCAGGTCTAGCCAAGTTGCCCCGGCTGGACTCAAACCTGTGGGCTCAGGTAATCCTCTCACCTCAGTCCCCCAAAGTGCTGGGATTATAGGCATGAGCCACCACACCCTGCCTCCCGGGTGCTTTTCTAAGGAAGAAGGGAAATTTTTGTCAGCAGCTAGCAGGATAAGCCACACTAGACCTAACAGAAAATCTTAATATCTAAGGTTCAGTAACACAAAGATCCTGCTCACCATGTAACTAAATTAGAAACCAACAACAAAAAGGTAACTAAGAAACAACCATATAACAGGCAAGAAGCTTTCAGAAAGATAGAGTTGGTCTATATCTGGAATGGGGTATTGGTCACATATATGTAACACGTCTGTCAAACTCAAAAACCAACTGTACGCTTAAGAAGTATGCATGTAGCTATAAGTCATTATACCTCTATGGAAATATATTCATGTACTGGTATTGATAAATCTAATTCCAAATAATGTGTGGGTCAAAGAATAAGTGATAATGGAAGCTGAGACAATATATGAATTAAATGAAAATAAATATACATTGAAACACAGAACGTAGCTAAAGGGGTATCATTGATAAACCCATATGTTTGTATTTTTACAAACCAGACGTTAATTAGCAAGGGGCCCACAGTACAGATGAGACACAGACAAAGGCAGGCCATCATTCCAAATGTTCTCTCTCCCCATATGGGTCCTTTTGTGCACAGTGAGGAGCTGTGCCTGAAGGCCTTCTCACACTGATTACATTGACAGGGTCTCCCCACAGTGTACATTCTAACACGTACGATGAGATATGAAGACTGATCGAAGGCTTGCCCACTTTCTTGGCATGTGTAGGGCTTCTTGCCACTATCAGTTCTTGCATATTTCTTGAGGGAGGCGGCTCCCGAAGGCTCGCCCACACTCCTGACAGGCACAGGGCTTCTCTCCAGTGTGAGTCCGCATGAGACTCTTCAGGGTTGAGAGATGACTCAGGACCTGGCCGCACCCATCCGGGTTCTCTCCCACACACGTAGTTTCTCCTCCATGTGTAGTCTCTTGTGCACATTCAGGTGTGTACTTGTCCGGAAGGGCTTGCCACATTGGTTGCGTTCATATGGTTTCTCTCTGGTGAGAGTTCATAAGTGTGTCTTCAGTGACGAGTGTTCCCGGAAGGCTTTCCCACACTGGCTGCATTCAAAGGGCTTCTCTCCAGTGTGAGTTCTCACATGGCTCCTAAGGGAGGATGGCTGATTGAAGACTTTCCCACAGTCTTTACTTGCATAGAACTTGTCTCCTATGTGGTTTCTCTGGTGCAAAATCAGGTTAAAGTTCCTCGTGAAGGTCTTCCCACACTGACTACATTCAAAGGGCTTCTCCCTGGTATGTGTCCTCACGTGTTGCCTCAGATTTGAAGAATATTTGAAAGCTTGCCTACATTCTTCACATTGAAAGCATTTCTCTGTGGTATGAGTCTTCTCATGCCTGATGAGGTCAGAGCTGTATCTGAAAGATCTCTCACATTTATTGCATGCATAGGTTTTATCCCCACTACAGATCTTCTCAGGCATAATTAGGTGAGCACTCTGAAAGAAGGAATTTCTACTCTCTTGACATTCATAGGGAGCCTCTCCAACAAGAATTCTCTGGTACTGAAAAATCGGTTCCATGCCATTGAAAGATTTCTCAAATTCATCATTATAGAGTTTTCCTCCTGACTGAAGTTCGTCCTGTCAATTAAAGAAAATGTGAAAACCAAAGGCTTTATTACATTAATAGATGTTCTCCCTCATGTGAATTGAATGTAGGAGAAAGATGTTTCTATATCTGGAGGCTTTACCATTTTAGTGAGTCCATACTCTTTCTACCCAGAGTTCTTTCAAGTGGAATGGGGGAATGTTCTGCCACAAAGAGCTATCTTTTCATTACTGTCATGGAGCATCTTAGATGCAGAGATTTTCTGAATTGTTTAAGGCTAAACTAAATTTTAATCACTCAACTTCTGTGTCACATGTGTGAAAATGATTACTCGTGGGAATTCTCTGAAGACTCGAGTCTTGATCTATGGTTAGAGTTTTCACCTAATTCATGACATTCACAGACCCTCTCCCAAGAAACTGCTTTTGCCTGGCCAGGCACTATCTGCCTCCAACTCTCTTGGTTCTGGTGCTGCCTCTCTAACATACTGCAACCCCAGACTATTTCTACTACAGAGGACCAAGAATAATCCCTGGTGAGTCTTCCTCTTTTCATGTCAATACTCTGGATCTCTGCAAAAATATCTTGTCTATGAATTGATTCTTTGGGCTGAAAGAGAGTCACCACAGAGACCAGGTTCCTGTAGTTTTCCAGCATCACAACTATGTACAGGCTTCTCTGAGTAGAGTCCAGAAACACCTATTCTTCTGGGGTGAATACAATGGCCACATCCACAAAGGTAACTAGTTCCTAAAACAGACAGCCGGCCTGTCAGCCAGAGACCACCCCTATCAGTACTCCAGAGGATGGCAGAGGATGGCAGTCCTGGGGAAGGGAGGTCCTGTGCAGAGGACTTTCAGACAGGGTTCTGAGGTGTCCCAGAACCTGCCCCTCAGCTCGGGATTCAGAACTGAACTTGTTTCTCTCTACTCTTCCTAAGTGAGACTAGCAAAAGACTGTAACTAACATCAAAAGGCCTCTGTTAATTGAAAGGACTTATCTATTGACAACTTGTCAGGAAGTTTTTTCAGATTTATCCTGCTCTAGCTCCAGGGTCCAGCACGTTGCAGGCAGAAAAGAAACGACTGGGAAATGACTGAACTCGTTGCTCAATGAGAACATGAAAACCTTGAAACAAGGACAGCTCACATCTTTGCTTTGCTTTTCCTCCTGGCATGCAGCAGCCTGGGGAAGATCTGAATGAGGGGTGGAATCTCTGCCCAGGCTGCCCCTCACCCACTACAAGAGGCCCAGCTTCTAAAAGCATGAAGAACAGTTTGTGGGTGTAAAAGATCCAGATGGGTCACAGGGGCCAAGTCTGGAAACAGCAGTGTCCTTTTAGAGCAACAAAGATACATTACTTACCCGTGGACAGGTGGTGGGCAATCTGGGAGCCATGGCTTCCTCCTCTATACTGTCTTCCTGGAGCCAGGCAAGATCTTGTGCAGGCAGTGCTAGGGAGTAACAGGAGGCGTAAGGTCAGTAACTGGCCAGTAAGCACACTTGCAGGCCCCAAGGTTGCCCACCTTGACTGAGTGACCACATGTGCATACACATGTGCACAGGCACACACTCACAGGGACACATACACAGTGGACATACACATGCCCTCGCACACACAGGCACACATGCATGCACACACACAAACATGCACATATGCACAGAGAAATGCATGCACTTGATCTTGTGCACACATGCACACATGCATGCACACAAGTATGCACACACACATGCATTCACACAAGCATGCAGTCACAGGGATATGCACTCACACACTGTTGTACATACTTGCATGCATGCACACTCACATAAACATGCACACCTATACACACACAGATATATAACATGTACACATATGCATGCAAATATACATGCACACACAGACTATCACATGTGTATACACATGTCCCTCCATTACAAATCCCAAGATCCACGGCCCTTAATTCACCAGGAGAATCCACAGTGCCTGCAGCAACGCCACACAGCCCCAACTTAGCTCTGGGACAGCTCTTCCTCCCTGGCTGCCCGGGTCCTTCCTCTCCCCACTCTGCAGGGTTATTACCACCCCCAACTCACCCCAAGTAGGCAGACAGAGAAACCACTACCACCCTGCAAGTCTGTCTGAAAAGGTAATGCCCTTTCCACCTGCCTTCAAGTTGATACTGTCCCTCCCTCCACACAAGCAAGTGACTCCCTGGTCATCCCTCATCCCCATCTCACCCCACCTTCCTCCTGACACGACCTTTCCCCTCAGTATTAAAACTAACCTATCCCCAATCCCTGAGCCCATAGGTGAATTTCCTGGGGCTGCCATAACAAAGTATCACAAACTGAGTGACTTAGAACCACAGATATTTATCCTCTCACAGTTCTGGAACCTGGGAGTCCAAAATCAAGCTGTTGGCAGGGCAACACCTCCCCTGAGACTCTGGGATGACTCCTTCCTCGCCTCTTCCTGGCTTCTAATGGTGGCTGTGGATATTTGGTATCCCTTGGCTTGTAGATCACTCCAAGCTCTGCCTACACCATCACAGGCAGACACTGGAGAGATGCAACCACAAGCCAAGGAACTCCAGGGCTACAGGCCACCACCAAACTCTTGGAAGCAGCGAGGAAGTATTCTCCACCAGCACCTTCAGAGGGGAGCATGGCCTTGCCAACACCTTAATTTTCAACTTCTAGTATCCAAAATGGTGAGAGAGAAATTTGTTGTTTTAAAACACAAACAAAAATCTCATCACCTTCTTCCCAAATCCTGCTCTCCTTGATCTCAGGAAGTGCCATCCCTGTCTCTGATCAGAAATCTCACCCCTTGGACACAAAGCATGGTGGCGCAAGCCTGTAGTCCCAGCTACTTCGGAGGCTGAGGCAGAAGGGTCACTAGAACCCAGCACTTTGAGTCTGCAGTGAGCTATGATCACACTACTGCACTCCAGCCTGGGTAACAGAGAGGGAACCTATCTCTAAAAAAGTCTTTAAATTTTTTAATTAAAAATAGAAATCTCATCCGCCCTACCTCAACACTCTACAGACCCCAATAATTAATCAAAATAAATAGTGATATAGCTTCTTATAAAGTGTGAGTGCTCCTCACTGCCTCCATGTGCCTCTGGTGTCTTCCCTGAGGCCAGTCCTCCTCCCAGGTGCTGGAGGGTTCTGTTAAGATCATGGGCGCATTGCACCACTCACCTAAATACATCACTCCCTCCCAGTGGCCTTAGAACATGGGCCAGTGTTCTTTTCCCACACCAAGCCCACTCTTTCTCCAATCAGCTCTCACCTCTCCACCTCCCTCTGCTTCCTTCATGCTGCCTTCCACGGCCCTGGACACACCAGGCTCTCTGCTGCCAGGGGATTTTACTGATGTTGTTCATAAGCCTGAAATCCTCTCTCCAAACCTCCCAAAAGCCCCACAGTACTGGGCAAGCTAAATGGTACTATAATTATTATGGTCGTGACTCCTTGGTCATGTGACTTCCTGGTCATGTGACTTCCTGGTCAACGTGGCAATGTCTAGTATTGGGTCCCTTTACAGAATACTAAAGACTAGGTTACTTAAGAGGAATCTACTGTTCACAGTTCTGGAAGCTGGAAGTCTGAGATCAGAGTGCCAGCATGGTCTGGTTCTGGTGAGGGCTCTCTTCCTGGCCTGCAGAAGGCTACCTTCTAACTGTGTCCTCATATGGTAGAGACAGAGTTCTGGTGTCTCTCTCCCTTCTTTCTTGTAAGACAGGAGTCCCCAGTCCCCAGGCCATGGACCAGTACCAGTCCCTGGCCTGCTAGGAACTAGGCTACACAGTAGGAGGTGAGCAGAGCTCCATCTTATGTCAGATCAGTGGTGGCAATAGATTCTCATAAGAGCATGAACCCTATTGTAAACTGCACATGCAAGAGGCCTAGGTTGCAAGTTCCTTATGAGAATCTAACACCTGACGATGCCCTGCTCAGCCCCGGTCCCTCGAAAAACTGTCTTCCACGAAACTGGTCCCTGATGCCAAAAAGGCTGGGGATGGCTGTTCTAACGACACCAGTCTATCAGATCAGGGCTCCAGCCTATGACCTCATTTAACCTCAGTCACCTCCTTAAAGGCCCTACCCCTAATATAGTCACATGGAGCACTTCAACATCAACCTGTGGGGAGGGGAGCACAGTTCAGTCCACAGCATCCATATTTTGCTTGTCACAACTCAGGTGGGGTTGTGAGCTTAACTGTGTCACTCCAAAAATTCGTATGTTGAAGTTCTAACCCTGCTATCTAGAATGTAATCATATTTGGACACAGGGTCTTTAGAGAGGTAATACATTAAAATGAGGTCAGTAGGGTGGGCCCTGATCCAATATGACTAGTATCCTTATAGGAAAAGAAAATTTGGACAGACACGTACAGAGGGAAGACCATGTGAAGACCCAGGGAGAATACAGCTGTCTACAAGCCAAGGGAGAGGCCTCAGAAGAAATCAATCTGGCTGACACACTGATCTTGGGCTGCTGGCCTCCAGAACTGTAAGATAATACAATTCCGTTTTTAATCCACGTAGTATGTGGCACTTTGATACGGCAGCCCTAGAAAACTTAGCCCAGGGAAGGTGCTTCTGGCATCTATTGGGCTGAGGCCAGGGACACTGCTCAGCATCCTACAATACCCAGGTGGTTACCATTACAGAGAACGATCAGGCCCCAATGTCAGTATGCTGTGCCTGAGACACCCTGGCCTACGCTTAAACATTCATCCTTTCCCATAACTCTCCCCTGTCACCTAAGACCAAGTCCTCATGTAACATGTGTCTACTGTACCTGGCCTTCATTTCAAAATCTGACCACCCAGCCTGACTGTGAGCAACACAGGGGAGGGGTCAGTGTTTTCTCTGAGACTGTTTCCCAGTCTCCATCTCACCACAGGACAATGGTCACATCCCTTTTGAGAAGTAACAAGGAGGCAGAGGCCAGTCCAGAAGGCTTATCAAAAAAATACTGAAGAGCAACACACAATCTATGTCTAAGAATTGCCCCCAGTCAATAATATGACACAGATTCCAAATGCAAGAGTGGATGACACTTTTAAGAACAAAGTTTATTATTCTTATTAGAAGGCAAACTTGAAGAAAATAAATACCCTGCCATTAAAGCTAAAACATTATCCATCTTCTAGAATTAATTTGTTTGCCCACTTTCTCGGGAGAAGTGACTTTGAACTTCGCTTTTTAAAAGCTCGGTAAAAGCACAGGCCATTTACAGTAAATTAAATTGGAATTTTAAAACGCAACATAATTGTGTATTCAAGAATTTCATTTTGCCCAAAGATAGGTCTAGGCTTTGCTGTAGCTGAGTGGTCCTCTCTTAACAGAAAGATCTGTCCCTGAAATACCCTTCCCTTGATGCACAAATGAGGCAGGGCTTTCCGTACCTCTCCTTAGGGTGCTGTGGCAGCGCCTGCAGTGGGAAGAAGTGTAGGAGGGATGGGATTTGAGTTCCCAGACAGAACACATGTTCCACACGGCACTCACTCACCAGAAGCCCCAGCCACCCACGCATCAGGGTGGCCCAGCACGTGCACCGGCATTGCCACCCTCTGAATCTGCATGGCCGCCTTCAGTCCCTGGACAGAGTGACAGGGGTCACAGATTAGGGTCATGTGGCCAAGGGGATCCACTCACACCTGTTCACCCTAACTGAATTTGCATGACTGGTCCTGCTTTGGGGAACATATCAGTAAAAGAAGGGTTATACACATTTACCTTGTCGACATTGACTTAATCCTGTTGACATTGACCTAATCACAGCTAATCACTGACAGAAGTTTGACTCCCAAATGAGATGGAGAGAGGGTGCCCAGGCAGGGTGGAGGAGGTAGCATACTCTGAGGAGGTTCCAGCGTGGGGAAAAGCTGTAACCTGGCCAGATACAGTGGCTCTGCAATCCCAGCATTTTGGGAAGCTGAGGTGAGAGGACTGCCTGAGCCCAGGGTTCAAGACCACCTTACACAACATGGCGGGACATCTTCTCTACAATAAATCAAAAAATTAGCCAGGTGTGGTGGTGTATGCCTGTAGTTCCAGCTACTTGGAAGACTGAGGTGGAAGGATCACCTGAGACCAGCAGATCAAGACTGAGGTAGCCATGAGTGTTGTCACTGCACTCCAGCCTGGGTGACAGTGCAACCAACTCAAAAAAGAAAAAAATTTTTGGAACAGGACATGGTGGTGGATAGAACGTCCCTGGGGTGAGGGGTTGGAGCAGGGGCAGGTAGGATGAGGTCCCTTCTCCTCAGGGCAGGGCTCAGGTGCCTTAAGGCTTCCTACTCCCATACCCTCCGCCTGGATACGGAAACACAAGACCCTAAGTCAAGAGGTCTTCACCAGCCTGCACATTCCTTGTTCAGCCCTCAGGACATGGGACCTCATGGTTCCCGTCAGCTTCAAGATCATGGAAGGCTGAGGCTGGGGGTGAAAGGAAAGATTGGAGGAATAAAAGCTGGACAGGAAAGGAAGGGCCCAGAGGCCAGCCTCTTCTCCAGGACTCACTTTGGGGCCTGCCAAGCACTCTGGGAACAGCCGTATTCAATGCAGAAACAGACTCCAGTAAACCAAGCCCACAGCCTGGGCCCCCTGTATGTCCCCAACTCCCAGCTGTAGGTTCCAGGTGCCCACTTCCTCTGCCAGCCCTCCCCAGTTCTACAGACACTCCACACTCCAGGCCCTTCCAGCTGGGGCTGATGCCCTCACAGCAAACCATCTTCCATGCTTACTGTATATCCTGGAGACCAAGGCGACTCCTGGAAAGCTGACTGGTCCCCTTGAGTCGATGGTGCCCCCCTCTCTCCCCATCGAGGGCCCGATCTGCATCCTCAGGAACAGCCCCAACCCCTAGGAAAAGACACGAGGGTACTGAGTAGGACAGAGGCAGCACTGTGGCTGTTCTCGGCCTGACAGACCTTTGGTTTTGAGGTTAGTACTGGCAGAAGTCGAGCACATGGGCGTGGTATCTGGTGGCTTCAGACCCGGTGACCTCCCCCCACCCCAGTCTGCTGTAGGCACCAGCCACAACCAACGAGGGTCTCCAAGGACTGATCACACTGCAGACGCAGATACGGACCTGACCTCTTTCTGGTGTTGGGGGGCCCTGGCTGGAGGTTAGGACAAAGTCCCCAAAGACACTGAGACATTTTACTGCAGAAAATTAGGGTATGTGCAAAGAAGGACAGTCATGTGAGGAGACAGCAGGAAGGCACAGAGAGAGTCCTCAGGAGAACCCAAGTTCGATCTTGACCTTCCAGCCTCCAGAATTGTGAGAAAATAACATTTCTGCTGCTTAAGTCACCCAAAGACAAAACAGAAAGAAAGGTCAGTAGCCCTTGGCTCGGAACCTGAATGCTGTCTTGTGTTTTCTCAGATCTGGGTGTCCAGTTTGGCCCTGTCCATCATTCACAGGGCCAAACTGATGGCCAAAGTTGCTCCCAACTCCCCTGTGACCCAGGGCCCACACGCGGGGCCAGCTTCTTAGCCCATTCTCATACCCAGCCTAAATTCCCCTTCCTTAAATCCCATAGGGCTGGGTGCCTGACCACCAGGGACAGCCCCCAGCCCCCAAGGTGTACCAGAATTATTAAACAGGCCACTCCTAAGCTGCCCTGCCTCACCTTCCCCGTAGAAAACCCAACAAAGGCTGTGGCCTGGGCTCTCCCCTTGCTTCTTGCTGCCTCCAGGCTGAGCCGGTGCTTCCCCACATGGGCCTGAGTGGTGTGCGTGCCCTGGCCTCACAGAAATGTAAGGAATAAAAATCTTCCCATGACATTGGCCTTTCTGTGTCATAGTCAAAATCCTGCAGGCACATTTTGAGAAAATGACTGCATCAAAATCATTTTGAGACAGATCACTCCACTTAAAGGAACTGTTTTTAAGCATTTAGCCTGTTTGTTCCGCAAATATGCTTTGGGCACTGCTAGTATGGGCCCTGGGGATCCAGCAGGAGACAAAAGGGGCAATGCCACAGACTCAGGGAGCCAGTATCTAGAAGAGGGGGCCGTGGCCTTGGGACAGAAGGACTGAGCCTGGAGATGCCTGTTCCTCAGTCTCTCTTGGGACTTTTTAAATTTCTTTTTCTTTTTAAGAGAAGGAGCCTCACTCATGCAGTGGCGTGATCACAGCTCACTGCAGACTCGAGCTCTTGGGCTCAAGCAATCCACCTTAGCCTCCTGAGTCACTGGGATTACAGGTGTGAGCCACCATGCCCGACTTCTTTGGGGCTTTTCTAAATGCAGTTGCCTGTCCTCTCCTTGCTGGCCCCTCCCCCGGACTAGCTGACCACAGAGGAGGAAGCCATGGGGCCTCCTCAGTCTGTCCCTAGACACCAGCACTTTTTCCATGTGACAGGGAGGCCGCAGAGCTACCATGCAGAACGTCAATGATTGAGACAAGGCCCAATGACACTCAGCATGGCCCAGAAGGACTAACTGGAGGGTCAGCCCCATCAACCCAGGGGCAGGCTGTGGGTTCCTCAAGGGGTAGCACCTGACAGGTGAGAGACTGTTGTGAGGCCTGGGTCCAGCTCTCTAAGTCCACCTCCACCACATCTGGGTTGTACATCATCGGAGACAAACTCCTCAGTTCCTCTAAACATGTGTCCATGAGCGGACCTCCTCTGCTCACTCAGAACATCCTGGGACTGGCTGTTTCCCGGGGCTCTGAGGCAAACAAGAGCACCTCTCCCCCCACCAGGGGACCCACTGGGCTGGATATGGAATTCTGTGGAAGATGCCAGAGCCCCATACTGAGAAGAGAGAGCCCACCAAAACTGGGAGGACACCTGGCCCTTGTGGCTGATTCTCCCTTCCTCCTTCTTGGTAACTCTCCATCAAAAGATACATGGGAGTGAACGCTGGGCACCTGGAGATGCTTTCCCCAGCACCTTATTCATTCATTCCTTCATTCAACAAGCATCAATTGAAGGCTACTATATAGTGACACATAGAATGCTCTGTAATGGTAACCTGAGCAACACAGCAAGACCCCATCTCCAAAAAAATTTTTTTTATTTGGCTGAGCATAGTGGCTCATGCGTAATCCCACAAATTTGAGAGGCAAGAAGATTGTTTGAGCTCCAGAGTTTGAGACCAGCCTGGGCAACACAGACCTCATCTCTACAAAAACTCAAAAAATTAGCTGTGTGTGGTGACATGCCTCTGTAGTCCCAGCTACTTGAAAGGGTGGAGCAGAAGGATCGCCTAAACCCAAGAGGTCAAGACTGCAGTGAGCCATGAATGTGCCACTGCACTCCAGCTTGGGCAGGAGAGTGAGATTTCAAATTTAAAAAAAAAAATTAGTCAGATGTTACTCAGAAGGCTGAGACAGGAAGACTCCTTGAGTCCAGGAGTCCGAGGCTGCAGTGAGCTATGAATGTGCCACTGCACAGAATGATTGAGACAAAGCCCAGCAACACCCAGCATGGCCTAGAAGGAATAGCTGGAGAGTCAGCACTATCAGCCCAGGGACTGGATTTTTTCTAAAACAAAAAAAAAAAAAGGAAAGGAAAAAGAATGTTCTGTAATAGGGTTGACCACAACTACCACATCAGATGAGGCCCCTGCAACAGAGCAGCCCCAGTAAGACATTTTCAGACATCAAAGTCTCAAAAACCCATGCACCCTTTCCCAGGTAGCTACTGAAGAATATTATCCGCCAAAACAAGAGCGTAAGTCAAGGACAAGGAGGATGTGGGGAGCAAGGAGGAATCTCAGCTGCCCAAGAGTCGTTGCAGGTGGGCAGGGCCAAGGATTTCAACTATTCTGAGTCCATACCAGGCTGTGCAGGGTTGAGGCTTCTCCATGTTCCAGAAGCTTCCCTGGCAAACAAAGGAGCATGGGTCTCTACAACATGGGCCACACCCCCCATCCAACACATGGGCCAACTCTCTGATACTGCTGCTAACCCAAGACACCAGAAAGAGGTCTTGATTGAGAGATCCCAGGGACCTCGCTGGCTCTGGGATAAACAAGCCCTACTTGGGGGTGAGGCCAAGCTCTGTGCCTCCTTCTAGCCAGACCTTAACCCAGTATCCAACCCTCAGGAATGGGAACCAAGACTTTGGAAGGTTCTGTAGTTTGAGGAGAAGGAACTCAGAGATAAAGGGAAGATAAGCACTCAGTGTGTATTTTCTCGGGTACTGTGAATGTGCAAGCTGGCTTGGAAGGCTTCTTCACACTGAAAAGGACTTCCTTCCAGTGTGGGGCCTCAATCAGCCTCCCAAGAGTTGAAGGATACTCAATAACCTCCCCACATTCTAGACAATCAATGTGGCCTCTCTTCTGCCAGTTTTCTCACTCAGATCCAGGTTACAGTTCCTTCAGAAACCTTTCCTGCCCGCTTTAAATTCATTAGGTGCCTTTTCTCCAGGTGCCGTGTGCTCCTGATAAGAGGTAAGTAATGGCCAGGCCCAGTGGCTCACACCTATAATCACAGCTACTTGGGTGATTGTGATGGGAAGACAACTGGAGCTCAGGAGTTTGAGACCAGCCTAGGCAACACAGCAAGACCCTGTTTCTACCCCTCAAAAATTTGTTTTAATTAGCTATAGGTGCACATCTATAGTCCCAGCTACTCTGGAGGCCAAAGCAGGAGGATTGCTTGAGTCCTGGTGTTGGAAGCCACAGTGAGCTATGATCATGCCACTGCACTCCAGCCTGAGTGACAGAGAAATATCGCATCTCTAAAAGCAAAAAGGTGAGTAATGGTGGAAAGCTTGCCAACATCTGTGCCAGTGCCCAGGGACCCTCCCTGCCAGAAGCAAGTTCTCAGTGCTGCAAGACATGCCCTGTTGAGGTAGCTCACATTCTTTGAGTTGAGTATGTTGCCGCTGTACCACAAGGCTTTCTCTTACTCAGGCGGCTTCTTTCTCAGGCAGCATGTTTCCTTTACTTGTGGAGGAGTAAGTCCTATTTCACACACCCAATGTCTGACTCACATTCATAAAAACATTTACTCAGGGAAACCCTCTATAAATAGGATCCTGAGCAACAGTCAAAGAGAGTTTGCCCAAATTCAGGAGTCACAGAGGCTCCCCCAGACGCTGCTTTCCCTTGAGATGGCCCTGCCTCCGGCATTACCCTGGCTCCACACATCCCTCCAACTCACATGATAGGGAGCCAAGGATAACCCTGTGATCTTACCGTCTGCGTGTCACTGGATGATATGTCTTCCAAAACACCCTGCATGGAAGTCAACGCCTTGGGTTTAAGTTGAGATTCCCAGTCTAACATAAATTGGGAAAAAAAATTAACTCCTTTCAGAAAAACATAGTACTATGAAATTTGAAACTGAAAATATGTTAATATATATTTTGGGGGGGGGGTTGTTTGTTTTGAAATCAACTCTAAACTAGAGAAGAAAGTATCCATGAGTAGGACTGTGTGTAGCAGTCATAGAAATGAGGGCAAAATGACAGAGTCCATGAAGACTGAGACTGATACTTCCAGGAAGGGGCTGTTATTAGAAAAGCAAGTAAGAAGCACTGGGCATGGCGCTTCGTGCCTATAATCCCAGCTACTCAGGAGGCTGAAACAAGAGGATCACTTGAGTCCAGGAGTTTGAAACAAGGCTGGGCAACATAGCGAAACCCCATTTCTAAGAAAAAAATTTTTTTAATTAGCCAGGTGTGGTAATGTGCCTGTAGTTCCAGCTACAAAGGAGGCTGAGGCAGGAGGATCACTGGAACCCAAGAGTTCAATGCTGCAGTAAGCTATGATAATGCCATTGCACTCTAGCTGGGGTGACAGAGCAAGACCCTGTAAAGAAAGGAAGGGAAAGGGAGAGAGAGAGAGGGAGAGATAAATCGGGGGGAGGAGGGAGAGAGATAGAGAAAGAGACAGAAAGAAGGAGGGAAGAGAGAGGGAGGAAAAGAAAGAGAAAGAAAAAGAAGGAAGGAGGAAGGAGAGACAGGCAAGTAAGAAGCAACCAGAAAAAGAATACACATAGAAATGTTAAATTTAAAGAAGAATTGGAAAACAAGTAAATATCAGAATGTAAAAGGGTGCACCTGTTTTGGAAAGCAGTTTGACAGTTCTTCAAAAAGTTAAGCATCGAGTTCACACATGACCCAGTAGTTCCACTCCTAAGTACATATATACTCAAGATAACTAAAAAACATGTCCACTTAAAATCTCATACACAAATGTTCACAGCAGCATTATTCAAAAAGCTAAAAAGTGGAAACAATCCAACTGTCTATGAAATGATCAACAGATAAAATGTGGCTTATCCATACAATGTAGTATTACTAAGCCTTAAAAATGAAGTTCTGATTTATGCTACAACATGGATGGATTTTAAAAACATTACCTATGTGAAAAACAGATACTGTTATCATTTGAATGTACAGGATTTGGAAAGTTAATCACCCATGCAACAGGGTTGGGAGGCGGGACCATTAAGAGGAGACTAGGTCAAGAGGGATCTGCCTTCATGAATAGATTAATGTCAGTATCTCAGGAGTAACTTAGTTACTACAAAAGTGGGCTTGTTATAAATGCAAATTCAGCCCCCTCTTGCTCTCTCGCCATTTGATGTCTTCTGCCGTGTATGACACAGCAAGAAGACCCTCACCAAAGGTGGTCCTTGGAGACTTCCCAGTCTCCAGAACCACGAGCCACATAAACTTTTGTTGTTTATAAAATACCAGTCTCTGGTATTCTCTTATAGCAACACAAAACAGACTAAACCAGACAGATACCAAAGGATACATATTATGTGATTCCATTATATAAAATGTCCAGAATAGACAAACCACAGAGACAGAAAACAGGTTAGTAGTTGTCAGGGGCTGAGGGAGACAGAAATAGGGAGTGACTGTTAATGGGAACATGGTTTCTTTTTGGGGTGAGGAAAGTGTTCTGGAATTAGATACTGATGATAGTTGCACAACACTGTGAACCACTGAACTGAATACTTTTTTTTTTCTTTTTTGAGTCGGAGTCTTACTCTGTCACCCAGGCTGGAGTGCAATAGGACAATCACAGTGGCTACCACAGCCTCCTGCTGGGCTCAGGTGATCCCTCTGCCTCAGCCTTCCAAGTAGCTAGAACTACAGGTATGTACCACCACACCAGGCTAAGTTTTTTAATTCAGTGTAGAGATGGGGGTCTCACCATGTTGCCCAGGCTGGTCTCAAACTACTGGATTCAGGCCATCCTCTTGCCTTGTCCACCCAAAGTGCTGGGATTACAGGTATGAGTCACTGCACCCAGCTGAATTATACACTTTAAAGGGGTGAATTTCATGATATGTGGTTTATATCTCAACTTTTTTTAATAAAAGAGAAAATGAAATAGATGCTTTTCTGTGACCAAAGGAAAGTATGAGAGGAGGGCTAGGAAGTGAAAAAAGAAAAGATGCTAAAGGAACCTGAGAAACCTCACCCCAAATACCCCTGGATGTGACCTCCAAATAAAGGGCCTCTGAAAATGCTCTCCACCTGACAGTTTGCAGGGCACGCCCCTAACCAGGGAGTTAGGAATCTACAACCTGCCAGGTACTCACCTATGCCCGTGGCATGGAGGATCCCTTGTTCTGCTGCCCTTGGCCCCAACTGGGAGATCAACCTGGGTTTGCATGGTGGAGCTCCTGTTCATGGAGAAAAATGCACATGCTGAGGGAGGGTGAAGGAGGGAGGGCGGGAGGGCTGCCGTGGAAAACAAGGGCTTACCCAGTCCCAGCTTCCCCATGGGCTTCAGACTCTGAGGCTGAGCCAGTCTATGGATAGCCCAGTTGCTCATGAACTCAGCAGAGCTCGTTCATAAGGACCACAAACACCCTCTCTCTGCCCTAGAAGGCTCTCTAACACCTGCAGCTCAGGGCCTATCTCAGTGGGACCCAAACAGGGCCTTACTGTAGAGAGAATAAAAGCAATGCAGCAGATGGAGTTTTGTAATCCTGTGGAAGCCAATGGACAATAAGTCACACAAGACTTAAACTACATCTGTCTTGGTCATAACGTAAAGTGCTTAAGAAGAATTTGGCAGCTGGTAGAAGAAGGAACCGCGTGACACCAGCCTTACCCCTGGAGGCCAGGGTCCTGAAGTTGTCCAGTATCATGTATCTACACAGGTTCCTCCGTGCACCATCCAGTAATGCCCACTCCTGGATGAACCCCACGGCCACATCCTCGAAGGCGACTGATTCCTGAAACAGCACACACATTCTGACTCAGCAAAGACCACCCCCACAACCGTGTATCCCTGTTGTCACTGGGGAAGGGAGACCCAACACAATGTCCAGACATGGAGCTCTCCCTACACCAGGGGGCAGAAAATCCAGCCCACAACCTGATTTTGTAAATAAACTTTTATTGGCACACAGTCATGCCCATTTGTTTATATATCATCAATGGCTGGTTTTATGTTACAACAGCACAACTAAGTAGTTTCAAAAGAGATCATATGGCCCACCAAGCCAAAAATCTCTACTTTCTTTTAACATTTGGACAAATCCTAAAGTGAAGTACTGGCTCTCTTTCTAACTCTCCTAACCTGTGACAGCAGACTTTGTCCTTCCCAGCTTAGAGAGTTTTTCCTAAACTCCTTATTTATGGCATCACAAATTTAGGTTTGACCTCCTAATTCTCGTGAAGTCCCTAAGATCTCTCCCAAGACTTATGTAAGTGTTTCATAACCTTTTTATATCCATGAAAGTAGGACTTCCCTTGCATCTGAGAATCCTGTTGGCCTTTTAATTTCAGAATTCTCCAGAGCAGCACTGTCCAATAGGTCTCTCTGTGACAACAGGAGTGTTCCATGCCAGTGCTTTCCAAAAAGGAGGTCACTAGTAATGTGACCACTCTAGTGGCTGCTGAGCACTTGAGCAATATGGCTAGAGCAACTGAGAAATTACGTCTTTAATTGTACTGAAGCTTAATTTAAATTCAAATGTATACAGCCACATGTGTTTTCAGTAGGTCTCACCAGGGATGGGGGGAATGGCCCTGGAGGAGGCTGACTCCAGAATAAAGCACAGAGCCCCTGGCATCTTCTGTGGGACACTCCTCCCATACCAGGTCCCTCCAGAGGTCATGCATAGAAAGATGTCCCTAGTCCCCCAGTCCCCACACAGGGATGAAGACACTCCACACTCCCCCTCCCCTTTCTTCCTCGGCTGCTGGGAAGGGGTAGAGTCCAGAGTACATACTTATCTGCCCCCTCAGCCATCAGGATCCCCCCAGACTCCTCACCATGACACCAGTGCCAGGGTTTGAGGTCTCAGTAGATGTTCTCCCTGCAATAAAAGAGGGATAGTGTAAAAGAAGGGGTGAAGATGGAAGCAGAGCACCGAGTAAGGGCTTCGTCCAGGTAATTCCAGTTTACAGGTCTCCAGCAGGGTGGCTAAGCTAAAACCCCTTACCACGGATTTATCTCAATAAGCAACATGTTGGGCCCCCAACCACCTTTCAGACAACAGCCCCTAGTGACTTCTACTGGTTCTCTCCACCTTATAAAAGGATTGTTTCCCCTCTAATATTCCCTCAAAATACCTCTAAGACACTCTACTTTTTCTCCACTGCCTTTATCAAGCTGTTATCTAATATTTGTTTAAATGATTTTTGCCTCTCTCTCCAATTACAATGTAAACTTTGTAAGTACAGACTTGTGTCTGCTTTTTTCTGAACTCCATATCCAACACAAAGTACTTTATATATTAGGGGTTGGCAAACCTTTTCTACAAAGGGACAAATAGTAAACATCTTGGGATTTGTGGGCCATGTGGTCTTTGTTGCAAACAACTATAAGGTTGTAGCACAAAAACGCCATCAACAACATATAAGCAAACTTTTGTTTAAAAGTGTAAACTTTTGTTTAAAACTTTACTTACATAAGCCAGCATCAGACCAGGTTCAGCCCACAGGCCATGGTTTGCCAACCCTTGCTTGCGTGGTAGAGAGAATCCATCAATCTTCAAATTCTCTCATCTCTGCCTCCTACAGGTATCTCAAACATTCCAACTTTTCTGATTCCACAATCATCAAGCCCCAACTACCATCATCCAAGTCCTGAACTTATTTAAGCTTCCATAGGACTCTGTATTCATCCTGGTCCATCCTCAACCCAGGAGCCTGTGTTTCGTCTAAATCACAAACACAATCTTGTCACTTCCCTATTTAAAACTGATTCCCTACTTAAAACTGGCTCTGTTATGGTCTCAAAATAAGGTCCAAAGTTTCCGATGACCTTCAGGGCCTGCCTTCCCTCCAACCTGACTTACCCACCCAGTACTTAGTTTACTCTGCTTCAGTTTTTCCTGTCTTTTCTGGCCTCCTGGAACACACCAGGCTTTGCACTGCCTAAAGTGGGGGTCCCCAATCCCCGAGCTGCAGACCAGTACTGGTCTGTGGCCTGTTAGAAACCAGGCCACACAGCAAGTGGTGAGCAGTGGCCAAGCAGAGTTCTGTCCTTTGTCAGATCAGCAGCAGCACTGGACTCTCGTAAAAGCACAAACACTATTGTGAAATGGGCATGTGAGAGATTCAGGTTTTGCACTCCTTATGAGAATCTCCTGCCTAATGATCTGAAGTGGAGCTGAGGCAGTGATTAGCGGTGAGGTTTGACTGCATGTCCTGGTCCCCCCACTCCATGGAAAAAATTGTCTTCCACAAAATGAGTCCCTGCTGCCAAAGGTTGGGGATCCCTGGCCTAAAGGACTGTGCATCTAGAATGTTCTGTCAAGTTTCCTCTGCAACTACTCCGCAGCTAGACTCCTTGGATAGCCACATGCAAATCATCGTGTAGGTTCAAACATTTGTCTCTTTTCAGATGTTTTCCCTCACCTCCTCCCCAAGTTCCCCTGTTCCATGTTCCCATAGTGTCCTTTTCACTATTAATGTAAAATCTGTCTTCTCTACTAAAATAAAACCTCCTTAGGAGCAAACACTGTACCTATTTCGGCCACAATTTCCCCAGGTACAGTCCCGTTCATGGAGGGAAACTCAGTGAAAATATGCTGAAATGCCTGAGCCCGTGGGTTCAAGACCCGCCTGGGCAACTTGGTGAGACCTCATCTCTACAATAAGAAAATTAGCTGGGCATGGTAGCACACGCCTGTAGTTCCAGCTACTTGGAAGGCTGAGGCGGAAGGATCACCGGAGCCCAGCAGGTCGAGGCTGCGGTGGCCGGAAGCAGTCACTGCACTCCAGTCTGGGCAACAGAGTGAGACTCCAACTCAAAAAACAAAGGAAAATATGTTGAAAAATCAACTCAACACTCCTCAAGAATGATTCGGTATAGCTAGATGAAGAAGGCACTTGCCTGGGCACGCATACACACAAAAATCAAACACAAGAACGACTTGAAATGCTTGTGCATCACACAACATATATCACAACACTAGCTGTCAGGTGTTGAAAGAAACAATAGTAACTCTTTCTAAAAAGGCAAGACAAGGCATGTATGTTTTTCTGGAAACAATCACCTCACTCATAAAACTGAAATCTGATGCTTAATTTTCTTCTGGAATTATTTTTTTCTCATGTCACAGTAGAAATGAGCTTTAACCTCATTATTTAAAAAGGTATCCCATTTATGGCCGGCTCAATTTGAATTTCTGGTATTAACAAAGCTTATGTCATTCCCCCCCCACCAAGACCCATATGTTTTGAAGCTTTGTGATTCACACACTTGGGGTAATGATTGGAGCCCACATGAAAAGAAATGAACAGTTTACACTTCCTTAATAATAACATTTGTGACACAACTGAGGAATGGTTTAAGATATCCTTACATCACTGTGAAAAAAAACGGATGCCCACAATCGAAGTTAAAAAAAAGGAAAGAAAAAAAAGGAGAAAGAGACAGGAAAAGGAACAGAAGCCAAACTAAGCTTACAGATCTTAAGCTAAGGGACGGCAAAATTTTCAGTAATCAAAAAAAATCTCTTGTTATCTAATTCATCCCTTGATACATTTTTTTCCTTTGATACATTTTTTAAATAAATAGGACAAGTCACTTCAACCAGATTGCCTAGGTAATCCCAAACCTCAATTTCCAATTGCAAAATCAGATAAAATTAGGTAGCATATGAAATAAAACGTGTACTACTAATACAGTTATCTTGCATACTAAAGGTAGGGGAGTGCCCGCTTATAGCACTTTCCCTACAAATTGGGGGGGACAGAAGAGACCTGGGGCCAGTGTCACATTCGGAGCTGCAGGACCTGAACTGTACTTCGGGATTTCCCCTTGGACAGGATGACAGTCCTGTCTGCCCGGACGGGGGAAGTACCTGAGAGCGAGGGACCCCGAGACGGTGGGCGCCAGATGCGCTCCAACTGCGCGGGCCTCACGCCGGCCCCGCGACGACCGCAGGAAGGAAGCACCTCAGCCGGGCGGCCGCTCTCGGTCCTCCGGCCCCTCCCCGCGCCCGCGTGTCCTCCTCTCCCTCCCCGCCCTCCCGAGGGGCCGGGCCACACCTGCAGAGCGGCCGGAGACACTCCCACCGCAGAGCGCCGCGAACCCCGCGCGGCCGCCGCCTCCTGCCGCCGCGCTCACTTCTGCTTCCGGTCTCTGGACCGCCGGGAGCGGAAGTGGCTCGGGCTCTCGGGCCCAGAGCGTCCTTAGGAGGCGAGTAGAAGGCTAAGTCCTTGTTCGTCGAACCTCGGAGGAAGAATTCTAGTTTTCTTCCCCGAAGGGTGCAGTTAGGTCCTGGAGTGGAGTCCGATCGAGCCTGGAGGATGGTGCTGGGGGTGGGGCCTATGGCCGATGGGCGGGGCTTAGGTTCGCCGGGCAGAGGTGGGGCGGAACTTGCTTGGAGGCGGGGTTTGCACTTAGCAGGCGGAGTGGGTGGGACTTGAGCTTGAAGAGTGAGGATGGACCCCTTTCTGTTACCGTTTTCTCTTTCCTTCCTCTCCACTCCCTCTACCTTTACCTATCAGTTTAATCCAATCCCCTACAAAAATATACCCATACTTAAGATTTTTTTGGTCTATGTTTTTATATACAATTGGCCCTTGAGCAACGGGGAGTTAGGGGAGCCACCCCGGCACAGTGGACAATCCACGTATAATTTATGGCTCCCCAAAAACCTAACCGCTAATAGCCTACTGCTGACCAGAAGCCTTACTTATAAACAGTGGATTAATATGCTTTGTATATTAACATTAATGTATTTTTATATTTTTTATCTTATATTAGTTTTCATCTTTCCAACTTCAGAATTAATATTAGATGTATTCTTGCAATAAAGTAAGCTTGAGAAAAAATGTTATTAAGAAAATCATAAGGAAGAGAAAAAAATTTTCTATTCATTAAGTAGGAATGGATCATCGTAAAGGTCTTCATCCTCCTTGTCTTGATGTTGAATAGGCGAGGAGGAGGAGGAGGAGGAGGGGTTGGTCTTAGAATATCGGGGGTGGAAAATGCAGAAAAATAAATCCATATGTAGGCGAACCTGTGCAGTTCAACCTCCTGTTCAAGCATCAACTGTACATATATTTATACTAAAAATAGGATTATATATTTTACTTATGCATGTTGCCTCTCACTAAAAATAAAATGTGCAAATCTGTTCAAGACAATACATAGAAGATCTGACTTTTTTGTTATAAAAAAAAGCATGTAGTGTAGATAATATAAGGGGGGACCAAAGAATGGAATTATCTTTTGGTTTTGGAGGGTGGGCCCTTTGTACACTCGGAATTTATTTCTCCAGATCAAATAGTCGACCAAAATTTTTATCTGGACGTTTTTAAAAGGTTGCATCATGATTTGTGAAAGAAACATCCCAAGTTGTGGCAAGCAGGTGACTGGTTCTTCCACCGTGACAATGCAGCTGCCCACACCGTGCTGAGTGTTCAGCAGTTTTTGACCAAAAATGGAATGACCCCCATGTCCCACCCTCCCTATTCACCTGATCTCACCCTGAGCAATTTTTTTTTGTTTCTTTGGATGAAAAAAGTCTTCAAAGGGAAAAGTTTTGCCGATGTGGAATAGGTAAAACAAAAAACAGCATAAGCACTAAAAGACATCAAAATTGATGAGTTAAAAACTTTTGAGCAGTGAAAAAAGCATTTTAATAGGCGTATTGCATCAAACAGAGAGTACTTTGAAGGTGACTGAAGTTTAACGTGTAAAAATAAATCACAATTTGTTTTTTTTTTTTTTGAGTTGGAGTCTCACTCTGTCGCCCAGACTGGAGTGCAGTGGCCGCTCCCTCGACCTGCTGGGCTCCTGCGATCCTTCCGCCTCAGCCTTCCAAGTAGCCGGAATTACAGGCATGCGCTACCACACCCGGCTGACTTTTTGATTTATTGTAGAGATGAGGTCTCGCTGCCCAGGCAGGTCTCGAACCCGCGGCTCAGGCAATCCACTCATCTCAGCCTCCCAAGGGCGCAGGATTACAGGCTGAGCCACCAAGCCCGGCTTAAATCACAATTTTTTTATAAATAAATTCCAAGTTTTTGGGGGTCTCCCCACCTTATAGATCCAACTCAGTACTTGTCTTAGTCTGTTCAGGCTGCTTTAACAAAATACCACAAACTGAGTGGCTTTTAAACAACAGAATTTTATTTCTCTGGAGTTGAGGAAGTCCAAAATCAAGGCACCAGCAGATTCAATGTCTGGTGAGGGACTGCTTCCTAGGTCATAGACAGCCATCTTCTTGCTGTGTCATCATATGGTGGAAGGAAAAAGGAACTCTCTGGAATCTCTTTATAAGGACACTAATTCCATGCCCAGGAGACCTCTGCCTTTGTGACCTAGTCACCTCCCAAAGCTCCTACCTCCAAATACCATCACCTTAGAGGGTGGGATTTCAGCATATGAATTTTGGGAGAACATAAACACTCAGTCCATTGCAGCACTGTAGGCTGGAAATGAATTTATTACTAGCTCAGAGACTCTTGTTTTTGGGGGTTGGCGTCTCACTCTTGTTGCCCAGGCTGGAGTGCAGTGGCACGTTCACAGCCACCACAGCCTGTTGGGTTTAGGTGATCCTTCCACCTCAGTCTTCCAAGTAGCTGGAACTATAGACACACGCCACCACACCCGGCTAGTTTTTTTGATTTATTGTAGAGATGAGGTCTCACCAAGTTGCCCAGAGTGGTCTTGAACCCCTGGACTCAGGCAATCCTCTTGCCTCGACCTTCCAAAGTGCTGGTAGCTGAGCCACCACACCTGACCTCTCAGAGACTCTTTAGGAGGTTAAGCAGCCAGGATTAATGCCCCAAATCACTCTTCAGAACTGATATAGAGAAACCCTGTCAGCACTGCTGGAAACTGTGATATTCACTGGTGGTGTTTGAGAGTGTTCAGCTCTGCCGTAAAAAAAACAAAGCAAGCAGGATGAACAAAACTCACAAGACGTGTTAAGTAAAAGTAAGTAAGTTGATCATGTGTGTTAAACAGATAAAAGAGAGAAGGGGCAAGAGGCATCTGACATTCGTGATGCATTACATACATGAGGGGGAACCCAAAAAATGAAATTTATTAATAAAAAATTGTGTATTTATTCTTACATATTTAAACTTCAGTCACCTTCAAGGTACTCTCTATTTGATGCAATATATCTATCGAGATGCTTTTCCCACTGCTCAAAATAGTTTTGAACTTGTGAATTTTGATGCAGTTTATTTGTTCCACCCTCTCCATGTTGGCAAAACCTTTCCCTTGAGGACTCTTTCATTCAAAGAAACAAAGCAAAGTTGCTCAGGGACAGATAGGGTGAATAAGGAGAGTAGGGTATGGAGGGAGGGGGTGATGCCATTTTTAGTCAAAAACTGCTGAACCTTCAGTGCGGTGTGGGCAGGTGCACTTGTAAGTCACCCATCATGAAATGGATAAGCACATAGAATCTCCAAAAACCGTTCACTAAAGCCAAACATAGCCTCTCATAATAACGCCAGCAGGTACTCTGATGCCGATTTCTAGAACACTTACCTAGAGGGGAAGCCTGTACTACGAGAGGCCCGCCCTCCAAAAAATAATTCTGATTTTTTGGGGTTTTTTTCTTTTTTGGTCCTCTCATAGAAAAAAACATGAAGCATGCAATATTCATGAGGTTTTTTAATCTGCCACCCATCGATGACACCAGTTTGGGACCCACAAGTCTTTTACCCAAGAAATAGCATGGCCACTCAGCAGGTTAGTTGATGTCTACAGCAATGGTCAAGGTTACTGTCCCCTTCATCTGTCCAAGAGTGCAAGCATGCGTCATTTGTCCAAGGCTCCCTCTGTCTGGGGCCCCTGGCTCAAACCTCATCTCTGTCCTCGTAGCCACATCATCAGCAGAGAAGTCTGGCACAACAGAGAGAGACAGAGAAGGAGACAAGACATACAACATTGTGTGCCCTAGTGTAACTGACACAGGTCTGGCCACTTGTAGCTTGTACACTGCATGAAATGCAGTGAAAGAATGGTGATTTTATTCCAAAAGGTGGCAGATGATCATGCTCATACATCAAACCATTTCAGATTTTCAAGGTTTTAAAAAGGGAAACAAGGTATGGGGAAACATGTGGGCACAGCACAGGGTGCGTCTTGATGGCTTGTCTGGGGTGGTCATCATCCCGGAAGTCCAGTTGGTATTATCTCAGCTGCAGTCAGTTTATGGATCAACCACCTCACAGACTTCCCTGAGGCTTTTTTCAGATTAGCCCTTGGGGTTTCTATGTAGTCAGTCTCTTTTAAGACTAGCCCCCAGGATTTCTAAGCAAGCATGTGGTCAGATAAGCATGCATAGTGCAAAGAAGTTTCTAAAATATGTTTCAAGGCTTAAGAGAGAGAAAAAACTTTAAAATACATTTTAAAACTGAGATGCTTGATTACACTAGGACTCAGCATATTCACTTGTGCCCTATCTCTCTTTCCCCATCTCTCCTCTTGTATATCATTATGTATTTTAAATTTATTCAGTGAACCATGTGACTTGGACATTTTAATTTTGTCTGAGAGCCTTTCTGTCCAGTGACCTCCAGCATGGATTGCCTGGTCATGTCCTTGGAGCCTGTCCTTGCATGGTGATAATTTCCCACATGACAGGCACAAACCCCACAGTCTATATCTCCATGTGGCCAACCCTGGGTGCTGGGTGCTAACTCTTCATCCTCTGGCACTGGTACCCCCGAGAAACCTTGTGTAGCTGCTGGTACCTTCATCAGCATAAGTTCTGTGAAATTCTTGCTTTCTGCATTGCTAGATTGGGATTCTGGTGATGGTGCATCCGCTTGGTGGAGCCTAGAGCTGGCTATGAGAGGGACAAGGGAAGGAAGGATCTGACTTCTAGAGCGAGAATAATAGGAAGTGACGAAACGAGTTAGGCTGCCAAAACTGTATAACAAATTCTCCCTTCCGTCAATCTGCTCTGACATCATTCTCCCGGCATTTATGTGCATATAGGGGTAGATGGAAGACTGGTCACTAGTGTGAATCCTGGTTGTGTCTGGGAGGTGGGCTTTTGCATGGCTCATTGTTTTCATCTTTCTTCTTTGAGCCTGACTGCCTCATTTGGGAGATGTGGTGTAAGGCCTAAAATTAAAGTTCAATATTATGTGTGCCATGACATCTGGGGGAAACCAGGAGGGCCCTGAATGGCCTAAAAGGAAGTCCTCCTTCCTAATCTGCTCCCACAGATAAGATTCCCTAATAAAATGATCCTCCTCATCATGGGATCCAGACACAGTTCCTGCTCATCCCGGAGTAGCAGGGTTTAACTCCCTGTCAAGCTGCAGAATTATGCAAACAAAAAAAATTACATTCTCTTTAGAAAAGAAAGGGCCACCTCACCCTGTGGCTGCTACAAAGCCTGCCTCCCAAAGCCCCTGTCTTTTCACTCTGTTCTTAAGTGCAACCCCATGTAGCTCTGCATGACATATAGCTCCTCCTCCCAAGGGCTATATGTGACTAGTAAATTATCAGGTAAAACTGGAAACAGCCTAAGTTTCATCTGTCCAGTGTCAGGTATCATGTGTTCACCCCCAAGGGGTGAAGAGGAGGTGATCAAAGGAGGAAGAAATAAAAATTATAAATTTTTTTCTCTTTTTTTTTTGAATGGGAGACTCCCTCTGTCACCCAGGCTGGAGTGCAGTGGCATGCTGCTCACAGCCTCAACCTGCTGGGCTCAGGCGATCCTTCTACCTCAGCCTTCCAAGTGACTGGAACTTCAGGTGTGTGCCACCACACCCAGTTAATTTTTTGATTTCTTATAAAGACAAAGTCTTGCCATGTTTCCCAGGCTGGCCTTGAACCCACAGGTTCAGGCAATCCTCTGGCCTCTGCCTCCCAAAGTGCTGGGATTACAGGTGTGAGCCACCGCACCCAGCCTTATAAATCTTTTTAAGGCACAATTTGGAAAAAATAAATCAGAGTTTCATATGTGTTTACCCTTTGGCTTAGTTCCAGCAAATTACCCTGTAGAAATAGCTGTACAGGATCTCAGTGTTCAGCCACATAAGGATATTCATTGCAGCACTATTTGTTATCAGGTAAAACTGGAAACAGCTTAAGTTTCATTAGTAGAAGACTAAGTAGAAAAGTAGGCCCGAACTTTATCTGTACGATGGATGACCACTTGTATACCTAATCCTGAATTGTACCCCCACATCTTTAAAATAAAATATTTTTTTTAAAAAGACTGAGTAATAGTTTCATACATTGTAATACTGTGAAGTTGTTAAAAGTAAAGTGGTGACGAGGTGCGCTGTTCACGCTTGTAATCCCAACACTCTGGGTGGCCAAGGTGAGAGAATTACTTGAGCCCAGGAGTTTGATACCAGCCTAGGCAACATAACAAAACCTCATCTCTACAAAAATAAAAAAAGATCAGCTAGACATGGTGGTGCACACCTGTAGTCCCAGCTACTTGGGAGGCTGAGGCAGAAGGATTGCTTAAGCCCAGAAGGTCGAGGCTGCAGTGAGCCATGATCATGTCACTGTCCTCCAGCCTGGATGACAGAGTGAGATCCTGACTCCAAAAGAAAAGTGAAGTAGTAATACAATATTGAATGATGCAGAAATATTTTCATAATATGTTTTATAATAGTGTCTGAGTTCATTTGTGCTACTATAACAAATTTACAGTTTATAATTTAAAAAGAACAGAAATTTATTTCTCACAGTTCTGGAGCCTGGGAGACCAAAATCAAGGCACCAGCATAGAGTAGAATAGTTGTTGCCAGGAGCTGTAGGGAAAGGGAAATAAGGAATTTTTTTTTTTTGAGTTGGAGTCTCACTCTGTCGCCCAGACTGGAGTGCAGTGGCCGCTCCCGGCCACTGCAGCCTCGACCTGCTGGGCTCCGGCAATCCTTCCGCCTCAACCTTCCGAGTAGCCGGAACTACAGGCGCGCGCTACCACGCCCGGCTGATTTTTTGATTTATTGTAGAGATGAAGTCTCGCTGCCCAGGCGGGTCTCGAACCCGCGGGCTCAGGCAATCCACTCACCTCAGCCTCCCAAAGGCGCAGGATTACAGGCTGAGCCACCAAGCCCGGCTAGGAAATATTTTTTAAAGGGTACAAAATTTCAGCTATGTAAGATGAATAAGTTCTGGAGATGTACAAGGAACTCAAACATGCCAAAAGGAAAACAACAAACAGCCCTATTAAAAAATAGGCAAAAAATATGAATAGACACTTCTCAAAATAAAACATATGAGCAGCCAATAGATACATGAAAAATGCTCAGCCTCACTAATCATCAAAGAAATGTAAATCAAAACCACACTGAGATACCACCTAACTCCATTCAGGATGCCCATCTTCAATAGATGCTGGAAAGGATGTGGGGCAAAGGGAATACTTCTACACTGTTGGTGAGAGTGTAGATTAGTACATTTCCACACTGTGGGAAACAGTGTGGTGATTTCTAAAAGATCTAAAAATTGACCTTCCATACAGCCCAGCAATTCGCCTTCTGGGAATATACCCAAGGAACTCAAATGATTCTACAAAAAAGATACCTGCGCACACATGTTTATTGCAGCACTCTTCATAATAGCAAAAACATGGAACCAAGCCTTCTGCTCATTGAAAGTGAACTGGATAAAAGAAATGTGGTACATATACATGATGGAATATTATACAGCCATAAAGAAGGACAAAATTGTGGACTTCACAGCAACTTGGATGGATTTAGGGTCTGTCATATTCAGTGATCTATCACAGAAACAAAGAACTTGAGTACCACATGTTCTCACTTATAAGTGGATCTTGAACATTTATCATAACACTAAAAGAAAGGAGTTGGCAGCAGTGGGACATTGCCAAGGAATGGGGAGGGGCATGTAACACCAATAAGGGTGACTGATCCCAAACCAGTGACGTGAGGACCAATAGGAGGCCCAAACTTCACCTGTATGATGACCACTTATATACCTAATCCTGAATTGTACCCCACATCTTTACAATAAAATTTAAAAAGAAAAAAGTTATGAACATCTAATGTACCGCATGGTGACTATAGCTAACAATATTACATTGCATACTTGAAATTCACTAAGAGGTTAGATCTTAAGTGTCCTTACCACAAAAAGAAAAATGGTAATTATGTGAAGTGATGGGCATGCTGATTAGCTGGATTGTAGTGATTGTGTCACAAGGATTATAAGCGTATGTATATCAAAACATCAAGTTGTACACCTTACATATACGAAATTTTATTTGTCAGTTGTATCCCAATAAAGTTGGGAATGAAAAGAGAGTAAATTGGCAAGATTAACCCCATTTTAAATGTGAGAAAATAAAGGTTGAGTGAAATAAATCAACCTGATATGAAATCACCAAGCACAGAGACCTTGAACTTGTTGGATAGATGCCGGGATGCATAGATGGATGGATTCACAAATGCATGCATGGATAAATAGACCAGACATCCTAACCTTCGTTTTCAAGCACATGTCACTAAATTTAACTCGTTAATGAGTATCTTTGGACCTGAGTATTCAAGAGTAATAAATATATCATAACAGATTCAAGGCGATGTAAAAAAAAAAAACTAGTTAATATATCTGTGGAACTTGTCTCAACTCCCCATGCCCTAAAGATATATCCACCGTCATCCATACCTCAACCCCATTTCATAAGCCCATCATCTGAAGCACCTTCAAATTTTTTATTCCTTAATCTTATCAGTAGGTGGCAGTATGACGTAAAGATTAAGCACACCCTAAGGATCTGCAAAGGCATATACAATGGTATAAAGGCGGCCAGGCGCAGTCGTTCAAGCCTATAATCCCAGCATTTCGGAGGCCGAGGCGAGAGGATTACCTGAGCCCTCGGGTTCGAGGGCAGTCTGGGCAACATGGTGAGACCTTGTCTCTACAATAAATCAAAAAATTAACTGGGCTTGGTAGTGCGCACCTGTAGTTCTGGCTACTTGGAAGACTGAGGCGGAAGGATCACCTGACCCCAATATGTTGAGGTTGCGGTGGTCAGGAGCATGACTCTGCACTCCAGCCTGGGCCACAGAGTGAGACTCCAACTCAAAAAGAAAAACTGGTATAAGGGACATTGGAGACTCAGAAGGGGGAGGGTGGAATGGAGGGGAGGGGTGAAAAATCACCTGTCCAGTGCAGTGTGCACTGGTGTAGGTGATGAGCACTGTTAATTCCAGACTTCGTCACCATTTTACAATACATTTACAATGCACCCATGTCATCAAAAGCCATCTGTACCCTAAAGCTATTGAAATAAAATTTAAAAATAAAAATTCTATACATTTTTTTAAAAGACGAAGCACTCTGAATCTAAGTCCAAATAGGAGTTAACCATTGCCGGGCTCGGTGGCTCAGCCTGTAATCCCGCGCCTTTGGGAGGCTGAGGTGAGTGGATTGCCTGAGCCCGCAGGTTTGAGACCCGCCTGGGCAGGCGAGACCTCATCTCTGAAATTAATCAAAAAAATTAGCCAGGCGAGGTAGCGCGCGCCTGTAGTTCCAGCTACTTGGAAGGCTGAGGCGGAAGCATTGCCGGAGCCCAACAGGTCGAGTCTGCAGTGGCCGGGAGCGGCCACTGCACTCCAGTCTGGGCAACAGAGTGAGACTCCAACTCAAAAAAAAAAAAAAAAAAGAATTAACCATCATTATTATCATCATCAATAAAATGATATTGCTAAGAGAGGATCTTATTTATCCTGCCATAAACTAAGTATTATATTTCTAAATCTTGTCTCAGAATGAAACCAATAAGAGAAACCTTGAATTATTTCTTCCTTTTTTTTTTTTCTGAGTCGAAGTTTCACTCTGTTGCCCAGGCTAGAGAGCAGTGGCACGAATCACAGTTCACTGCAGTTTCAACTTCCTGGGTCCCCGGTGATCTTTCTACCTCAGCCACCAGAGTAGCTGGAACTGCAGGTGTGCACCAACATGCCTGGCTAATCTTTGTGTGTGTGTGTGTGTGTGTGTGTGTGTGTGTGTGTGTGTGTGTGTGTGTAGATGGGTTCTCACTATGTCGCCCAGGTAGGTCTCGAACTCCTGGACTCAATCCTCCTGCTTCGGCCTCCAAAAGTGCTGGGATTACAGGAGTGAGCCATCATGCCAGGCCACTATTTCTCTCTCTTTCTCTCTCTCTTCTCTCTCTCTCTCTCTCTCTCTCTCTCTCTCTCTCTCTCTCTCTCTCTCTCTCTCTCCTCTCTCTCTCTCTCTCTCTCTCTCTCTTCTCTTTCTGTCAGGGTTTCTGTTGGAAGAGTGGAGTCCAGGGGCACGATCGCAAGCTCACCACAACCTCAAATTCCTGGGCTCAAGCTATCCTTCCACCTCAGCCTCCCGAGTAGTTAGGACTATTTCTTCCTATTTTATTTTGGTAACACAACCAAACAAGGGAGGGGTTGTGGGAGGTCAGGTGCCCCAGGAGGGGGATGGATACTCGTGATTTACTGGGGGTGCTCTAGGGAGAGAGGGAGTGAGAAAAGCAGGAAGGTTGAAGGCGCAGGAAGGAGTTGAACAAAGATGTGGGCTCAGCTGGCGTCAAGCTTCAGCCTGATCCCATGGGGAACCCCAGAGTATGAGACACCAGAGAAATGGTCCCATTCCACCTTGAGGAAAGAGGCTGAGGCTGGCCCTTTGTACTCCCCTCTCAGACAGTCATTGGCTGCATGGTGCTCGTGGAGGACGGGGGCCATAATCTCCCAGAGCAATTCCTGTTCAGTTAAGGGCAATTCTCAGGAGGAGATATAAAAATAAGGAATTCAGAATTTAAACTGTTGGAACTCCACATCACTCGGGGCCTTAAGGGATGTGGATTATGGAGGCTGATTCACATAACAGGCAGCTGTATAACCTAGGAAACTGTAGCATTAGTCTCTCTGATTATAGATTAAGCCTTTTCCCTGTCCTACATTGGTTTGTAAAAGGCAGTTAAGAGCCAGGTTCGGTGGCTCAGCCTGTAGTCCCGCGCTTTGGGAGGCTGAGGTGAGTGGATTGCCTGAGTCCGCGGGTTCGAGACCCACCTGGGCAACTAGGCAAGACCTCATCTCCACAATAAATCAAAGATTAGCTGGGCGTGGTAGCGCGCACCTGTAGTTCCGGCTCCTTGGAAGGCTGAGGTGGAAGGATCGCCAGAGCCCAGCAGCCACTGCACTCCAGTCTGGGCGACAGAGTGAGACTCCAATGCAAAAAAAAAAAAAAAATGGTGGTTAAGAGACCTCTTCCCCCTCCACTGTTGACCTTCATTATAGATTCACCTCCCACCTTTCTCACGCAAAAGCCTTATGGCTAGCACTTTGCTTTGTGATGGAATGTCAAATACATGCTTCTATTTTTTATTTTATTGTTTCAAGGGGTACATGTGTGGTTTTGTTACATGGGTATATTGTGTGATGGTGAGGCTTGGACTTCTACTGAGCCCATCACCCAGTGGTGGACATGGTAACCAGTGGGTAGCTTTTCAACCCTTACTTCCCCTTCCTTTCTCCCCTCTGTTGGAGTGCCCCAGCATCTGTTGTTCCCATCCTTGTGCCCATAAATACATTCTTTTTTTTTTTTTGAGTTGGGGATCTCACTCTGTCACCCAGGCTCGAGTACAGTGGTGCGATCATGATTCACTGCGACCTCGACCTCCTGAGTTAAGGAGATCTTTTCACCTCAGCCTCCCAAGTAGCTGGGACTACAGGTGTGCACCACCATGCCTGGCTAATTTTTTGAGATTTTGTGGAGACAAGGTCTCGCTATGCTGCCTAGGCTGGTCTCAAACCCCTGGGCTCAAGTGATCCTCTCACCTCTGCCTCCCAAAGTACTGGGATTACAGATGTAAGCCACTGCACTCAGACAATACGCTCTTTTAAATTGGAAAGGAAAAGAAAATCAGATATAAAGAAAGGAAAACAAGCCACCCAGTAAAGGGGAAAAAAAACAACAAACTGTAGCTAATTAATTTGTTGTAACTCATAAATGAGCCTTGTATACAAAATGTTGTCATCCTGTCAAGTGTCTGCCTTCTTCTTATATAAGCAAGAACTTAGCTGTTAACTTCGGAGCACTGACGCCATTTCTCTTTGTGCATCCAGAAGGGTCATTCCCAGTTTTTTGCTTGAATAAACTCTTTAAAACTGGGTTATGACCCTTTTGACAATTTCAGGTTAACATATCGGACAGCTATTAGTGTTATTGTCAGGGTCACACTCCCAGCAGGGCCTCCAGAATGTGAGGTCAGGCCCACTGGGAGTGTGTCTGGTATGAGATCCGATGCCACATGAAAGATGCAAAGACTTGCACAAAAGTTAGATTAGGAAATATAGTTTACTTAGAAAGTAAATTACAGACAGAAAGAGGAGGTTCACCTTGCCAAGGTAAGGGAGGGGGCCAAAGTTTAAGAAAACATGGCTGATATTATGAGTTAAGTTTAAGAAACATGAAATAACCCAGAAGAGAATGTCAAAAAATATAGGAGGAGATCTGGCTAACATTAGGAGAAAACCTATAACAAACCTGAAACTCTGGGCTGGTTAAGGTTACTGAGGAAGAAAATACTAATGAGAACTATACCAAGTCTTGAACATGGAGTTACTTACACTTTTAGATTTAAACCCATAGAAGTGACTATAGGAGCATATAGGGTAAATGCAGGACATCTGTCCCACTTTCTCTCCCCTGCTGATGACTGTTTCTCAACTTGGAGAGTGTTCCCTGGCCAAGGCCATCTGTGCCCCGTCAAAATGCTGTTGAAGATATGCATATCTGGAAACTTAAGGAAGTTACTAAGAGTAAATGTCTTTGTTTCTGCTTCTTTGCACATATCGCTAGGGAGTCTTGCTTTCCCTCCCATGCTGGCATATAATTTCTCCCCATATCTACTGGGGTGCAGAGCTTTGTACCAACCAGTAATCATTAGTTCCCTCTTGTAAGTAATAATAAACCCATGTCCTTATTAAAAAAAAAAACAAAACATGGCTGGCCGGGCGCAGTGGCTCACGCCTGTAATCCCAGCACTTTGGGAGGCCAAGGTGACAGGATTGCCTGAGTTTACAGGTTCAAGACCAGTCTGGGAAACTTGGCGAGCCCTCATCTCTACAATAAATCAAAAACTTAGCCGGTCATGGTGGCACGTGCCTGTAGTTCCAGCTACTTGGGAGGCTGAGGCGGAAGGATCGCCTGAGCTGGTCGAGGCTGCGGTGGTCATGAGCATCCCACTGCATTCCAGCCTGGGCAAAAGAGGGAGACTCTGACTCAAACATAAGAAATAAAAAATTAAACAAGAAAAGAAAACATAAGCTGGCCATAGCTCAAAGAGCATATGACCACACCATAGTTTAGCAAGGCAATGGCTGCAACGGCCTGGCAACGGCGCAGCAAAGGACTGGCAGTGGTCTAACAATGGCGACTGGTTGCTCATGGTTGAGTCCTTTTACCCCTTCCTTTTGATGGGGGAGGGTCATCCCGAAGGGGCAGGTAAGCACAGGTACTGACATCAGGTGATGGACAGCAGGCAGATGGGTGAGTTAGTCACGTGATTGCTGCCATGGTGGTGGGGTCTGTCTGTGTCATGAAGGTCACAAAGGGCTGACTAGGTTAACTTGAGTCTTATGGGTGGAGGCAAATACTTGAAATAGAAAAGCTAATTAGTACAAAACAAGCTGAGGAGGGAGGTTGTAAAACAATGATCAATAGCTACTTCTGAGAAACCCGCTCTGTCCGTGGCTAATGATTACAGAGTAAGTTAAGTGAACTGCTAGAAAAACATGAGATTTAGGCAATGTTAAAATGGCTGCCTATTGGGTATATTAAATCCATGTTATGTCCTTTCAGTTAGCAACCAACTCACAACAGCTGGGGCAGGGTCCCTACAGAACAATCCATTTGTTCCTTAGGACAAAGAAATACATTTGTGGCATTAACACATTTGGTTTTATTTTCTTTATATATTAAAAAATGCATTTTTTTTAGTTGGAGTCTTACTCTGCCACCCAGGCTGGAGTGCAGTGGCACATCCATGGCCACCGCAGCCTCGACCTGCTGAGCTTAAGCGAGCCTTTTGCCTCAGCCTCCCAAGTAACTGGTACTACAGGCGTGTGCCACCATACCCAGCTAATTTTTCAATTTATTGTAGAGATGAGATCTCACCAAGTCGCCCAGGCTGGTCTAGAACCCCTGGACTCAGGCAATCCTCTCACCTTGGCCTCCCAAAGGGCTGGGATTACAGGCTTGAGCCAACATGCCCAGACCAAAAAATGTATTTACAGAAAAATAGTTCTAGGAAATAGACCACAAAATGGAATCTGGGTGAGGTGCCAAAAGCCTCTTCTCTTGGACTCCATACCAACACTTGTGTGAATTCAGCCTGACTAGCAAGCTGGCTGTTACGACAGTCTTTGAGACTTAAGGATCACGTGGGCCTAAGGGTGCAAAGTTCCAGTGAGACAGGAGGGTAGCTTCTCAAGATCCATTGCACAGCAAGGTGACCATAGTTAATGTGAGGACAGACCGAGGTGGGGAGGGAGGATGTCTGCAATACCACGCAAAAGACGTAAAGAATTGCACAGAAATTAAATTGGAAACTATAGTTTATATAAAAGTAAATTAGAGAGAGAGGGAGAGGAGATTCACCTCCCCAAGGTAAGGAAGGGGGCCAAGTTTAAGAAAACATGGCGGCCATAGCTCAAGGAGCCACATGGCCACACCAGAGTTTAGCAAAACAATGGCGGCTACTGCTTGAGGTCGAATGCCTTTTCAACCTTCCTTTTGATGGGATCAGGTCGTTAAGGTGATTGGATGGTAGTCTCCTTCATGTCCTCATGAAGGGGATAGGTGAGCATAAGTACTGACATGTGATGGACTGCAGGCAGCTGGGTGGGTTAGTCACATGACTACTGCCCTGGTGATTGAATCTGTCAGTCATAAAGGTCACAAAGGGCTGATTAGGTTAACTTGTTTACAAAACAAGCTGGGGAGGGGGTAAAACAATTATCAGTTGCTACCTCCTAGGAACCAGTTCTGTCCCTGATTAGAGGGCAAGCTGGGTAATATTAAGAGAAAATGACAGAACTAGGCAGCGTCAAAATGGCTGTGCTTTAGCTTAAGATTATTTCATTAAATAATTCCATTTTGGCATTACACATTTTCAGTTAGTAATAATGTATATTTCAAAATTGTTTTTAAAATCTATTTGAAGTGTTCTCACCACAGAAAGATTATAAATATGTGAGGTAATTAATATGTTCATTAGCTTGATGTGATCATTCCACGTGTGTGTATATATACTATATATAAACACCACATTGTACCCCATAAATATGCATAATTATTATTTGTCAAGTAAACATTTTTTGTTTGGTTTTTTGTTTGGTTTTTTTTTTGAGTCAGGGTCTCACTCTGTCACCCAGGCTGGAATGCTCACCACAGCCCCAACCTCCTAGGCTCAGGCAGTCCTCCCTCTTCAGCTGGGACTACAGGCACACACCACCATGCCTGGCTAATTTTCTTATTTTATTGTAGGGATGAGGTCTCACAATTTTTCCCAGGCTAGTCTCGAACTCCTGGACTCAAGCAATCCTCCTGCCTCAGTCTCCCAAAGCGCTGGGATTACAGGCGTGAGCCACTGCACCCGGCAGATTATAAATTATAAAAAAAAGGAAAGATTGCATCCATTTTGTTCCCTGCGGTATCCTTAAAAGGTAGCACAGATCCTGTCACTGAATAATATTTGTTGCCAGGCACAGTGGCTCATGCCTGTAATCCAGCAACTCAGAAGACTGAGGCAGGAGGATCACTTGAGCCCGGGACTTCCAGGCTACAGAAGGTTATGATTACACCACTGCACTCCAGCCTGGGTGACAGAGCAAAACCCCATCTCTGGATGGATGGATGACTGGATGGATGGATGGATGGATGGATGGATGGATGGATGAATGGATGGATGATAGAGATAGGTAGGTAGGTAGATAGATAGATAGATAGATAGATAATGATAGACAGATAGATAGATATAAAGAACTATTGAAGGAGGAAAAGCTTTAGAGCCCTTTTATCCCAAATCTTGTAGTCAGTCTGTATTGACTCAAATGATCAAACAATGTATCACCCTCCATGGACTTTAGGGACTCCAGTCAGAACTAGTGAGTGGCATCTGCTAGAGGGGAAAATTTTAAGATGTGTAAAACTGAATCCTCTGGAAACTTTACTTTTTTTTTTCATTGAGAGAGTCTTACTCTGCTACCCAGGCTGGAGGGTAGTGGCACAATCATGGCTCACCAAAGCCTCAAACTCCTGGGATCAAGTGATCCTTCTGCCTCAGCCTCCCGAGTAGCTGAGGTTACAAGCACGCACCGCCGTGCCCAGCTAATTTTTTTATTTTTTGTAGAGTCACGGTCTCCCTATGTTGCCTAGGTGGGTCTCAAACTCCTGGACTCAAGTGATCCTCCTGCCTCAGCCTCCCAAAGAGCTGGGATTACAGGTGTGACCCACCACACCTGGCCTAGAAATTTTAGATACCAACACAGATACCTTGAAATCTGCTTACCCAGCTCAAAACTATGGGGCTATTTCAGATTTGTTTTGGTACCCAAAGGCATTTCCCAATCCACAGGCAGTGAAGTGTGATTTAAAGGGCATTTCTGACCAGGCATGATGGCTCACACCTGTAATCCCAGCACTTTGAGAAGCCAAGACAGAAGCATTGTTTGAGAGTTCAAGACCAACCTGGGCAACATAGGGAGACCCCCCCCGTCTCTACAATAAAATCAAAAAATCAGCCAGGTGTGGTAGCACACGCCTGTAGTTCCAGCTACTTGGGAGACTGAGGCAAAAGGATCACCTCAGCCTAGGAGGTTGAGGCTGCAGTGAGCCGTGATGGTGCCACTGCACTCCATACTGAGTGACAGAGTGAGACTTCCTCTCAAATAAATAAATAAATAGGCATGTCTAAGTTAGAGTCAACTGATTCTGTCATCCCAAAGGTAATCAGCAGTAAATAGGAAAATGTACTACCACAAAAAGCTTATAAAAACAAATACTAGAAAGACAGAGGAAATAAGCAAAAAAAAAAGGACCCACACATCTGAGTGAGAGAGGGGAAGAAGCTGGTTTTTCTAAGGCAATTTCCTGGGTCAGCTGACCTCAGATGTACAGGTCAATGCTCATGACATTTCTTGAGTGATTGGCTTGAAGCACAGCAGGGAGCTGACTGGCGTTACCTGCACCACAGGAATGTGGGAGCCATCGCTTCTTCCAGGTATGTGTGGCCGTGACAACAACCGAGTCTTACCCCACCCTGAGTCAGGACCTGTTTGGTTGAGCAACAAGCTACCTTCTCCTCTTGCTTCTGCCCTGCTTTGACCATTCTCTCCTTTTCCTTTGGACAGTGGTTTCCTTCCTCACCACCTCGTTGGCTATTGATAAGAATGTCCTATCATTTATCATCAAAGAAATTTCTGATAGCCTCCAAAGTGAGAATGAAATCAAACTATGTTCAAGAATCGGCTGGGTGCGGTGGCTCATACCTGTAACATTGGGAGGCCGAGGCAGGAGGATTGCTTGAACCCAGGGTTAGATTCAACTGATTCCGTCATCCCTAAGGTGATCAGCAGTCATTAGGAAAACCCACCACTAAAAAAAAAAAAAAATATGAAAACAAATACTGGCTGGGCATGATGGCTCAAGACTGTAATCCTAGTACTTTGGGAGGCCAAGGCGAGAGGATTGCCTGAGCCCAGGGGTTTGGCAGACTGGGCAACTTGATAAGCCCTCATCTCTACAACATATCAAAAAATTAACCAGGCATGGTAGCACGCGCCTGTAGTTCCAGCTACTTGGAAGGTTGAGGCAGAAGGATCACCTGAGACCAGCGGGTTGAGGCTGCAGTGGCTGTGAGTGGGCCACTGCACTCCAGACAGGGTGACAGAATGAGACTTCAACTCAAAAAAAAAGAAAGAAAACAAATACTAGAAAGGCATGGGAAATAAACAAAGAAAACCATACATCGAGACTAGCCTAGGCAACGTAGCGAGACCTCATCTCTACAAAAAGTAAAAAATTTAGCCAAGCATGGGGGCACATGCCTGTAGTCTTAGTTACTTGGGAGGCTGAGGCAAAAGGTTCACCTGAGTCCAAGAGGTTGAGGCTGCACTGAGCTGTGATCATGGCACTGCCCTCAGTCTGGGTGACAGAGTGAAACCCTGACTTTTAAAAAAAATTGACCAGGCTGGGCTTGGTGGCTCAGCCTGTAATCCCACCTCTTTGGGAGGCCAAGGTGAGAGGACTGCCTGAGCCTGCCAGTTCAAGACCAGCCCAGGGAACTTGGCGAGACCTCATCTCTATAAGAAATGGAAAAATTAGCCGGGCATGGTAGTACTCACCTGTAGTTCCGGCTACTTGGAAGGCTGAGACAGAAGGATCACCAGAGTCCAACAGGTCGATGCTGGGGTGGCCATGAGGGTGTCACTGCACTCCAGTCTGGGCCATGGAGTGAGACTCCAACTCAAAAAACAACAATAACAAAAATTGACCAAAGGGACATAGGATGTGGTTCAATTAAGTTGTTCTTATGGATTTTGGAAATAAAAGTTGCACTGCTCATGCCAAACACTTTGTTTTTACGTATGGTAGCACATCTGTACCCCTAGCCCTGATGGTGCTGGGAGCTGTGCCCAGAGTTGCCATTCAAGAGGTTCCTATGCTAAGAATCCACTGGGTTCTCAAATATCCCTAAAACATCCTTCATGGTCCAATCCAACAGGTTGTTCATCTTCCGCTTCACGAGTTTTCTCATTGATACCCTCTCCTCCTTGGTCACCTCTGTCACCTGTCACTGCACTGACATTTTTCCTGTCTCTCTTGCAAGTCCCTCTTCCCCTTCCTTTTTCCTTGTCCTCTGCCAAGAAAATTGATAGTAATAATAACATGAATGGAACTAGAGGCCATTATATTAAATCAAACAAGCCAGACACAGAAAGACAAATACCCCACGTTCTCACGTGTACATGGGAGCTAAACAATGTGTAGACGAGGATGCAGAGTGTGGAATGATAGACAAGAAAGACTCAGAAGAGTGAAGGAGATGGATGATGAGAAATTATGCAATGGGTGCAATGTACATTATTTGCGTGGTGGCTACTCTAAAAGTCCTGACTTTGTGGCTATGCACTCTACATGGAACACAGTTACACTTGTACCCCATGCATTTATACAAATAAAACAATAGGCTGGACTTGTTGACTGACTCATGCCTGTAATCTCAGCACTTTGGGAGTCTGAGGTAGGAAGATCACTTAAGCTCAGAAGTTCAAGACCAGCGTAGAAAACATAGGAAGATTCTGTCTTTGAGGAGAATTAGCAGGGCACGGTGGTGTTGTTGTAGTCCCAGCTACTCAGGAGGTTGAGATGGGAGGATCACCAGAGCCCAGGAGGACAAGGCTGTGGTGAGCCATGGTCGTGCCACTGCATTCCAGACTGGGCAACAGAGTGAGAACCTAACTCAATCATCATCAACGTTATCATTTCTGAGACCTCACTACACATCTTACATGTATTAACTATTGTCTTCCTCACAGCAGACTCATGGGGTGGATACTATTACTATTCCCATCTTACAGATGAGAAAACTGGGCACAGAGAGGTTATCTTATTTGTCCAAGGTCACACAGCTAATAAATGGCAGAGTCAGGATTCGAATCCAAGCCACCTGGCCCCAGACCTTTGCTATCATGTTCCTCCCACAGGATTCTGCCTGGGGTCTGGCTTTCCCCATGTTTCCTATAAGAAAACTTAGAGAAGTTAAACAAATTTTCCCAACTAGTATCCCAGCCATATAAACCCTTGGGCCACGTAAACCCTGTTTCTTCATCTACAAAATGAGTCAGCAGATAATTTCTAAAGTTTCTTAGGACTCTGGGATTTCAGCATACTCTTGGCTCTTCAGAAACTCTAACTTACAACACTCACCCCTATTCGCAAGTCCAGGGCTGCTGGCTGGGCTGAAGATGAGTCTTAAGGGAACATGACGGTGCCCAGACTGCCTGAGTTTTAGGAACCGGGGAACGTGATTCAGCCCCATGGGTCAGCAGTTGGCTCTGTGAGCTAGACAACATTTAGGTAGGTGTAAGGTTTGTGTAGCTGCTACGCATTAATGATTATACAAAAGTAAGAGGACTAATGTTTTTGTTTCTTAAGAGACAGGGTCTTGCTTTGTTGCTCAGGCGGGAGTGTGTGGTGGTGCAATCATAGGACAGCCTTTTACTCCTGGCCTCAAGTAATCCTCCCACCTCAGCCTCCCAAGTAGCTGGGATTATAGGCATAAACCACCGAGCCTGGCCGAGAGGGAATTTTTTTTAAGGGAAAATGCAAAGATCCTGCCATTAATCCCAGATGAGAATATTCTCGTTGGAAGACCAAAAATATGTGAAATGCTCCATGAGTGCAGGTGCTATGTAATTGATCACAAACCAGACCTGGCCCCTTCTTCTGGGAAGGGTGGGATTATGGGAGGATGAATAATATCCCCTCCAATGATGTCCATGTCCTAATCCCTGGAATATGTGAGTATGTTACCTTACGTGATAAAAAATGACTTGCAGATGTTGATGAAGTTAAGGACTTGAGATGGGAATAGTGTCCTGAATGATCCATGTGGGCCCAATATCATCACAGGGGTTTCCTTAAGAGAGAGGCAGAGATCAGAAAAGAGAGAAGGTGCCATATCTCTGAATTTAAAGATGAAGGAGCAACCCATGACCCAAGGAATGCAGGCACCTTTCAGAAGCTAGAAAAGGCAAGAAAACAGATTCTCCCCTAACGCTTTCAAAAGTAGCCCACCCTGCCAGCATGCTTGCTCTTTAGCCTAGAGAGACTGATTTCAGACTCCTGGACACCAGAACTATAGGCAAATAAATTGGTGTTGCTTTAAGCCACTATTACTTATGGTAATTTGTGATAGCAGCAATTGGAAACTTATATGATGGGAGGGGTCTTTAAAGTTGCCTCTCTCCCACCTTTTTTTTTTTTTTTTTTTTGAGCTTCGAGGTCTCACTCTGTTGCCCAGGCTGGAATGCAGTTGTATAATCTAGGCTCACTGCAGCCTCTACCTCCTGGGCTCAGGCAATCCTTCTGCCTCAGTCTCCCAAGTAGCTAGGACTACGGTCCATGCCACTAAACCTGAGTAATTTTTTAAGTTTTTTGTAGAGATGGAGTCTCACTGTGTTGTCCGGGCTGGTCTTGAACTCCTGGACTCAAGTAATCCTCTCACTTTGGCCTCCTGAAGTGCTGGGATTGCAGGTGTGAGCTACCACTCATGGCTCTCCCACTCTTGAAGGGTCACAGCTAGCCCCCAGGGCACTTTCTCCCAGATCCTGCAATTGGTCTAGACGGCGCTAAATGACCAAGTCACATATCACCCTGGTGAGTGGCGTCTGCTGGGCAGGAGGTAGGGCAGTCCTTTCTCAGCCAGTCCACAGTGTCTACAATCTGAACAAGCACCTCCTCACACGCAGCACCCTGTGCGATTTCTGAAAGAGAGGCTGTGTCATGTGATGAGTTCACAACCAGAATCCAGAACCCGGGTTTAATCTCACCTTTGCTGCCAAGTAGCTCTGGTGAGTGGAGAAAGTTACTTAACTTCTCTGTGCCTCCGTTTCTTAATCTGTAAAATGGAGGTTGCCGTGTGTGGCAGGCTGGGTATGGCCAGAGTCACAGGGGGTGAAAGTATTAACCAAGATAGTTATGAATTAAGAAAGGTAGGTTTATTGAAGGGAAGATACTTAGTGAAGGGCACAACAGGCAGGCCAGCAGAGTGTCTGCAAAGAGGCAAGGGCTAGATAAAGATACTTATACTACAGTATCAGGATTCAGTGTGGGGCATTCCATGTGAGCGGGAATCGCCTACGGGGGGGGGGGGGAGGGTTAGGGAGGGAGAGCTGCAGGGGAGCATGGAGAAGTTCTGCAAATTGACCACCTGCGTTGTTCAAGGTTTGCAAAGCAACTGCTCGATTGTAGAGTTGTCTTCTTTCTTTCATTTTATTTTATTTTATTTTAAAGATGTGGGGTACAATTCAGGATTAGGTATACAAATGGACATCGTACAGGTAAAGTTTGGGCCTCCCTTTGATTCCCACTTTGCCTGGTTTGAGGTCAGGAACATTTATTGATGTTGTGTTCTCCCCCCACCCAGGCAATATCCCGCTATTGCCAATCCCTTTCTTTTCTTTTCTTTTCTTTTTTTAGTTGAAGTCTCACTCTGTTGCCCAGACTGGAAGCCAGTGGCACACTCACAGCCACTGCAGCCTTGACCTGCTGGCCCCAGGTGATCCTTCTGCCTCAGCCCTCCAAGTAGCTGGGACTACAGGTGTATGCCGCCATACCCGGCTAATTTTTCAATTTATTGTAAAGATGAGGTCTTGCCAAGTTGCCCAGGCTGGTCTCAAACCTGTGGACTCAGGCAGTCCTCTCATCTCAGCCTCTCAAAGTGCTGGGATTACAGGCATGAGCCAACATGCCTGGCCGCCAATCCCTTTCTTAAAGTATTATGGTAAATGTTCAGGGTCCACTTATGAGTTAGAACATATGGTACTCTGTTATTTGTTTCTGTGATAGATCACTGAATATGATAGGCTCTAAATCCATCCAAGTTGCTGCAGAATCCATATGTTTGTCCTTCTTTATGGCTGCGTAATATTCCATCGTGTATATGTAACACATTTTTTTAATCCAGTCCAGTTTCGATGGGCAGCACGGTTGGTTCCATGTTTTTGTTATTGTGAATAGTGCTAGAGTTCTGTCTGTTCAACAGCAATAGTCGACTCCCTTTTGTTTGTCAGGAACCAGGAACCTGCGGTAAACTACTTTCTTTGTGGACTTTGGAACAAAAAGGAAATGTTTTTTTCAGCTGGCTCTTCAGATTTTACAATTCTTGTAATCTCATTCTGAGACTTCCTGCCTCAAAATGGTTTACCCAGTTTACCACCCGCTGAAGTTGTTGCAAACCTGAAGTACGTTCATGTGCCTCAGGGGCCTGGCATGAAGTAAGAGCTCACTTTCTCTTAGACGTTACAGAGGTAGATCTTAGAACTTTCCCAGTTCCCCCACCCAGGACATTCTCTCTCCAAGACATTGGTGAGCAATTCAGAGTGAGTGTTTAATGGGCATGGAGTTTGCATTTTATAAGCGGAAAGCATGACAGAAATGGCTGCACAATGTTAGGTTGGTGGACTGAGCCCGTGCTGTGGGTATGCAGAGAATTGCACAGAGATTAGATTAGAAAAGAGTTTATTTAGAAAGTAGATCAGAGACAAAGGGGGCTGGAGAGGGGGCCAGATGCTGAAGAAACGTTTGGCAGCGAATGCTTGAGGTTAAAAGCTTTTAAAGTTTTTTCTGGGGGGAGGAGGCAGGCAGGCATTCACAGGCACCGACGGCATGGGGTCTGTTTCTCACATCTCTGACAGCGGAGGGATGGCTGGTCAGTCATAAGCACATAGACAAAGCAGGGCTGGCAGCTGGAAGGGTGAATCAGTCATATAGAGGGGCAGGGCCAGCAGCCGAAAGACAAATTCTTAGGTCGAAGATGTCCATCTCAACATCTTGTGACTGGCCCAGGGTTCCTGGAAAGGATTATTATCATGTATGAGTTCAAAGAGACCAGAGAAACTCATTTTGGGCTCTGTCCTTCCACACAACATTATGAATATATTGAATTCCAGCAAACTGTACACTTTAAAATGGTCAAGATGGTAAATTTCATGTTATGTGTATTTTGCCATAATTTAAAAATTGAAAAAAAGACATTAGTGGACTGAGTATAGTGGTTCATGCCTGTAATTCCAGTATTTTGGGAGACTGAGGCAGGAGGATCGCTTGAGGCCAGGAGTTTAAGACCAGTCTGGGCAACATAGTGAGACCCTGTCTCCACCAAAAAAAAAAAAAAAAAAAATTATGGCTGTGTGATATCCATTTAAAAAATTGTTTTTAATCAGCCAGGCATGGTGGCACACACCTGTAGTCCCAGCTGTTCAGGAGGCTGAGAGGATAGCTTGAGCCCAGGAGTTTGAGGCTATCGTGAGCTATGATCACATCTGGGTGACAGAGCAAGACCCTGCCTTTAAAAAAAAAAAAAAAGACATTAGTGAACAAAGTAAATTTTACTGGCTCACTCACAGGCAGGATGGAAGGGTGTTTGCATTGTAGCACATGCTGCATTTTGCTCCAAAAAAAAACCCTCCCATCTCCTCCTACTCTCACTTTACGGGCACCAGCTACCAGAGTTCCTCCTTGCTGAACCTCCCCCAGGCAGCCACAATGCCCCTCCCCCAACTACAACAGACTTTCAGCCTTAGACCTTCCCTCAATCCCTACAACCCCAGTCCTTTATCATGCACAGGAATCCAGCTTCCCTCTAGCTCCACCAAACTATTCCTCTCTCATCCACACTCATCACCCCACTTGGTAGACAGAAACTCTTCCGTGTCCAGGACCCACCTTCCCAGGGGTTAACCAAAGTTGCGAATAAGATTACGAGTCATTATGAGTCAAATTTCGGTCAGTGCATACCAGAAGATCATGTGGATTGTTCATGCCGAAATATTTTTACAACTTTTATAACTATAACCATTGCCCAGAACCAACTTTTGTAACACTCTTGCCAGCCCAGACTCTGCTCTGGGACCCCGGATCTCCTCACAATTCAGCAGCTAAAAGGTTAATGCCTGGTGTATTACAGAGTCTCAGTGCTTACTCTGGTCAATTCTTGTACGCTACCAGCTGTCAAATGTTTTTAATATCATCCTTGCAAATGGCAAATAATTCTAGAAATAAGTATTCCAAAACCACCCAGCTGAGTCCTTCCCAGATTCCTGAACCACAGAAACCCTAAGAGAATAAAAAGAAGGTAGGGAGGGAACAAGTGATCAGAGAGATGTAAGACTTGTTAGGAAAGAAAGAGCAGAAAAGCCATTCATTTATCCAACATCTTCAGGTCTCTGCAAAAGCAGGAACATGGCTGGTGACACCACCAGATGTTGGGAAGGCTTGGGGAAGAACAAGGGAAACTTCCCAGCCACAGGAGAGCTAGCCTGGGTGGTGTCTTTTCCCAAAAAAGTGAAACTAATATCTCCCATCCAAGATTAGTTTCTAGAATCTTGCTGGTCTCCCATAAGGAGGAAGAATTTGATTCTTCCCCCACTTGAATCTGAGTCAGCTTGTAATCAAGAGAATATGTTGGAAGGGGAGCTCAGTGACTTTCAGGGCTGAGTGTTAAGAAGAGATGCCAGCCAGGTGTGGTGGCTCAAGCCTGTAATCCCAACACTTTGGGAGGCGGAGGCAAGAAGATTGCCTGAGTCCAGAAGTTCGAGAGCAGCCTGGGCAACTTGGTAAGTCTTCATCTTTACAATAAATAAGAAAATTAGCCGGGTGTGGTGGCACACGTCTGTGGTTCCAACTACTTGGAAGGCTGAGGCGCAAGAATCACTTGAGCCCAGCAGGTTGAGGCTGTAGTGGCCAAGATTGTGCTACTGCTTTCCAGCCTGGGTGACAGAGTGAGACTCCAACTCAAAAAAAAAAAAAAATACTGCCTCATTAACTGGACCTCTTACACTTAGAGGTGTCATGGAAGCCTGAGGCCGCCATATTGGAAGGAAGCCCAAACTGCCCCATGCCTAGAGACTACATAAAGCTACAGTTTCCACCTCAGCCACTGTCAGACACCAGCCATCTAAGAGTTATTACAATTCCCTTCACAGATTCCTGACCTACAGAAACTAAGAGAGATCACAAAACAAACGTGTTGTTTTAAGCCACTACATCTTTGTGATGATTTGTTACATGGCAATAGAGAAGTGATACATATCCTTTGAGGAATGTTCTGGAATCCTTCCTCAGTTGTTTCATGTGTCTCCCCTCTACTTCCCTTCTGTTCCAGGACTCTGCTTTCTGCTGAGCTTGTCTGGATCTGTGGTTCAGGAGGCCAAAGGTGAGTGCTCAGAGCCAGAACAGAGAGGGTACGGAGCAAGTCTGGACCTGAACCATCTGATGAGCGAAAGAAAAGTGAAACATTCTGGGAGCAGTACTAGGGAAGGCTTGCTCTTGTGTGCTTTGTTTGCTTAATTGATCATTACATCAAATATGAATATCTTTGATTTCTTAATTTGTCTGTGTGTTTTTGCTAACCACAATGAGCACAAAGTAGAGACAGAGGAGTAAATAAAACATGCAATTCAGGAAGTAAGCATTTTCATAGGGAGAGACAAAGCAATGATCATCGTTGCCATTCTCATCACAATCAAGTCAACAAATAATGAACAATAGGACACATCAGTGTACCAGAGGATGGGGGCAGACCCAACTGACACCCCTGTGACAACATTCATGGCAATGTAGCAAGACTTGAGAGCCTGCACTTCTAGCTAAACGGCTATCAGTTGAGTATCAAATCTCTGCAGAGTACCCCCCATTGTGTTCCTCAGCCCCTCACCCTGCCAAGGGCCCTACACAACTTCCAGATGCATTAGACTCCAACCCCAGACCCATTAATTCCCATGGGGCCTCAAAGTAAGACCTTTCAGTTTCATTCATTTCTAAGGGACCCGAGAGTAAGACCTTTCTCTGATGTATCTGAATGAAGTTATGCACAGGATTACACAAAATACCTTAAAACATGGAACTGGGATAAAGATCATCCATCCTTTGTTAATAAGGGTAAAATGGTACAATCTTTTTTAGAGTAAATTTGAAAATATCGTCATGGTTAAAAGTATTACTCCTTTAATGGGTCATTAAAAATCTAGGAACAATCTAAAAATAAAAATCCAAAGGCCAGGCACAGTGGCTCAGGCCAGTGCTTTGGGAGGCTGAGGTGGGAGGATTGCCAGAGCCAGGAATCCAAGACCAGCTTGGGCAACACAGCAAGAACCCACCTCTAAATATATATATTTCACTTATGGTGGCACATGCCTATAGTCCCAGGTACTCAGGAGATTAAGACAGGACAATCTACTTGAGTTCAGGAGTTCGAGGCTGCAGTGAGCTATGATTGCACCACTGCACTCTACCCTGGGCAACAGAGTGAGACAGTCTCTTTTAAAAAATGTTTTTAATAAAATAAAATCCCAAGTTGTACAAAGGCTTTCATGCAAGGTTGTCAATTGCACCCTTGTTGCAGTAGCCTATCAGGGGCTGTTCATCTCCAAGATGGAATACCGTGATGCATGTTTAAATCATGTGCCTGCTCTCATGTGAAGCTGTGGAAAAATCTCCAAAACCTTACATGAAAATTAAAGAACAGAGCAGTGTGTGCAATGTGTTCTTATAATATAAAGAAAAAGATGCCCATATATGTGCCTATGCATTGGAATTCTCTGGAGAAATATAAAATAAGCAGTTAACAGCTTAGAATCTGGGGTGATAAAGAGACTTATGCTTGTTTTGTTTTTTTCGGTTCTACGAATATATATTTTATAATAAATAATAAAACCTGAGAAAATACCTTAACACGTACTACTGTCAGAACCTACCTCCGGTAGTAATCTACAAATTCAAATTTTTATAATCATAGCATGCCAATAAGCATGCCAAACACTGCCACAGCACTTTTTATATCTGTTAATTCACTTGATCCCCACAATAACCCATTTTACAGGTGAGGGAATTGAGGGACAGAGAGGTTAAGACACTAGCCCAAGGACACACAGCTAGTATCAAGTCTCTGCATAGTACTCTGGGTTAGTCCCAGGGCCCAAGGTCTTAACCAACTCCCTTTTTGTAAATTCAATGATCTTCATTTTGTCTTTGTTTTTAGAGACTTGTTCCCATGCTTTCACCCAGGCTGGAGTTCAGTGGTGTGATCATAACTGGCTGTAAACTTGAGCTCCTGGGCTCAAGCGATCCTCTTGCCTTAGCCTCTCAAAGCACCAGGATTAAATGTGTGAGCCACCAGGCCTGGCCTTCAGTAATCTTTAGAATACCATGGTTATACTGCATTCAAAATTTTTTTGGTAGATTTAATCTGTTTCACATAACTCCAGTCCTTCATCACACACAGGAAACCCACTTTTTTCTGTGATTTGGGTTTGATGTCTCTCGTTGTTCAGATTTACTGAGATCTCATCAGAGGAAAAGGTGCAGACCTCCTCAGGCTTGAGAGGCCCTGCCCAGAGGCAAGGCCCAGTGATAACTGTGACCCTGGTGACATTTTACCTGCCTCTCCTCCCCCTGCAGCTGCCTGTCCTCAGTGTCCCCCAAATGCGTACTGCCCCCGTGACACTTATTGTACCTGCAATCCTGGATATGCTTCTGGATCTGGGCAGAAATTATTCACATCCCCCTCAGAGACATGTGAAGGTAAAAGGGTAATTTTTAAGTCACCTAGAGGCAGGAGCAAAAGGGAGGTGGAGGGAGGTCCAGGGAGGTCCGCTTGGTCATTAATTCAACACGGTTCCAGCTCTCGTTTCATCGCTTCCCTTTTGACATTTTCTGGGATCACCTCCCAAATAAAGCCTTTGCACTTGAAACTTGTTTCAATGTCTGCTTCATGGAGAACCCAACCAAAGTCCATGAAGAAAGAAAAACAAAAAACAAAAATGACCCTTACCGAGACCGGTTGTCTTGGAATGCCAGGACAGACCCTGGGGGAAAGGGCACAACTTCTGATACTCGGTAAATCTCTGCTGAATGAAATTTCTCCTTTGAGAACTGAATACCACACGTTCTCACTCATAAGCGGGGCCTGATCACTGGTCACGTGAGCACAAGGGTGGGATCAGTGACCCTGGGCCCTGCCAGGGGAGGGAAGGAGGGAGAGTGGAAGGTAGGAGGGAGGGGGTAATGTGGCAACACACTGGGTACTTGGTCCACTCTGGGGGGGGGAGAGGGTCATTTAGATGCTCAAACTTATGCATGCAACCTACTTAGGTATGAATTTCTCACTTGTACCTCACAACTCTAAAATAAAAATGATACACGTCTCCTTTGTGTTTCAGATATTAATGAGTGTAAACCACCCATTAGCGTATATTGTGGAGTAAATGCTGAGTGTCAGAATGTCGAAGGAAGTTTCTACTGCCACTGTGTCCCGGGATATAAACTCCTCTCTGGGGCGGCACAATTCCAGCACCCCAACGAGAACACCTGTCAGAGTAAGCAAATTTTTGTCCTCTTGCCCCCTTTCTTCATTTTTCATTCAGCGTAACACCAGAAAAGCTGTCCTTGTGGGGAGCCGGGTACCTTTCTATTTTCTAGAGGGAATTAAAAGAAGAGAACAAGGGAGAGAAGGAAGTTCAAGTTCAAGGAAATAATGAAATGAGGAAAGCAAGTGTGGCTTGGAGATGAAGGAAGTGATAAGGTGATGATTGAGACATGATTCTTTGAACTGGGAGGAAGAGCAACTCGCTCGGCTAGCTTAAGCAGAAAAGATGGGTTTGCGATAAAGATGCGTGGATGAAGCTTGGAGCTCAAAGACATGCATGCAGCTGGGCTTCTGGGACTGACTGGAACTGGGACTCAACACCATCAGGGTGTATTTTCTATTCCCAGTCTCTGATGCTCTTTGGCTCTGTGCCCCTCTTCTCCTTCACTGCAGACTGGTTTTCTCTGTTTCTTAGACCCCAGGACAGAAAATATGGCCGCCAACAGCTCCAGATCTTATCATGGTTATTGCTCCAATCAACCCAAGAGAGATTAACCAACTCTCTCTTTGACCCGATTGCAAATTCTTTGGGGATGGGCAAATTGGCTCAGTTTGAGTTGTGTGCCCACCTCTTGGATCTACGTTCAGGGAGAAGCATCATGTCATATAAATATGACTAATTCCATAGAAACCACATAGATGGGGAAAGTCTATATGTAGAAAAGGTATCGGGCATGGCAGACCACCCAAGATGCATTGGCTACTGTTCGGAATATAAGAGAGAAACTTTAAAGTTAAATTCGGCTGGGCACAGTGGCTCACACCTTTTATCCCAGCACTTTGGGAGGCTGAGGTAGGAGGACTGCTTGAGACCAGGAGTTCAAGACCCGCCTGGGCAACATAGCAAGACCCCGTCTCTACACACGCATGGTGGCACGTGCTTGTAAGTCCCAGCTGCTCGAGAGGAAACTGATTAGATGAAAAAAATAATATTAATACTTTTTATTGGTTTATTTTTTTAATTTAATTTTATTTTTTATTTTAAAGATGTGAAGTACAATTCAGGATTAGGTATACAAGTGGTCATTGTACAGGAAAAGTTTGGGCCTCCCTTTGGTCCCCGCTTTGCCTATTTAATTAATACTAAATATTCATTTTACCTGTAGTCCCAGGTACTACACTAAGTGCTTTACATGCATTATTTCATTTACAATAATCCCATGAGATAAGCACTTTTATTATAGACAAAGAAACCGAGGCATTGAGAAGTTAAGTGACTTGTTAGCCAGCTGAGTTTTTAACTCAGCTCAACCTGTCTTGAGTCCACATTCTGGTTCCAAATGCAATGGGCATTTCACAGCCAGATTTAGAATTCTGTCACTAGTACAACATCACTTCCATGAGATGTCTATAATGCTTTGGAGGCCTAGGAAACCAGACTTTAACTTTAACCCTAAAGGATATAAGTTGTTAACTAAGAACAATGGAAAGACAGACCTTGTGGATAAAGCAAAATGTATCCTTTCTCTCCAGAGAATATACCACCTACCTGCCTTTTCACACTGTAGTGCATGGACAGACACATATAAGGAAGGGCTACTTTAAATTTTTCAAAAAACATTTTTAGGGTAATGATGGCTGAATAATATAGAAAATCAAAATTATAAGTCCATGAAGTTCTAAATCAAAATTATACAGTGTGTGTCTCCGAGAAGGAAAGTAGCAGCAAGACAAGAGCTCTTGATTAGAGAAAAGCACTGTCACCCAGTAGCTGTGCCATCACAGAAAAGCCTTTCTCAAAGCTTAGTATCCTCATCTGTGAAATGGTAATAATAATGCCTGTCCTGCCTTCTTGATGAGCTTTACAAGTTTATGTTCATGTTAAACATATTTGAATAAAATAACATAGTATATTCCAAAAAAAGAGTCCACATTCTTTAATCACTTGCCACACTGCAACATGAGTTTAAGAGAGGCCATAAAAGGGATACAGCATTTCTTTTCTGGTGTAAAAATAATAATTAATTGTCCCTCTTTATCAGTTCAGATTCAACCCAGAACCCACACTAGGTGGGTTTGTTTGTTTGCTTATTTGTTTGTTTGTTTTTGAGTCAGGGTCTCACTTGGTCACCCAGGCTAGAGTGCAGCAGAACAATCAAGGCTACTGCAGCCTTGTTCTCCTGGGCTCAGGTGATCCTTCTGCCTCAGCCTCCCAAGAAGCTGGGACTACAGATGAGCATCACCAAGTCCAGCTTTTTTTTTTTTTTTTTTTGGTAGAGACAGGGTCTTATTATGTTGCCCAGGCTGACCTCGAACTCCTGGGCTCAAGCAGTCCTCCTGCCTCGGCCTCCTAAAGTGCTGGAATTACAGGTGTGAACAACCACACCTAGCCTAAAACCACACTAGGTCTTTTATACAGAAGGCATTTCATACGAAGAATTGGCACTGATGAAGGAAGAACTGCGATGTCAACAAGGAGACAGAGACGCACCCGCAAAGATTAACAATAGCAGAAATCTGCCTAGAGGAATGGGGAGAAAATGGTGTCACCAAAACCCAAGTGCTGGGCTCATCTACTGAGTATTGCAGGAATGGAAGAGATGTGGCCAGTGCCACAGGAAGCAGAGAGAGACACAGAAATACCCTGGCTTCTACCTCCTTCTGTTTTCCAGTAGCCTTCCCATGCTTTCCTATCAGGAAGCCAGAGAGCAGGAGATCCTGGCAAATAGAACTCTTTGTGAAATAAAATAGCCTTTTTTTTTCAAGTGGGAATTCTAGCCAGGCTCGGTAGCTCAGCCTGTAATCCCGCGCCTTTGGGAGGCTGAGGTGAGTGGATTGCCTGAGCCCGCGGGTTCGAGACCCACCTGGGCAACTTGGCGAGACCTCATCTCTACAATAAATCAAAAATTAGCCAGGTGTGGTAGCGCGCGCCTGTAGTTCCAGCTACTTGGAAGGCTGAGGCAGAAGGATCGCCGGAGTCCAGCAAGTCGAGGCTGCGGTGGCCGGGAGCAGCCACTGCACTCCAGTCTCAAAAAAAACAAATAAACAACAAAAAAAGTGGGAATTCTAAGGGCAGACTGGCAGTGGACTGGCAGCCATTGTTTCCTGAGAATTTGCTTACAAATGCAAGTGAAAGTAGAGATAATCCGTTTCAACCTGTGTTGTTTATATATGATCATGTTAAAGGACATCCCCCTGTCACTTAATTTAAATATAATATAGGTTAGTGAAAGGACCATTTCCTTCCCTTCTTTCCAAGTTTTCTTCAAGAAATGAAACTTCCAGCCAGGCAGGGTGGCTCACGCCTGTAATCCTAACCCTTTGGGAGGCTGAGGCAGGAAGATTGCTTGAGCCCAGGAGTTCAAGACCAGCCTGGGCAACTTAACAGGACCTTGTCTCTACAGAAATTTTTAAAATTTGCCAGGCGTGGTGGTGCATGCCTATAGTCCCAGCTACTTGGGAGACTGAGGCAGGACAATCGCTTGAGCCCAGGAGTTCAAGGCTGCAGTGAGCCCTGCTCCTGCCACTGTACTCCAGCCTGGTGACAGAGTGAGACCCCGATTCAAAGAAAGAAAGAAATGAAATGTCCTTAATTTGTACCTCATGTCCTCTCATTTTTTTTCTGTTCCCTTTTTCGGCTCCCTTCTGTCGTTCATTTTGATGAACAGATTACGGTGTTATTCACAAATTAGAAATTATAAACTTTTTGCTTTGTAAAAACTTGTATTACCATTTATAACACATTATTTTATACTATTGCAAAAAATGTTCATTTATGTTGTTATATACTTGAAAGACCAAGTATATCTAAGCTACATGACGATGCCACCCTATAGACACTGCATTCTGACATTATATCATAGACCCTCAGTAAATACTGAATGAATTAATGTGCAGAAGAAAAACCTCCTGCTTCCACTAGAAAGACTGTGGGAAAGTTCAAAGGTACCCCTTTGATATTAAGGTATTTTTTTCCACCAGTGGGAGGAACTCCAGCAGATTCAAGTCCACGTTTCCATATCTCCCCAGATTCCAAGCTGGAGTCCACACCAGGGTCTAGGGTTGTGTGAGCTCTGTGAGTCTGGGGTCCAGGTGGGGAAGTCAAAAGAAAACGGGAGAAAGAGGTTGCAGAACCATAAATCTAACCTCTCTGTGTCCCCTGTTGCTAGCTTAGGCATTTACTAAATAGTTGTAGAATGAATAATTGAATGAGATTAAGCTCAAAGTGAATCAGTGTTGTAGTAGGCAATGGACACCTCGGCTGACAAGTACAAACAGACTGAGATTCTACCTGGGTTCTGATGTTAACCTGTTAAACTCACCTTACTTTGCCAAAAAAAAAAGGAAAATGCCCTTGGTTGGTTTCCCAATTTTAAGAGCTCTGCATAGTCCTTTCATCAAGGCTGTTGGGGGTTCATTATTCCCAAGGTTATTATTCCCATTGGTCCCAAGGCAGGACCAAACTCCCAAGACAAAATGTGCAGCTTTCAGCCATACAGGATATTTTCTACAACAAATGCACTTTCCTATGGAAAATGTTTTCTAGACTCAGGATTGTAAATCAAAGCTGTTGCATTCTTTTTTTTTTTTTTTTTTAAGTTGGAGTCTTACTCTGTCACCCAGGCTGGAGGCTGGAGGCAGTGGCACGCTCCCAACCACCACAACCTCCACCTGCTGGGTTCAGGCGATTCTTCTGCCTCAGCCTTCCAAGTAGCTGGAACTACAGGCACGCATCACCATGCCCGTCTAATTTTTTTTTTAATTTATTGTAGAGATGAGGTCACACCATGTTGCCCAGGCTGGTTTCAAATGCATGGGCTCAGGCAATCCTCTCGCCTCGGCCTCCCAAAGTTCTGGGATTATAGGCATGAGTCACCGAGCGCAGTGCTGTTGTACTCTTAAGGCAAAACTCTTTGCCCTTTTTACAGCAAATAGAGTCAACTGAAAACCAAGATACAGGGTAGGGATAGATTTAAGCTCAGTCTAATGATAACAGGTATGTAACTCCCTCGTCTTTCTAAAATAGAGATGGTGCCAGGCATGGTGTCTCAGGCCTGTAATCCCAGCACTCTGGGAGGCCAAGGCAGGAGGATCACTTGGGGTCAGAAGTTTGGGACCAGCCTGGGCAGCTTAACGAGACCCCGTTTCTACCTCCCAAAAAAATAGAAAAATAAGTAAAAATAATATAGAGATGGTTATCTTCACAAAGCACAGAAGACAACACAAATTATACTTAAACAACTGGTAACCAAAAACCAATGCTTCTGTTTTGATTATAATCCCCACCCAGGCTGACTTCAAAGCATGATGCTTCTAATTTTCTGGGTTTTGGCCATGTCCATTATAATCTCCTGCCAAGATTGAATTGAAGAATTTGGAGCTCGCACTTTTTTGCTTCCTCTCTGCCAGAGTATCTCCACCACAAAACTGATATTAGGAGTCTGCTTATTCTTTGTGGTGAAGGCTGCCTTTGTACCTTCCCTCCCAGACCCCAGTCTCACATTTAGAGCTCAGGCAACCCCAGCCTCTGGTATGTGGACTCCAGCTTGGGATATGGGGAGATATGGGAATGTGAACTTGAATCCTGATGGAGTTCTTCCCACTAGTGAAAAAAATGCTCTTTGTATTAAAGAAGTACCTGAGTTTTCCCATAGAAGAAATCTCTAGCTTAACCAGGAGATTTTTTTTCCCACATTAATTGATACAGCATTTATTGAGGATAAGGTGTATATATGCATATTATATGTGGCATGAGAATGTAGGTTTTTTTGTGTGTGTGTGTGTTTTTTTTTTTAGCGAACAAGGTCTTATTAAGTTGCCCAGGCTGATCTCAAATTCCCTTGCTGTGGCCTCCCAAAGTGCTGGGATTACAGGGGTGAGCCACCACATCCAAACAGTATCTGTAATATGACACTATAACATAGATAAGGCATATTAGGTCTTTGAGCAGCATCTGAGCCTCTACCCACTTAGACACCAATAGTATCCCCTCACTCAAGTTGCTACCGCCAAGAATGTCTCTAGACATTGCCAATGCCACCTGGTGGAGGGGGAATCCCTTCCAGCAGAAAAAACATTTCTCTACATCACAATAAGGAGCTCAGACTCTGATCCCCCAAATAGACAAGCACCCTTGTCAGTGAACATAAAGAGTACGAGTTCAGAGCTTCTAGGTGCAAAGCTATCCACCTCACCTGCCCACCCTCCACCTGGTCACTCTCGGTTCCAGTGCTAACTCTTTCATGATGTCTTTTTCAGACGCCACCGCCTTGAAGACAACCCAGGGCAAGAAAGAGGTGAGTGGAGGCTGATCTCTGGACCCTAGCCAGGTAACAAGTACCTACAAAGCCCAGATTAACAAGAGGTAGATTTAGGGGAGAGTGTATATATTATATATAAATATGTAATATTGTTACTATATAATATCAGTTTATAATATTGTTTTTTAATATTATATATAGCTATGGTTTGTGTATCTTACTATATATCTCACTATAGAGATATCACTATATATATAGCACACACACACACACACACACACACACACACACACTGTTGTCCCTTGAACAAAACAGGTTTGAGCTGCAGGAGTCCACTTATACTTGGCTTTTTAAAAACCAAACATGTATTGAAAACACATTCTTTGCAGAATGTTAAGCCTTCATATAAGGAGGCCCAACTTTTCATGAGTTCCGGAGGACTCACTGTGGGACTTGAATATGCTTATACCAAAAGACAACTATACCTGTATCTATATCTACCTTTGGAGATAAAGATTAGAGGTATACAGTATGGATGTAAGCACATATTTATGGGTGTGTGTGTGCATGCACGTGTGAGTACTGACCTCTCAAAACGAGGATCTATCACAGATCAAGAAAGAGACTAAGAGAAAGTTTATTAGGATATGCTGAGCTGCTGAAACAGACTCAAATGTCCAATGACTTCAACAAGATGCATCTTGGCCAGGTGTAGTGGCTCAGCCTGTAATCCCAGCACTTTGTGAGGGTGAGGTAAGAGGACTGCCTAAGTCTGGGAGTTCAAGACTAGCCTGGGAAAGTTGGTGAGAACTCATCTCTACAATAAATCAAAAAATAAGCCAGGCGTGGTGGCACATGCCTGTAGTTCCAGTCACTTGGAAGACTGAGGTGGAAGGATCACCTGAGTCCCACAGGTTGAGGCTGTGGTGGCCATGAGCATGCCACTGTACTCCAGTCTAGGCGACAGAGTGAGACTCCAACTCAAAAAAATAAAAATAAATAAAAAGATAGATCTTTAAAAAAATACTTTTGTGAGGGGAAAGTTTTGTTGTTGTTGTTGTTGTTGTTGTTTTGAGTTGGAGTCTCACTCTGTCACCCAGACTGGAGTGCAGTGGCACACTCCCGGCCACCACAGCCTCAACCTGCTAGGGTCTGGCGATCCTTCTGCCTCAGCCTTCCAAGTAGCTGGAGCTACAGGCGCACTCTACCACGCCTGGCTAATTTTTTTGATTTACTGTAGCGATGAGGTCTCGCCAAGTTGCCCAGGCAGGTCTCGAACCCGCGGGCTCAGGCAATCTACTCACCTCAGCCTCCCAAAGTACTGGGATTACAGACTGAGCCATCGAGCCCAACCGGGACAGAGATATTCCTACCAAAATATTTATTGAAGAAAATTGCAAATAAAGCAATTATCTCCCAATAAAGGGAATGCTTGAAAAAAGTATTGTGGAATGCTATGCAGCTATTAAAAGGAATGTGGGAGAGCTAAATTTACAGTTAGTGATACTTTATTGAGTGAAAAAAGTGAGTTATGCAACAACAGATGTGGTTTCAGAGACTACATCTATGTTTGACATTTTTGGTTTTATAAATGTTTTTTTTATAAACATTTATAAATGGTTTTATAAATGTTTGAAATGTTTATAATGAGCACATAGTGGAATTATAGTGTTAAAAAGAATAAAAAAATAATGAAACATTGGTACTTTAAAAAGAAGGATCTTTATTGCTGAGTCAACAGTCCAGAGGTGAGCAGTCCAGGTTGATGTTGAGATTCTGCTCCAAGATTTCTGTGTCATTGTTTCTCCACCTTTTGTCATGTGGTTCTCAACTGCATCATCAAAGCCAGGTTATCACAAAGTCCATTCCAGCCAGTGGGGAAAGAAGGGAGGGAGTCCAGGTGAGTTGTCTGAAATGCAGGGCAAGGGTGGGAAAGTGGAGAGAGTGAAGAGAGAATGCTCTGATATGCTAATAGTGTCTTGATAATTCCCTTGGGACTGTGTCCTATAGTGACAACCCAGAAGTTGCACATATTATGGCCAAACCTAGCTGCAAGGGAAGCTGGAACAATGTGGTCTGTAGCTGAGCAGCATTACTCAGATACAATTTGAAGAATTCATTCAATTATTTACTTTTTTTAAGAGAGAGAATCTTGCTCTATCATCCAGGCTAGAGTGCGGTAGTGCTAGCATACCTCACCACATCTTCAAACTCCTGGGCTCAAGTGATCCTCCTGCCTTAGTCTTCCAAGTAGCTGAGACTACAGGCTCACACCACCATGCCTGACTAGTTTTTTTATTTTTTGTAGAGACAGGGTCTTGCCGTGTTGCCCACACTGGTCTTTAACTCCTGGACTCAAGCAATCCTCCTGCATCAGCCTCCCAAAGCACTAGGATTACGGGCATGAACCACCACACCTGGCCCATTCAATTATTAAAAGGAAGAATGTCAGCCGGGCTCGGTGGCTCAGCCTGTAATCTCGTGCCTTTGGGAGGCTGAGGTGAGTGGATTGCCTGAGCCCACGGGTTCGAGACCCGCCTGGGCAGCGAGACCTCATCTCTACAATAAATCAAAAAATCAGCCGGGCGTGGTAGCGCATGCCTGTAATTCCGGCTACTCAGAAGGCTGAGGCGGAAGGATCGCTGGAGCCCAGCAGGTTGAGGCTGCGGTGGCCGGGAGCGGCCACTGCACTCCAGTCTGGGCAACAGAGTGAGACTCCAACTCAAAAAAAGTAAGAACGTCTAGTATGTGTCCTGATGTTGCAACAAAAATTAATAAAAAAATAAAAAGAAGAAAGGAAATTTATATTGTAGGGAAGTTACAAGAGAGAGATAGCCAGAAAATAACATCATTTAGAGGAGAGGGATATCAGGCAGGAGAGAGGAAGGCTGCTTCTAACTAGACAACTCAGCTTTGAATTTCCATAAAGATTCACTGGGCTGAAAAAGCAGCATATTGAAAAGGTTTATTTAAACCCCAGTTCCGGGCTCGGTGGCTCAGCCTGTAATCCCATGCCTTTGGGAGGGTGAGGTGAGTGGATTGCCTGAGCCCGCAGGTTCGAGACCCGCCTGGGCAACATGGTGAGAACTCGTCTCTACAATAAATCAAAAAATTAGCCGGGTGTGGTAGCACGCACCTGTAGTTCCAGCTACTTGGAAGGCTGAGGTAGAAGGACCACCTGAGCCCATCAAGTCGAGGCTGTGGTGGCCGGGAGCGGCCACTGCACTCCAGTCTGGGCAACAGAGTGAGACTCTAACTCAAAAAAAAAATAAATCCCGGTTCTGAAAGCTCTTCTAATCTTTGTGTGTGTGTGTGTATGTGTATGTATGTATCTATCATGTATCATCTATCTATTAAATATATATTTGAAGGGTACAAATGCAGTTTTGCTACATGGCTACATTGCGTGGGGGTGAAGTTTGAACTTTTAGTGTAACCATCACTCAAATAATGTACATTGTACCCATTAAGTCTTTTCTCATCTCTCTTCCCACTCCCACTCCCCCATCCTTCCTAGTCTCCAGTGTCTGTCATTCCACACTCCACATCCATGTGTCTACACATTGTTTAACTCCCACTTAAAAGTACATTCAGTGCTCGTCTCTCTGGGTCTGACTGCTTTCACCTAAGATAATGGGCTTCACCTTCACAGCAACATGTATGCAGCTGGAGACCATCATACCAAGTGAGCTATCACAGAAACAGAGAACTGAATACCATGTGTTCTCACTCACAAGCGGGCCCTGGTTGCTGGTCCCACGTGCACAAGGGTAGCATCGGCAGATGCTAGACACTGCTAGGGGAGGAAGGGCGAGAGAAGGGAGGGAACATGTCCCAGCATACTGGGTACCAGGTCCACCATCGGGGGAAGAGCTAGCATCCCAAACTTCACCTGTGTGCAACTTATTTATATAGTAAGTCCTCACTTGCAACTCTAAAATATAAGTGACTTTGATTTAATTTTTTTTTTTAAAAGGCCATAATCTTCAAAACTTTTTCCAAGTGAAACTTAACATGGATAATATCCACTTAAACATAAGAAAAGATAAAAATGACCTCCAGTTCTATCTGTGTTGCTACGGACACATTGTACATATATGTCATGCTTTCTTTATCCAGTCATCCACTGAGGGACACTTAGCAGTTGTGAGTAGTGCTGTGATGAACATACGAGTGCAGGTTTCTTTTTTTTTTTTTGAGTTGGAGTCTCACTTTGTCACCCCGACTAGAGTGCAGTGGCACGCTCCCAGCCACCACAGCCTCAACCTGCTGGGCTCTAGAGATCCTTCGGCCTCAGCCTTTGAACTGGCTGGAACTACAGGCACACACTACCATGCCCAGCTAATTTTATTGATTTATTGTAGAGATGAGGTCTCACCAAGTTACCCAGACGGGTCTCAAACCCACGGGCTCAGGCAATCCACTCACCTCAGCCTCCCAAAACTCAGGATTACAGGCTGAGCCACCGAACCCAGCTAGGTTTTGTTTTTTTATATAACTTTTCCTTTGGATCAATACCCAATAGTGGGGTTGCTGGATGTTCTTGGAGAAGTCTCCATACAGTTTTCTTTCTTTTTTTTTTTTTTTTTGAGTTGGAGTCACAGTCTGTCACCCAGACTGGAGTGCAGTGGCCGCTCCCGGCCACCGCAGCCTCGACCTGCTGGGCTCCGGCGATCCTTCCGCCTCAGCCTTCCAAGTAGCTGGAATTACAGGCATGCACTACCACACCCGGCTGACTTTTTGATTTATCGTAGAGATGAGGTCTCGCTGCCCAGGCGGGTCTCGAACCCGCGGGCTCAGGCAATCCACTCACCTCAGCCTCCCAAAGGCGCGGGATTACAGGCTGAGCCACTGAGCCCGGCTCTCCATACTGTTTTCCATCGAGGTTGTACTAATTTACATTCCCACCAACAGTGTGTGTATCCTGTCTTTTCTCCGCATCCTTTTTAAATATCACTCTGCTTATAACTCTTTGGTGTGATAGCATTTTTTTTCTTAAGAGCATTCATTCAGCCCTTGAACATTTATTGAGCACCTATTATCTGCCAAGACTGTTCTAGGTGCTGGGAAACAGACGTAGAGAAGACAAAATCCCTCTTCAGATGAAATTTCCTGTCTTCTACTTTCATGTGCCCACGAGTCCCCTAAGGAGCTTATGAACATCAAGATTTGGGTTCAACACCCCTGAGCTGAGACCCAAGAAGCTGCATTCCATGCAGGCTCCCAAGAGATGCTGATGCTGCCGGCTCAAGGACCACACTTTGAGCGTGAGGATGGGAGGATCAGCACAGAAATAGTCTTTCAAATCACCTCTATTACAGTATTTTAAACTTCACCTTGGCTCTTCATTCTTCCCCAGCCACTGGCCCATTGCTTTGCTAGCCTTCATGGACAAATTTCTTTCTTTCTTTCTTTCTTTTTTTTTTTTTGAGTTGGAGTCTTACTCCGTCGCCCAGGCTGGAGTGCAGTGGCATGCTCATGGCCACCCCAGCATCGACCTGCTGGGCTCCAGCGATCCTTCCACTTCAGTCTTCCAAGTAGCCAGAACTACAGGCATGTGCTACCACGCCCAGCTAATTTTTTTATTTACAGTAGAGACGAGGTCTCGCCAAGCTGCCAGGGCTGATCTCAAACCTGCGGGATCAAGTGGATTGCCTTGGCCTCTCAAAGTGCTGGAATTACAGGCTGAGCCACCAAACCCAGCTGACAGATTTCTTGATTTACTTTTCCTTTTTTTGAGTCGAAGTCTCTCTCTCTCTCTCTCTGTTGTCCAGGCTGGAGTGCAGTGGCATGCTCACGGCCACCGCAACCTTAACCTGCTGGGCTTAAGTTATCCTTCTGCCTCAGCCTTCCAACTGACTGGAACTATAGGCATGTGCCACCATGCCCAGCTAATTTTTTGATTTACTGTAGAGATGAGGTAGCACCAAGTTGTCCAGGCTGGTCTCGAACCTGTGGGCTCAGGCAGTCCTCTCACCTAGGCCTCCCAAAGTGCTGTGATTACAGGTGTGACACACTGCACCTGGCTCAAATTTCTTGATTTAAAAAGACCAGTTATCCATTGCCTTGCTAGACTCTAGTGTGACCTTGTGCTCTTTGAGCAATGACTGTCGCCATGCTTCTTGGCTTTGGCCTCCTCCCCTACCTTGAGAAGGTGAATTCTCTCTCTCTCTCTCTCTCTCTCTCTCTCTCTCACTAATTTACTTTAAATAAACTATATTTTCTAATCTTTAAAAAAAGCCATTTAGAGTGTCCTCTGAGCTATAACTCTATTTCAGGGTTTCGACACTTATCACGACCTGTGGGACCAGGTCATTCTTTGTGGTGGGAGCTGTCCTGTGTATTGTAGGATGTTGAGCCACATTCCTGGTCTCATCTCACTAGATGCCTGTAGCAACCGGCACCTTGTTATAACAATGTAAAATGTCTCTAGGCATTGCCAAGTGTCCCCAGTGACAGGGAGGGGGTAGAATTGCTCTCAGTTGACAATTGCTAGTCTATATTTGGCAAACTTAACATGGCCCTGTTGGCAAAAGATGTTCCCAGATACAGATACTGTTCTAAAAGCATAACATCTCTTAACTCATTTATTCCTCCAGAAAACTCTATGAGTTCCTTTTACTGTCCTGAGGCACAGAGTGATTGAGTGATTTACCCAAGATCACACAGCTGGTAAATGGTGGAGTCAGGATTTGAAACCGGTTCCTCTGGCTCCAGAACCTGCTTTCTACTGTCCTTTTGGATATGGGACCTATCGGATTAGGTTTTTGTTTTTTGAGTCGGGGTCTCGCTCTGCCATCCAGGCTGAAGTGCAGTGGCACAATCACAGCTCACGGTAGCTTTGACCTCCTGGGCTCAGGTGACCCTTACTCTTTAGCCTCCTGAGTAGCTGGGACCACTGGTGTGCACCACCATGCCCAGATTTTTTTTTTTTTTTTGGAGACAAAGTCTCACTATATTGCCCAGGCTGATCTTGAACTTCTGGCCTCAAGCAATCCTCCCACCTCAGCCTCCAGAAGTGCTGGACTTACAGGCATGAGCCCAACCCAGATCAGATTTTTTTTAAATTCTTCCACTGCACTCCAGCCTGGGCAACAGAGTGAGAATCCAACTAAAAAAAAAATTATTATTATGGGGAAGGGGGGCACACCTCATCAACAAGGGTACCTGCACAATGTATATTTGTATACCTAACCCTTAACTGTACCCCACCATTTTAAAATAAAAGATATATATATTTTTAATTATTTATGTTTTCTTTTTTTTTTTTTAATATTTATGTTTTCAAAGCTGCAACAGATTGCTGACAAATTCGAGTCACTTCTCACTAATAAGACTCTATGGACAACAGGAAAGATGCAAGAAGTGGCATCCATGGTTACATTTGGCCTCCGGAAGGTGGAAGTAAGTGCTATCAAAACTGCCTTGGAAGACCCAGAGCAAGAAGTCCAGAAAATCCAAACAAGTGCTATGGGTAAGAAGATTATAAGGCTTGATGTGTACTGAGGACTGGTGGTCACTGGGGTCTGGGTTAGGCAAATAAGGACACTGCACAAGTCCATTTATATAAAATTCTAGAAAACATGCTGGGTGCAGTGGCTCACGCTTGTCATCCTAGCACTTTGGGAGGCAGAGGCAAGAGGATTGCCTGTGCCCAGGGGTTTGAGACCAACCTGAGAAACATGGCAAGACCTTGACTCTACAATAAATAAAAAAATTGGCCAGGTGTAGTGGCACATGCCTGTGGTTCCAGCTACTTGGAAAACTGAGACAAAAGGATCACCTGGGCCCAGTAGGTCGAGGCTGTGCTGACTGTGAGCATGCCACTGCACTCTAGCCTGAGTGACAGAGTGAGACTTTGACTCAAAAATTAATAATAATAAAAAGGCCGGGCTTGGTGGCTTAGCCTGTAATCCCAGCCCTTCAGGAAGCTGAGGCAAGTAGATTGCCTGAGCCCATGGATTCAAGACCAGTCTGGGCAACTTGGCAAGACCTCATCTCTACAACAAATAAAAAATTAGCCGGGCGTGGAAGCACACGCCTGTAGTTCCGGCTACTTGGAAGGCTGAGGCGGAAGGATCGCCAGAGTCCAGCAGGTCGATGCTAGAGTGGCCGTGAGCGTGTCACTGCACTCCAGACTGGGCGACAGAGTGAGTCTCCAACTCAAAAAACAATATTCTAGGAAATGCAAACGTAGCTGTGTGACGGGGAGGGGATAGAAGGAGGGATGACAAAGAGGCTTGAGAAAATTTGGGGGAACCATTGGGGGTGATAGAAGTGCTCACTATCTTGATTGTGGTGTTGATTTCACAAGTGTACACAGCCAATAAAACTCAGGTTCCAGTTAGCCCAGAAGGTTGAGGCTGTGGTGAACTGTGATCATGCCACTGCGCTCCAGCCTGGGCAACAGAGTGAAACCTCAACTCAAAAAAAAAAAAAAAAAGTCATTTTTTGAAATTTCAGTGCCTAACCTGAGGAAACTGGAATTTGATCACCTCAGGTCAAAAGTAAACCATTTTCCAGATTACAAGTAAGTCTTATCTCTCCTGGTTTTGCCAAGTCCTAACTGTTTGGTCTAGGACCAGGGCCCATACCTCACTGGGCTTCAATCTCCTCATCTGTAACATGGGGGCAATAATAGTGCATGTGATGTATTTAGAGCCAGGATGATAATTATTATAATTATGATTTTCCTATCCTTCCCACTCTTTGGTGTTATAAAATGTTACTAACAAAGTGTCATTCTTGGTGTGCTATTTTTTACTTGCTGTTTTTTAAAAATCTTTCTAACATATACAAAAGGAAACAGAATAAGAACCCCAATGCACCCATCACTCAAGTCAACAATTTCCAATTTGTGACCAGTGTTGCACTGTCTGCTTTTCAAGTTAAATATTTTCATGAGCTTGATTTTTTTTTTTTTTTGGCAGCTTTCTTGAGGTATAATTGAGACCTTTTTTCATACACTTGTTTTTTATTCCAATTATTCCATGTCTTCATTTTTCTTGGAATCATGGTTTCCGTTATAGGAAAATGTCATCACTTATTTAATCAATTGCTTCTTGTTGAACATCTAGGTAACGTCCCATTTTTTGCCATTACTATCTATGCTGCTACAAACTTTTTTGTAGCTAAATATGCCCTCTTGCCCATTATTGCTTCCTGAGAATAAATTCCTAGAAATAGAATCGTTGCTTCAAAGACAATGTACCACGGGTTGTTAGTTAAGAACTTGGTTTCAGGAGTAAGAGTCTTACCTAACTTTGAAACTTTAATTTCCTCATCTGTATAATAGTTCCTCAGGGGTTTCTAGGAGACTGCTATAAGAAGACATGTGTAAGATTCTTAGCCTGGTGCCTGCAGGTCCTGGACATTTAGTAAATGGGAGCTGTTCATGTTGATATGCACATTTTTCTTAAAGCAAAATCTTGCTATATTGCCCAGGCTAGTCTCAAACTCCTGGGCCCAAGCAATCCTCCTGCCTCAGCCTCCCAAGTAACTGGGACTACGGGTGCATGCCACCGCACCTGGCTACTATGCACAATTTTATATCTTTCTCTTTTTTTTTGGAGTCTCACCCCTTTGCCCAGGCTGGAGTGCAGTGGCACACACGCTCATGGCTACCCCAGCATCGACTTTCTGGGCTCCAGAGATCCTTCCGCCTCAGCCTTCTAAGTAGTCGGAACTACAGACGCATACTACCACACCCAGCTATTTTTTATTTTGTTGTAGAGACAAGGTCTCACCAAGTTGCCCGGGCTGATCTCAAACCTGCGGGCTCAGGCAATCCACTTGCCTCGGCCTCCCAAAGTGCTGTGATTACAGGCTGAGTTACCGAGCCTGGCCATATCTTCTTATAATATAGCTAAGCCTGCCCATTGCTTTTTCTTAACAGCTATTGAAACTCGAGTGGTTACGGACAATTGCTCTGAAGAAAGAAAGATATTCAACTTGGGTGCCCAGATGAACTCAATGAACATCCATTGCAATGACGTTGTCCAGGGAAATACACAAGGTACATGTACTGACTGCACTCAGAAGCCTTCACAGGGGGTGACATTGTGAGTCGTGGGGAAGCATAAAGAGCAGTAGGCTCCTCGCTCATGAGTTTGTTACCCTCAGATGGTGTCATTTAAGTTTTTTCCTTTAAGAAAAAAAAAAGGGGGCATTTTCCCAAAGTGAAGACTTTCTATTCTTCACCATGAAAGAGAATTCTTTGCAGTTCGGGGGGGTTGAGGGAGAATGGTTCTGCCTGTATCTCAATTTGGGTTTACCCAGAAGTAGACCCTCGAACAAGTGTAAGAAGAAATCTGGGAGGTGATCCCAAGAAGAAGCATCAGTGAGTGTATTATATCATAGTGGACATTTCATTTGTTTTTAAATGTTGAAAATACACACAAACACACACACACACACACACGTATATATAATTTCCATATACGATCTGAAACACTTAACCCTGGGGATACAGTCTGAGAAATGTGTCACTGGGTGATTTCATCATTGGGCCAACATCACAGAGTGCATTTACACAGACTTAGATGGTCTAGCCTACTATACTCCTAGGCCATAAGGTCTAGCCTATTGCTCCTAGGTTACAGACTTGTACAGCACATTACTATTACAGACTTGTACAGGCAGTTGTAACACGATGGTAAGTATGCATGTATCTAAACAGATCTAAACTGAAAAGGTACAGTAAAAATATGCTCTTATAATCTTATGGGACTACCATTTTAGGTAGCCTGTCGTGGGCTGAAATGTCATCACACAGTGCATAACTGTATATTATCTATTTCTTGATTTTGTTTTTATATGCATAATATAGGAAGAGAAAGGAAATTAGAGAGAGAGAGAAATGGGATGTATAGAATGATTGATAAATAGACAGATGATAAGTAGTTATGATGAGTAGATGAATGGATGGATAGATAGATGATAGAATGGATGGACGAATGGATAGATATGAATGATGGATACATATGATGGGTGGATGGACGGATGGCTAGAAGATAGATGGGTAGATTGATAGATGATAGATGACAGATGATACAAAGATAGATAGAAAGATAGGTAGATAGATAGATGATAGGTAAATGTACATACATGTGATCCAACTATGAGGGGGGGACCCAAAAAAACAGAATTAGCTTTTGGAGGGGTGGCCCTTGTACTACAGGCTTCCCTGCTTGGTAAGTGTTCTAGAAACCCACAGCATCAGTACCAATAAGTGTTGTTGTGAGAGGCTGCACTGCAGAAGAAACGTCCTGAGTTGTGACAAATGTGACGGGTTCTTCCACCATGACAATGTACCTGCCCACACCACGCTAAGCATTCAGCAGTTTTTGACCAAAAACACCGTGATACCCACGTTTCACCCTCCCTATTCACCCGACCTCGCCCCGAGTGACTTTTTTTAGTTTGTTTCCCCGGATGAAAAAAATCTTCAAAGGGAAACGTTTATGCCGATGTGGAAGAGGAGGAACAAAAAACGGCAGAAGCACTAAAAGGCATCAAAATTGACGTTGAGCAACGGAAAAAGCTCGAAAGTTCGAAAATTATTTTGAGCAATGGGAAATGCCTCTCAATAGGTATATTGCCTCAACCAGAGAGTAGTTTGAAGGAGCCTGGAGTTTAAACATGTAAGAATAAATATACAATTTTTTATACACAAATTCTGGCTTTTTGGGGTTCCCCCTCATAAATGCACTTCCTTGGGTCCAGTCTCAACATTATGTTTCCTCCAAAAGCCCTGGAAAAATAAGTCAGTCAATGCTGAAGTCTCTTCAAAAGGCAGCAAAGGAGAACGGAGTGGAGTAACATCCCACAAGACTCACCGATCTTCCTAAAAGTCCTCTTTACTACTGACCCAATCAATCTCTCTCCTCTCTTTCTCCCTCAAAATTCCCTCTCCCCCTCTTTGTCCCTCCTCCCACCTTTTATATTATTTTCTCCCAAGGGTAGATTCATGTTCTTTCTTATATAAGTCAACTTAGCCTCTCTTGGCTTTTCCAATTCTTCTCTTCCCCTAAATTTTATCTCATTCAATACAAAAATGATTCAGGTTCACATTCACAAAGTCTGCCTCAGAGTGTGAGAAGAGGAGTGACACTGTGTAACTTCTTATTTTGATCCGCATATGTCTGCGTGTACATATAATACACATATGTATGTATAAATATCTCTACATATATATATCATTTTCAAAAAGGTAAAATAATGATTCTCAGGCAAATATAAATGAATGCATGTCAAAGATTATATTCAGTTTATGAATGAATGAAGAAACCAATACAAGAGTAAGAAGAGTTTAAAGGCAATTTGAAGAAAAGATGCACACACGTAAATATTGATACACAGTCATGTGCCACATAACATTTCAGTCAATGATCGGTCACATATACAACAGTGGCCGCATAATTATAATAGGCATACAATCTAGCCTAGGTATGTAATAGGCTATACCATCTATGCTTGTGTAAGTCACTCTGTGATATTTGCACAATGATGAAATCACCTAATGACACATTTCTCAGAACATATTCCCATTGTTAAGCAAGTCTGTGACTGTATAGGACAGTCAAGAATCCTGGGCAACTTGGCGAGACCTCATCTCTACAATAAATCAAAAAATTAGTCAGGCGTGGTAGCGCGCACCTGTAGTTCCGGCTGCTTGGAAGGCTGAGGCAGAAGGATCACCGGAGCCCAGCAGGTCGAGGCTGCGGTGGCCGGGAGCGGCCACTGCACTCCAGTCTGGGTGACAGAGTGAGACTCCAACACACACACACACACACACACACACACACACACACACACACACACACACAAGACCAAGTCCGAGTGCTGGGAGGCCGAGGCGAGTGTATTGTCTGAGCCCATGGTTCAAGAACCGCCTGGGCAACTTGGCGAGACCTCGTCTCTACAATAAATCAAAAACAAGCCGGGCGTGGTAGCGCACGCCTGTAGTTCCAGCTACTCGGAAGGCTGAGGCGGAAGGATCGCCAGAGCCCAGCAGGTCAAGGCTGCGGTGGCCGGGAGCGGCCACTGCACTCCAGTCTGGGCGACAGAGTGAGACTCCAACTCAAAAAAAAAAAAAAAAAATTCTACAGGGCAATACAATGTAACATTTAGGGTTATATTTTCTGTAGTACAGAAAGTAACTGTATATCTACCAGACAATATGCATTTGCAGCTCTGGAAAGAATCATTTGCACGAGCATGTTTTCTATGTGTTATCTTCTATGCCAACAGAGCTGTGACATAGCTTGGCAACAGGAATATCAAAGTTTCATCACCCCTAGGTCATCAAAGAATCTCAAAGAGTCCACTGGACAAGACGCAGCTCTCCCCTGGAAGAACACTAGATGTTATCCCTTATTTAATCAAGTAAAGGCATAAAAATATGACAATTTTTCCTGCATGTATATTTGGAAACACAAATCCAGAACTTCAACAGTGTTTAGGATTTTGTATAGATTTTTTTTTCTCATCAAAATTTTATAATTTCTGCCAAATAATATTTAAATAAATTGTATTGTGTATATTAAGTTTGCAAAATGAAGTTAGGGGATACATATTAATAGTAAATGATTACTATAGTGAAGCAGATTAACAGATTTGTCATACTTTTTGTGACAAGAGCAGCTAAAATCTACTTATTTAACAGAAATTCCCAACAGAATACAATTGTATTAACTTTAGTCCTTATGCTGTACAGATCTCCACACTTGTTCTTCCTACACATCTGCTACTTTGTAACCCTAGACCTACATCTTCCCACTTCCTCTTCCCCCACTCACCCTTGGTCTCCAGTGTTTCATTCTCTATCTCTGTATATTTGAACTCTTTTTTAATATTCCACATGCAAGTGAGATCATGCAGTGTTTTTCTTTCTGTGTCTGGTTTAGTTCACTCAGCTTAACCTCCTCCAAGCCCATCCATGTTGTGGCAAATGGTAGGATCTACTTCTTTTTTAAGGTCAAATCACACTCGTGTGTGTGTGTGTGTGTGTGTGTGTGTGTGTGAAGCATTTCTTTATCCATTCATCCATCAATGGGCATTTAGGTTGTTTCCAAATCTTGGCTATTGTGAATGATGCCACAGCGAGCACAGGAGTGCAGGCATCTTTATGAGGGGGTGATTTCACCTCCTTTGGATATATACCAGAGGAGGGATCCCTGGGTCATTTGGTAGTACTCTTTTTAGTTTATTTAGGAAACTCTGTGTTGCTTTTCATAATGGCTATACCAACCTACATTCTACCAACAGTGTATTAGGGTTCCCTCTTCTTCCCACCCTCAATAACGTTTGTTATCTCTCCTTCTTTTTATAATAGCCCATCCTTACAGTGTGAGGTGATATCTCAAAGTGGTTTTTATCATTTATTTGTACAGTAAATAAGTTGTGGTGTGTCAAATAATGTGCTACTCTACAGTAATTGCAATGAATGAACCAAATAAATATGCATCCATATGATTAAACCTTGTGAATATTAATTGGAGGAGGAAAAACAAGTTTCAAAAGGATACCTAAAGTGTGATGCCATTTATGTGAATTTTTAAAACAGAGAACAATACCATACATTGTTGTGGAAACATATCTACGTAGTAAAGTTACAGAAGTATTCAGGGAATGACTATGCTTTAAATTCAAGTCCACAGTTATTTCTGCAGAAGAAAGAAAGAGAATGAGGTAGTGAGAGCTTTGGTCATATCGAAAATATCACAGAAACAAAGAACAGAGTACCATATGTTCTCACTTATAAGCAGACCTTGAACAATTATCATAATGCTATAAGAAAAGGATTGGCAGTCCTAGGAAACTGTCAGGGGTGGGGAGGATTGGCAGCTGAGGGAAACTGCTAGGGGAGGGAAGGGCACACCTCATCAACAAGGGTACCTGCATAATCAAAGTGTGTATACCTAACCCTGAATTGTTCCCCACATCTTTAAAATAAAATAAAATACAAATATTTTATATCTTTAAAAAATAATTCACTTAAAGCCCAGACCAAAACCTATTTGTATCCCTCAAAGCTACTGAAATTTTTTTAAAGGGTAAAAAAAATAGAACAAATAATAATAATAATAATGTCTTAAGCCAATGTAGAAAAATGATAATATATGTAATATATGTTAAAATTCATGTAAATATCTGCTATGTTTTTCTATTCTTTTTGTTTTCTGACAAATTATTTATGTATAATATCATATATTATTATTTTATAAAATATATGTTTATGTGATAATTATTTACAATAATTACTTGTTATTATATATTAATATAGTATTATTATAAACAATATGTATATAGGTATACATTGTGGAATAATTAAATCAAGCTAACTGACATGTCCATCACTTTACATACTTATCATTTTTATGATGAGAACATTTGAAATTTACACTCAGCAATTTTTAAATGCACAATATATTATTATTAACTATAGTCACCATACTATGTAATAAATTTCAAAAAATGATTCTTCCTGTCTAATCTATTCCTTTCAGTGTAACCAAAATGTAATTTAATTTTTTTAAGAAATAAAAAAGATGTTTTAGAAGAATAAATCAGACCGGGTGCAGTGGATCATACCTGTAATCCTAGCAGTTAGGGAGGTGAAGGCGAGAGGATTGCCTGAGGCTAGGTGTTCAAGACCAGCCTGGGCAACTTGGCGAGACCTCATCTCTACAATGAATCAAAAAATTAGCCAGTTGCACATGGCGGCGCATTCCTGTTATTCCAGCTACTTGGAAGGCTGAGGCGGAAGGATCACCTGAGCCCAGCAGGTTGAAACTGGTGGCCATGAGTGTGCCTCGGCACTCCAGCCTGGGTGACAAAGTGAGACTCCAACTCCAAATGAACAAATAAATTCTTTACCACATGCTTGACACCATGCTGGGGACCTCCCAGTTTTCAAATGAAACAATTTGTGGACAGCTAAATTCCCCTTGACACGACACCATCAGCGTCTGAGGACCTGGAGAAAGCATCCCAAGCCCAAGGCTGGGTTGGAGCGAGGTCCTGAGAGTGTCTTGAATTGGGTCGGAAGCTCATGGGAGGAAGCGTGAACTTTCTCCCTATGTTGCCCAGGCTGGCCTCAAACTCCTGGGCTCAAGCGATCCTCCCGCCTCAGCCTTCCAAGCTGCTGGGACTACAGGCACGCGTCGCCACAGTCAGCTATTACAACACTTTTAAGTATTCCATTTTTCTGTTTGCTCAGGTCCCAGTGCAGTCACCTTTATCTCATACTCCTCTCTTGAAGACATCATAAATGCAAGGTTTTTTGAAGAGATGGATAAGAAAGATAAAGTGTACTTGAACTCCAAGGTCGTGAGTACTGCCATTGGACCCCAAAAGAACATATCTTTCTCCAAGTCTGTGATGCTGACTTTCCAGAATGTGAAGGTGGGTCACGGCTGTGATTAGAGCCTGTCAGGATTGGAGGAAATAGTCAGGATAGTCCCAGACAGTGGGTCTAGACCTGCACTGTCCAATGTGGTAGCCAGGAACCCCATAGCTACTGAGTAATTGAATCGTGGCTGGTCAGCATTGAGATTGTGAAGATGGTATTTCCAGATGTACGCACAGGATTTCTAGATCCTGAAGACTAAATAAGAAGAAAATAATTAGCTAGATTTAAGCCGGGAGTTGTGGCACCTGTAGTTCCAGCTACTCGGGAGGCTGAGGTGAAAGGATTGCTTGGATCCAGGAGGTCAAGGCTGCAATGAGCTATGATCATGCCACTGCACTCCAACCTGGTCCACAGAAGCATACATTACCTCTAACAAAAAGGAGAAGAAAGAAATCTAGGGATAACCGGTGGATTATCGAAGCAGATACAGATCCCAAATAAGAAAGCATCTGATCCATGTCCTTGGCCCCATGAATTAATGCTCTGAAAGCCCTTGAGACAAAGACAAGGAATCAAAGCTCATTTTATTCTGTAACACTTTTCTCCTATACCACCCCTCTCATCACGTGAGCAATGGTTGTATTGGAAGGGGCTCAGAGACAGAATTGGTGTGAGAAGACCAAGGACATTTGGCTTAGAGTGAGTTTGGGAGAAAACACGTGAGCCTCTAACTCCATTTTTGTTTGACTCCCATGGTGAGAGGAAAAGTCCTGAAACCAGTGAAATCTTGTAAAACTATGGATCCCAGAGAGCTTTGACTTTAGTTCACATTATGTAGAATACCAATAGAATTGCAGTCCTGGTGACCACTTAAAACAGAAATTGTGGCCGGGCACGGTGGCTCATGCCTGTAATCCCAGCATTTTGGGAGGCCAAGGTGGGAAGATTAATGGAGGCCAGGAGTTCAAGACCTGCCTAGGCAATGTAGCAAGACCCCATCTCTAATATAAAAAAATAAAAATAAATAGAAATTTCCCAAGTCACTTCTCACCCAGGTGCCTTCCCATAAGGTACCCTGGCATAGACCAACTATAAATTGTCCCCTCCTGAGGAAGATGACAAGTCCATTCTATTTTCAGATGAATCACCATAACAAAAAGGCCTTCTGTGTCTACTGGAAGAGCACAGAACAGGGTGGCCACTGGTCCAGGGATGGCTGTTCCCTGGTACAAGTGAACAGAAGTCACACCATATGCAGCTCCAGTCACTTGTCCAGTTTTGCTGTCCTGATGGCCTTCACCAGCCAGGTATGGTGTAAATGCTTCATTCCTTCAGCTAATACTTTCCGGGCCCCTGCTAGGTGGTAATACGTGCTATGAAGAAACTGAAAAAGAAGCCAGGTGTGGTGGCTCACACCTGTAATCCCTCTTTGAGAGACTGAAGCAGGAGGATAGCTTGCGACCAGAAATTCAAGATCCGTCTAGTCTGGGCAACATAGCGAGACCCAATTCAGTGGCATTTAGTACAGATGGTTCCCAGTTTAGGATGGTTCAGCTTTTTTTTTTTTTTTTTTAAATTCTTGAATTAGGGTCTCACTCTGTCACCCAGGCTGGAGTGCAATGGCATGATCACAGCTTACTGCAGCCTCAACTTCCTGGGCTCAGGCGATCCTTCCGCCTAGGCCTCCAAAGTAGCTGGGACTACAGGCATGCACCACCACCACATCGAGTAATTTTTTTAATTTTTTGCAGAGACAAGGTCTTGCTATGTTGCCCAGGCTGGTCTCAAACTCCTGGGCTCGAGCAATCCTCCCACCTTGGCCTCTCAAAGTGCTGGGACTGCAGGCGTGAGCCACCATGCCTGGCCTCACTCAGCATCATGTTTTCGAGATACATCCATGTGGTATTCTGACTGTTGCTACATTTTTTTAAAGTTGGCAGGCCATGTTGGTTCACGGCTATAGTCCTGGCATTTTGGGAGGCGGGATAGGAGAGTTACTTAAGCCCAGGAGTTGAGACCAGCCTAGACAACATAGTGAGACCTCATCTCTACAAAAAAATTTTTTTAATTAGCTGGGTGTGGTGGGATGGGCCTGGAGTCCTGGCTACTCAGGAGGCTGAGGCAGAAGGATTGCCTGAGCTCAGGAGGTCAAGACCGCAGCCCTGTGAGCATGCCACTGCACTCTAGCCTGGCTGACAGAGTGAGACTCTGACTCAAAAAAAAAAAAGTTGAACCATCCTAAATTGGGAACCATCTGTACTAAATGCCACTGAATTATATGCTATAAAATGGTGAATTTTATGTAATGTTTTACCCCCAATTAAAAAAAAAAAACTGAAGAAAAAGTTCTGGTAGGAGAGAATCCAAAAAGAGACGTGTGTGTGTGTATAGAGGCATAAAGAGAAAACAAAGTTGATGGGTCCCAGAAAGGAGAGTCGAACAAAGCGGGAGTGGACAGAGATGAGGCTGGAAAGAAGAGAACAGGGAAAATGTGTCCAACCTCAAATGCCACGGTCAGGAACTTAGATTTCACTTTAATTGCCATGGGAAGCAATGGAGAATTTGCATGGGGGATGCCGCATATTTATGTAATTGGAAGATCCCTGTGGCTGCCAGGAGAATGGACATCGGGTACTGCAAAAGTGGACTTGCAAAGAGATGGGATTCAGCAGAGGTTGTGGGAGAAAGTCCAACTGGACACACATATCCTTAAGGTGGAATCAGAGGACTTACTGACAGTGTGGGCTGGGTGCTGGCACACAAGAAGTCCGGGACGCCATCCATTCCCCTAGAATCTCTGACTTAACAGGGCAGTGAGGAGGCTAAAATGGGGCTAAAACATTAAATGTTGGCCAGGCACAAAGGCTCACACCTGCAGTCCCAGCACTCTGGAAGGCCAAGAAGGGAGGATTGCTTGAGCCCAGGAGTTCAAGACCAGCCTAGGCAACATAACGAGGCCTTGTCTATACAAAAAAATTTTCAAAAATACCCAGGTGGGGTGGCGCACATCTATAGTCTCCACTACTTGGGAGACTGAGGCAGGAGGATCACTTGAGCCCAGGAGGTCAAGGTTATGATGAACCATGATCATGCCACTGCACTCTAGCCTGGGCAACATATATGAAGTGTTGTCCACCAGGGAAGTTCACCTGAGCCTTGGTGTTCAGGAATTGGTACTGGGGGTTGGTCACATCAGTATGCAGCCCCAGCATGACCTCAGGACTCCAGAGCAAAAATGTGTTCACCATACATCACAGCATTAGCATGAACTCTCCAGTCAAACTGGTACTGCAAAACCCAACCCCTCAGCATAAAAAAACACTTTTCAATTATGGCTGGCCAGGTGTAGTGGCTCATGCCTGTAATCCCAGCACTTTGGGAGGCAGAGGCAAGAGGATTGCCTGAGTCCAGGGGTTCAAGACCAGCCTGGGCAACTTGGCAAGACCTCACCTCTACAATAAATTCAAAAATTAGCTGGACATGGTGGCATGCGCCTGTAGTTCCAGCTACTTGGAAGGCTAAGACAGAAGGATCACCTGAGCCCAGCAGGTAGAGGCTGCAGTGGCCATGAGTGTGGCACGGCACTTCCAGCCTGGGCAACAGAGTGAGACTCCTACTCAAAAAAAAAAAAGTATACCTCAATATATCTGGAAAAAAAAAAAAACCAGCCTAGCAGACAATTCCCATATGACCATTGGACTGGGTGCCTGTGTTTAGGATCCCACAGTCCAAAGAGAAGAACTGTAATCCCAGAGCAGGAAAGTATGACCATGAACTCGTCTTTTCTGCATCCCAGGAGGAGGATCCTGTGCTGACCATCATCACCTACGTGGGGCTGGGCCTCTCCCTGCTGTGCCTCCTCCTGGCAGCCCTCACCTTCCTCCTGTGCAAAGCCATCCAGAACACCAGCACCTCACTGCACCTGCAGCTCTCGCTCTGCCTCTTCCTGGCCCACCTCCTCTTCCTCACGGCAATCGACAGAACTGAACCCGAGGTATGGATGGTGTCCCAGAGGATGCCCTGCCCTGTCCCCAAGAGATGCTGAGCTCATGGAACAATGCTGAGTTAACCTCCTTAATAAAAGGGTCTTGGGTCTATAGAAGAAAAGCACATAATTTTTTTCTGATCTTCTGAATTCTTAGCTATGACCCCTGTAACAAAAGACAGATGAACAGAAGACAAACAAGTGGAAGTTAATTAACATATATGCATATTAAGTCCAGCCACAGTGGCTCACACCTGTAATCCCAGCACTTTGGGAGGCCAAGGTGGGAGGATCACTTAAGGTCAGGATTTTGAGACCAGCCTGGGCAACATAATGAGACCCTGTCTCTACAAAAAATAAAATAGATTATCCAGGTGTGTTGGCTCATGCCTGTAGTCTCAGCTACTCGGAAAGCTGAGATGGGAGGATCACCTGCACCTGCCATCTCAGCTCTGGGATTACAGGCACGAGCTACCATGCCCCACATAATTGTATATATTTGTGGAGCACGATGTGATCTTCCACACATGTACACATTGTAAAATGATCCAGTCAGGCTACTGAGCATACCCATCACTTCTTATACTTACCATTTCTTTGTGGTGAGAACATTTAGTTTTCACTCTTGTAGCAATTTTGAAATATGCAATACATTGTGCTTAGATCTAGTCACCATGCTTGCAATAGGAGTAGAGAGAAGAATGATGGTTATCAGAGGCTAAAGGTTGGAAGTCAGGGAAAGTGGAAGGGGGAGGGGAAGATGTGAGTTGTTAGGTCAAAATCTCCCTGGGGCCTCCAAAATGTTAGGTCAGACCCAGCAGGGGTGTCTGCAGTCTGGTGCCATGAAAAGATCCAAAGAATTGCACAGAAGTTAGATTGGAAAAAAATAGTTTATTTAGAAAGTAAATTAGAGAGAGAGAGAGGAAATTCACCTCCCCAAAGTAGGGGAGGGGGTTCAAATCTTGGGGAAGCATGGTGGCCATAACTCAAAAGCCACGTGGTCGCACCAGAGCTTAGCAAAGCAATGTCCCACGGCTGCTTGAAGCTAAATGCTTTTAAGCCTTTCCTTTGATGGGGACAGATCATTAAGGTGATTGGGTGGTGGTCTCCTTCACCTCATCATGAAGGGGACAGGTAAGCACAGGTATGATGTCACAATGATGGGCAGCAGGAAGATGGATGGGTTAGTCACATGACTGCTGCCATGTTGATGGGGTCTGTGTCATGAAGGTCATGAAGAGCTGATTAGGTTAACTCAGTTTACAAAACGGGCTGGGGAGGAGTTGTGAAACAATGATCAATAGCTACCTCTGAGAAACCAGTTCTGTCCTTGGCTACTGATTAGAGGGTAAATTAAAGTGAACTGCTAGAAAACCATGACAAGGTTAGGCAATGTTAAAATGGCTGCTCTTTGGCTGTATTGACTCCATCTTATGTCCGTTCATCGGTCAAAGGACACAAAGTCTCAGTTGGATAAGAAGAAGAAGCTCTGGTGGTCTATGGCAAAGTGGAATATTCTGAGTTGTCATATTCTTTTTTTTTTTTTTTGAGTTAGAGTCTCTGTCGCCCAGACTGGAGTGCAGTGGCCACTCCCAGCCACCGCAGCCTCGACCCACTGGGCTCCGGCGATCCTTCCTCCTCAGCCTTCCAAGTAGCTGGAACTACAGGCGCACACTACCATGCCCGGCTAATTTTTTTTTATTTATTGTAGAGATGAGGTCTCGCCAAGTTGCCCAGGCGGGTCCCGAACCCGCGGACTCAGGCAATCCACTCACCTCAGCCTCCCAAGGTGCGGGATTACAGGCTGAGCCACCGAGCCCGGCGAGTTGTCATATTCTGACCCTCTTCAATCCCAGGGTAGGTTGGAGGGTTTGGTACCATTTTTGAGTTGAAGTCTCACTCTGTCACTCAGGCTGGAGTGCAGTGGCACCCTCAGGGCTCACCATAGTCTCAACCTCCTCAGCTCAGATGATCCTTCTGCCTCAGCCTCCCAAGTAGCTGGGCCTACAGGAGCACATCACCACACCTGGCTATCTTTTTGATTTTCTTGTAGAGGCAAGGTCTCACTAGGTTGCCCAGGCTGATCTTGAAAACCTGGCCTCAAGCAATCCTCCTGCCTCGGCCTCCCAAAGTGCAGAATTACAGGCATGAGCCATGGTGCCCAGCCAACCACCTTTCCTTTTAATGCCCTTGGTCTGGTGTTGGGTGCTCTGAACCCAGTGCCAACGACAAGGAGAGGTCCTAGGATCTAGAACTCCACCTTGAGAGCCCTTTCAGGCATCTTTTTCTCCTCCCCCAGGTGCTGTGCACCACCATCGCCAGTGCCTTGCATTTCCTCTACCTGGCCTCCTTCACCTGGATGCTGCTGGAGGGCCTGCATCTGTTTCTCGCTGCTCAGAACCTAACGATGGTCAACTACTCAAGCAGGAACAGACTCATGAAGAAGTTCATGTTTCCTGTGGGCTATGGAGTCCCAGCTGTCATTGTGGCCATTTCCGCAGCATCCAAGCCTCACCTTTATGGAACCCCGGACCGGTAAGCTTGACTCACTCTGTGTCGTGGACAGTTTCCTAAGAAGGCTTTTGGGGGACACTATTCACGATGATGATGGGGATGTACATATCCAGTGCACACTATGCTCCCTTCTTTTAAATCTTCTTTTTGGAGAAATGAGGTCTCGCTATGTTGTCCAGGCTGGTCCCACCTCATTTTAATGCTCAAACCCTTCCCCCAAGTGAACATGAGCTGTATGTTATGTATATGTTTACCCACGGCTCATGTGCTTGGTTCCCCTCATAAATACGTCTAGCTTTGCCCCCAACCCTGCTGAATATATGTTACTCTATTGTGTGATACGACCCTTGAGGAGTAAAGGTCAACCTTCTCTTCCGGTCATCCAAGAGGACATCTTCAGCCCATGCTGGAGACTTCCTCTTCCTGGTCTGCACACCGATATCACCAGCCAAGCTCTCCTTTCTACTATTTAGCTGTCCTGGTGGTCTTTTGGCTGACACCCCAAAACTCCCTCCGTCCAGAACCTTTCAAACTCTTACCACCACCTCACAGCCTTTTCCCTTTATAAAGGGAAAGTAGAGGCCGGGCGCAGTAACTCACTCCTGTAATCTCAGCACTTTGGGAGGCCGAGGAGGGAGGAGAGCTTGAGCCCGGGAGTTCTACACCAGCCTGGACAGTGCCTCACGCCTGTAATCCCAGCACTTCGAGAGGCCAAAGCGGGAGGATCGCTTGAGCCCAAAAGTTCAAGACCAACCTAGGCAACATAGAGAGACCTTGTCTCTCCAAAAAAAAAAGAAAAAAATAGCCAGACATTGTGGTCCATGCCTGTCATTCCAGCTACTCAGAAGGCTGAGGTGGGAGAATCGCCTGAGCCCAGGGGTTCGAGGCTGCGGTGAGCCATGATCACGCCACTGCCCTCCAGCCTGGGCAACAAAGTGAGACCCCCGACTTAAAAATAAAATTAAATGAGAAGTTGGCTCTCTATGCCAAAAGGTAATTTGTAGGAAACAATGACCGTTTGTGTGCAACTACGAGGTGGTCCTCTGTCCAGTCAGTGTTGTAGTGATCTGGGTTATGAATCAAACTTAGGAGAGGTCCAGGAGCTCCTGTAGTTAGGTAGTTTAGCAAGGGTAGTTTTTCTTGTAGCTGTACGATTTTAAAAGTTTGGCATAGCATGCCTCAAAAGAAGAAGAAAGAAAGGAGGGAGAAAGGGACAGATGGAGGGAGAGAAGGCAGGTGGGAAGGAAGGGGGAGGAGAAAGGAGAGAGGGAGGGGAAGAGAAAAGGAGAGAGGGAAGGAATTGTCCCTGCCAGCCAGGACCTGCTTAATCTTTGCATCCGTCTCAGCTGATATAGCAACGTCTATTTCAGCCTCTCAAATCACAGCTTCATCCTTCCCGTGATTTGGGACTTGTTTTCTCCAGTCTCAGTCCCTCATTAGTGAAATGAAGATAACGGTTGTCCCCGTTGCCCAGTCTCACAATGCTGGTGGTAAAATTCAACAGGACTGTACTCATAAAATTTTTAACTAAATGCTAACATGGCAATCAAAACTGTGGTTGTCATCAGTTGACTTTCAGGAGGAATTGGAAATGCTCTCTGAACGGAAATATGTCATATCATGTTTATGTCATACACTTTCTCTGATCTCGCTTTGTGTCTCTTTTCTCAATGTCCCCAGATGCTGGCTTGACCTTGACCAGGGATTCATCTGGGGTTTCCTTGGTCCAGTCTGTGTCATTTGCTGTGTGAGTATGTGACTCTGATGTTCCCGACCTAAAAAGAGACATCAGAAGTGCTGAGTACAAGACTGTGCAAGGGGCGAGACGTGGTGGCTCACACCTGTAATCACAGGGCTTTGCGAGTCTGAGATGGGAGGATCACTTGAGCCCAGGAACTCAAGACCAGCCTGGGCAACAGAGCAAGACCCCATCTCTACAAAAAAATTAAAATGTTTCAATTAATTGGGCACGGTGGTGTGCACCTATAGTCCCAGCTATTTGGGAGGATGAGGGAGGAGGATTGCTTGAGCCTAGGACTTCATGACTGCAATGAGCTATAATTGTACCACTGTACTCCAGCCTGGGCAACAGAATGAGACTCTAACTCAAAAAAAAAAAAAAAATGATAGTACAAGGGGCATCCATTTTCTCAGTTGTGTGGTTTGATTTTCTACCTGCTACCAATTCAATCCCATGTGCAGGAAGGCAGGGCATGTGTGCAACTTAAATGGACACCATGCATTATTTTAATTTGCATTCTTCATTGTCTGTGTCTTGCCTGCAGATGAATTTAGTATTTTTTCTCTTGGCCCTTTGGATTTTGAAAAGAAAGCTTTACTCCCTCAATAGTGAAGTGTCAACCATCCAGCACACAAGGTAGGATGTGACAAATGGTACCTCCCACTCCCTTTTTCCCTACCCATACCTACTTGTCCCTCCTACATACACTCCACAATCATGCTCCACAGAAGAGCAAGGCCATCATAATCTTCCACTGTCACAATTAATGAGAACCTGTATTGGCTAGAGTACAGGCTAAGCTGCTGAGATAAAAAGATTTTATTTTAAAAGGAAAGGAAGGAAGAAGGGAAGAAAGAAGGAAGGAAGGAAGGAAGGAAGGAAGGAAGGAAGGAAGGAAGGAAGGAAGGAAGGAAGGAAGGAAGGAAGGAAAAAGGGAAATAGGAGTTTATTTCACTCTCGTGTCATAATCTAGAGGTGAGCAGTCCAGAGCTAGTGAGAAAGCTCTGCTCCACAGAGTGATCCAGGGACTCAGGTTCTTTCTATTTTGTTGCTCTGCCATCACTTAGGGAGTTGCCCTGGTCAGTATCCCATCCATGGGAAGGAGCTGGCATAGAAGTTGTACATTCAACATTTGCTCATATCCCACTTGGTCACATGATGACACCCAGTTGCAAGAAAGGCTGGGAAATGTCTCTGACTGAGTGGCCATGTTCCCTGATAAAACTCAAAGGGGAAAGAGATCTAAGACTAAATGGAAAAAGAGGAGAAAGGGGAAAATGGTTTCTGCAGCATAACACAAGATGCATAAAGGAGTCTGTTTTTAATAAAAAACAACCGTTTCAAATTTGCTATCCAAAGTTACTACAAAACTTAAATTCTATAGAAGCCCTAGAAGACTGAAGTTTCTAATGTCCAAAAAAACTGTGCCCACTCCAAGCAACAGAGACCAATTTATCTATATTGAATAACATGCTTAAATTACAAATTAAACTCCCTGTCCATATGCCAGTTTAATTGAATGTGCCCAGTTGTGTGTAATGGGGTCAAGATAGATCTAAATTAAAATGTATTTTGTAGGCCTGGTACAGTGGTTCACACTAGCACTTTGGGAGATGAGCCCAGGAGTTTCGCATTAGCCTGGGCAACATAGCAAGGCCTCATCTCTGCAAAAAATAACTTAGCCAGGCATGTTGACACACACCTGTAGTCCCAGCTACTTAGGGGACTGAAGCAGAAGGATCACCTGAGCCCAGGAGAGCGAGGCTGCGGTGAGCCATGCTTGTGCCACTGTACTCCAGCCTAGGTGACAGAGTAAGACCCTGACTCAAAAAAAAACCAAAATAAAATAAACTGGGCATGGTGGCTCATGCCCACAATCCCAGCACTTTGGGAGTCCAAGATGGCCATTCAAAATCAGCCCAGGCAACATAGCAAGACCCCCATCTCTACAAAAAAAAAAAAAAAAACAAATCAAGAAATTGGCCAGGTGTGGTGGCACACGCCTGTAGTCCCAGCTGAGAGGCTAAGGTGAAGTGATCACCTGAGCCCAGGAGTTGGAAGCTGTGGTGAGCCATGATTGCACCACGAACCTGGATGAGAGTAAAATATTTTGAGTTATAATTTTTTATGTTGTACCATCCATTTTAATTTGAGCATGTAATTTATTGTTCTCATTTTTATCGTAAAAATAAATTTGTTCATTTTTTTCAAAAATTTTTGAAATAAATAAAGGAAAAAGTGAAAGTGACCAACTCTCCTTTCTCCTGCTACTTCCACTCACCTGGAAACCAGGGTTAACAAACTGTGTGATGTGTGTGATAGAATATGTGTATTTTCCCAAACCTCTTCCTGAGCACTTTCTATAGAACAGACACAAACCCAATAAGATCACACTATAAAAATCATTCCTCTGCTTTTCTCATATATGTAATATTATCCTTATTAATTATATACATTAATATATTTAACATATATAAATATTAATTATTTTGTATTATTTTGTGTGTACTGGTGGGTGAGTGAAAGTCCGTTTGAGGGGAATTATTTAGCATTATTAACCATTAATTTCTATTTAATTACTAACTTAGAAATTAATATGAGTAATATAATATTAATTGTATATGGATAATCAATGTAAATAACATAATATTAATTGTATATGATTAATATAACTAATAGAATGCTAATTGTATATAATAATTGACAAAATTAATATAATTAGGGATATATGCATCCCTAATTACATTATATATATATCCCTAATATGTAATATGGATATATATCAAATTATATATTACATATATATGGATGTGTATAGGATACTGTGAATAAGATGGCCTTTATATCTCAGCTTGCCTGGGATAGTCTCCATTTATGCCTATTGACTCACTGTAATTATTAATAGTATCTCCTTTTCTTTATTTTTGCTTTATATTGATATATAATATTTGTATATATCTATGGGGTAAGTGTGATATTTTGATACATGCATATAATGTGTAATGATCAAATCAGGATATTTAGGATATCAATCACCTCACACATGTATCACTTCTCTGTGTTGGGAACATTGCACTTCCTTTGATCTCAAAAGCCTTCTTGTTTGTGTTTGTGTAAGAAATTATATGACCCGCTCTCTACAAACAACAGGAGAGATAAAGAGCACCCAGTTGAAGAGTGCTTTACGTATGCATGCTACTAATTCTGTTCTATATCCTGTCCTAAATAACCTCCTATCTTAAAGTCTCCCTTAATCTTTAGAGCAACCTCATTCAATGGGACTATTATATAAAGAGGAGGGAACTGAGTCCCAAGAAAGTACAGCAACTAGTTTGCCCAAGGTCACAGAGTTTATGCTGTCTTGGATTTAAATCCAGGGAACCTAGCTCCAGAGTCCTCACTGTCAACAGCTACGCTTTTGGGTATCCATGTTCATTATTAGTTTTTTGACATCATCATTTCTGACTCCTCTCAGGATGCTGACACTGAAAGCGATAGCTCAGCTCTTCATCCTGGGCTGCACATGGTGTCTGGGCCTCCTGCAGGTGGGCCCTGCTGCCCGGGTCATGGCCTACCTCTTTACCATCATCAATAGCCTTCAGGGCTTCTTCATCTTCCTGGTCTACTGCCTCCTCAGCCAGCAGGTAAATACTGACCTCTTTCTTTGTTGTTCTTAACTTAAGAAAAAATTGGAGGCATGTAGTTTAATGAGCACTTAAGTCCGTGTTTTCTATATGTCCGCATGAGCTTATAATCAGTGCAAAAACACTCCTGATAGTTTCTTTACTTTAAGATGAAATTGGGCCAGGTATGTGACTCACACTGTCATCCCAGCTCTTTGGGAGGCCAAGGCAGGAGCATCTCTTGAGCCCAGAAGTTCGAGACCAGCCTGGGCAACATAGCGAGACCTTGTCTCTACAAAATATCAAAACATCAGCTGGGCATGGTGGCATGTACTAGTGGTCCCAGCTATTCAGAAGGCTTAGACGAGAGGATTGCTTGAGTCCAGCAGTTGGAGGCTGCAGTGAGCCTCGATTATGCCACTACACTCCATCCTGGGCAACAGAGTGAGACTCTGAATCAAAAAAAAAATTGCAATTGATTGTAAGATACATCATTTATTAACAGCTTTCAAAAAGTTAAATAATTTCTATATTTAAAAAGCATGTTTTGACCGGGCACAGTGGCTCACACCTATAATCCCAGCACTTTGGGAGGCTGAGGTGAGAGGATTACCTGAGTCCACAGGTTCTAGACCAGCCTGGGCAAATTGGCAAGACCTCATCTCTACAATAAATTTTTTAAAAATAGCCAGGCATGGTGGTGCATGGTGGTGGTTTGGGTGTTTATGACACCTCAGAATTCTTCTAAACCAGAAGCAATGGTGCTCCCCCCCAGGGGATACATCGCAATGTCTGGGGATTTGTTTGATTGTCATAGCTGGGGTGGAGGGTGCTACTGGCATCTGGTGGGTAGAGGCCGGGTGTGCTTCTCAACATCCTGCAGCACCCAGCACAGGCCCACCACAAAGCATGAGCCAACCCAAGTTGTCAATAGTACAAAGGGTGGGAAACGGTGTAGCAGATGCTCCATGGCCCTTGGGCATTTGTCTCTACATGCCTTGTGTTGGTGATTGCAAACACTGTGCCTGGGTCCTCTTCCTGCCCAGGACATGTCTGGCCTGTACACAGGGCAAGCTGGTGATAACAGAAGAAGGGTCCTTGAGAGCAGCCATCAATCAATGACTGACAGGAGCTGGTGGATAAATACGCCAGCTCCCTCATCCCTCAGGTGGGGTGACTCAGGTGTGTCCTATGCTGTCCTCTAGAGTTTCCCAATGGCACTGAGTCCAGGTTTTCACAGGCAAAACTTTTTTTTTTTTGAGTCAGAGTCTCACTCTGTCACCCAGGCTGGCGTGCAGTGGCATGATCATGGCTTACCACGGCCTTGAACTTCTGGGCTCAGGTGATCCTTCCACCTCAACCTCCCAAGTAGCTGGGACTACAGGTGCATGCCACCATGCCCACCTAATTTTTTTTATCTTGTGTGGAGACGAGGTGTCACTATGTTGCCCAGGCTGGTCTCGAACTCCTGGGTTCAAGCAGTCCTCCCATCTCGGCCTCCCAAAGTGCTGAAATTAGATGTGTGAGCCACCATGCCCAACCTGGAAAATTCCTTGATTATGCATTCTTTACTGGCTGCTTTCTCTTCCTTGTCTAACTTTTCATTGCCCTACTGGTGATTCTTGGGAATCATCCCTCAAATAAACTCCTCACACTTGAACCCTTGTCTCAGGGTTGGCTTCTAGTGTAACTCGAAGCAAGACACATGGAAGGATACCACCAAAATATTATCAGTGATTTTTCACTAGACTGAGGAATTATGTGTTAACTTTTATTTTCTACCTTTTGCATACGCATATTTTATAAATTTTCTACAACAAGGATGTTCTCTGATATGAAAACTTTTGTTGTGGTAAAATATACATAACATAAAATTTGCCATCTTCATCACTTTTAAGTGTAAAGTTCAGTGGCATTAAGTACATTCTCAAAAAAATGTGTAAGTAGAAACTGAAATTCTGTCCCAAGTAAACACTAACTTCCATTCCCCCTCCCTCAGCCCTGGCACCCACCATTCTACTTTCTCTCTCTATGAGTTTGACTGTTCTAGGGACTTCTTATAAATAGAATCATACAATGTTTGTCTTTGTATGACTGGCGTATTTCACTGAACATAAAGTTTTCAAGGCTCATCCATGGTGTAGCATGTGTTAGAACATCTTCCCTGGCCAGGCACGGTGGCTCACACCTGTAATCCCAGCGCTTTGGGAGGTTGAAGTGAGAGGATTGCCTGAGTCCAGGGATTTGACACCAGCCTGGGCAACTTGGTGAGACCTCGTTACTACAATAAATCAAGAAAAATTAGCCAGGCGTGGTGGTGCATGCCTGTAGTTCCAGTTGCTTGGAAGGCTGAGAAGGATGAATTGCCTAAGCCCAGCAGGTCGAGGCTGCAGTGGCCGTGAGCATGCCACTGCACTCCTGGGCAACAGTGAGATTCTGATTCAAAAATAAGAAAAAAGAACTTCTTCCCTTTTTAAGGTCAAATAATATTCCATTGTATGCCATTCACATTTTATAGAAAAGGACATTTAACAGTACATCCTTGTCTTCTTCGTGACTCAATGACTTTTTTCCTCTTCTCCGGTGTTAACCAAATTCATCCTGATATTTTCTTTGATATTCTAGGTCCGAAAACAATACCAAAATTGGATTAGAGGGATCATGAGATCAAAATCTGAGTCTGGGACATTTACACTTTCCAGCAAGTTTGGTCCTGACTCATAACCCAGTGAGGTAAGAAAATGTATGACTTATTCTAATGTTTTACACACCGCCTATTGACACCCCGAACTTCCTCTCATAGTTTTTAATGTACATTTTCCCTTTCCAAAGATACACTCATCTTATTCAATTTCTACAATGTTAAGTAATAATAATAAAAGAGAAGCTGGGCACGGTGGCTCACACCTGTAGCCCCAGCTACTTGGAAGACTGAGGTGGGAGGATTGCTGGAGCCCAGGTGTTCAACACCAGCCTCGGCAACCTAGGGCAGGACCGGGGAATTAGTCTTAGTACAAATTCATTTCCTGGAGGGTGTGAGGTAGAGTCCTTTTCCTGATAGCCTGGTTTGAGTTCCTCATTCTCATTATATTGTTCCTCAGTGGCTCTTCCCTGCTTGCTAACAGCGCTTAACCTGGTTTGGTATATCTTCTCGTCATGCAAAGAAGTGTGGGTAAAACACACCACCAGCACCGCTACAATCCAACTGTGAATCCTACTGGGGAAAATTTACAAGCAAAGATATAGCAGAGTGATCATTCCCCAGCCCCTGTCACTCTCCTGTAGAGCGGTGAACATGAGCCCAGAGGAGTTGGTAGACACCATGAAAGGGCTCCAGGAGAAGGACTTCACCTCCATTGTTCTGCATAATTATAGAGGAGGAAGACAGGGAGTCCTGTGACCCTACTGGAGGAGGAAATGGTTCTGTTAGGAAGAGGATACCTCTAGAGCTTGGTTGCTAGCGTTCTTCTGTTCGTCTTCTGAGCTAACTCAGGCTCAGTGCCCCAAGGACTGAGTTTCCAGCACTAACCGAGATTTTCCTCCGTATTTTTTCCTATTTGCCTTTTTGAAGAAATGATGGTATACACTTCTAAAAAGAAGACTGGGTGTGACAGCTCATGTCTGTAATCCCAGCACATTGGGAGGCCAAGGTGGGAGGACTGTTTGAGGCCAGGAGTTCAAGACCAGCCTGGGCAACATAGCAAGACTGCATCCTCATTTCTACAAAAAAAAAAAAGTCTCTGAACTCCTAAGATTTTATGCTTCCCATGTGTACACCCACCACATCTGCTTACCAAAAACCTTAGGATATGTGTTTTTAAGTTAAACCAAACTTAGATATTTTTTTTTTAGATAAACTGTCTTTAACATTTCTTGAGATAACATGTGATTCTCCTCAGCAACAGAAATATCAAGGTCACCAAAGATACATCTATTCCTTGTTGGAGGGAAGGAGTGAATTAATTTTTAATCTTTTAAAAATACCAAAAGGAAAAGGAATCAGGAAAGATTTAGGAAATGCCAGGTGATCAACAACAACAATAAAAGATTAGCATTAGGTTTAATCATTCTCAACAAGAGTAGATTGTTATAGGTACATTTCCAAGATAGTACATCCAAAGGAACATAAATCGCTCTACCAAAAAGACATCTGCACACATATGTTTACTGCAGCACTATTCACAACAGCAAAAACAGGGAACCAACCCAGATGCCCATCAAAAGTGGAAGAATAAAGAAAATGTGGTACATATACACAATGATGTATTATACAATCATAAAGAAAAACAAAATCACGTCCTTTGCAGCAACATGGATGCAGCTGAAGACCATCATTCTAAGTGAACTATCACAGAAACAAAAAGCTAAATACTGCATGTTCTCACGAATAAGTGGCCCCGATCATTGGTCACATGTGCACAAAGGTGGGAACAACAGATATTGGATACTGCTAAAGGAGGGAGGGAGGGAAGAATTTAGGGCATACACCACACACTGGGTACCAGGTCCACTACCAGAGAGCTCACTAGCAACCTAAGCCTCACCTGCATGCATTTTACTTACATCGTAAATCCCCACATGTATCCCATAGCTCAAATTTTAAAAATGTCCCAGATAATTCAGAATAGTTCCTAAAGCTGCTAGCACTCTAGTTACCTGTTCCCTACAATGAAATAAGGAAAATTTATTTTATTATTATCACTTGAGATAGTGGGAACTGAATGAGTGTATCTTTGAATAGAGAAAATATAAAATAATAACCACAAATGTGTCTTTAAAAAATACGATAGCTTTAATTCAAAGAATCTCCTATTTTTTTTTTTATTCTTCCAGGCATAGAGTTTAAGTAAAAAGTTAATGAAGTCGGTTGTGGTATCTCATGCTTATAATCCCAGCACTTGAGGAGACTGAGGCAAGAGGATTGCTTGAGGCGGAATTTGAGATAAGCCTGGCAACATAGCAAGACCCTGTCTCTACAAAAATAAAATAAACTAGCTGGGGGTGGTGACATGTACCTGTAGTCCCAGCTACTCAGGAGGCTGAGATTTGTTAGGAATTGAAGACTGAGTCCAGGAATTTAAGTCTGCAGTGAGCTATGATCACCCCACTGCACTCAAGCCTGGGTAACAGAGCAAGACCCTGTCTCTAAAAACAGAAATAAAAGTTACTAAAACTAAAATTCTTTCTCTAAGGACAAATTTGAACTTGGATTTACCTTCTAGCTCTGTTTCCTAGAAATCTGATAAGGTTAGATGATCAGTTGTATAACCAGGCAACATTGTTTATGGGAAAAGTAATGCTTGACTGGTAAACCACATCTAGACAGGGAGTTCTATGAATGAACCATAAATACTAGGAGAGAAGATATAACTTTGAACTTCTTGCATGCAAGGACTCTTATAACTAGGCCAAGAACCCCTATCCTCATGGGCTGCTACAGGATATATAGGTTCCTCTGTGGAGCTTGAGGTTGTTGAACCAAACTGTAACATGTGAGAATATTGGGGTTACTTGTGAGAATATTTGTTAAGTAATGCAAGGTGTCATACACTATGCTAGACAATAGAAATGCAAACAAGGAGCAAGACCAACACAACAAGTCTAGCCTTTCTCTGTAGACAAAAACCAATGTCTGGGGGCTAAAATTCTGGAGTGGCACTATGTCTGAAAATTTATCAGAAAAAAAGATTTATTGATCCTAGATTTTTGAGGAACCCTCCCACTGTAAGCCAAAGAAGACCACACCTGCCCTGGGATTCTAAAATGCTAGGAGATCATGCCATCCTTACCTGCTGATTGGAGCTGACTTTAACTCACTCCTGCTCTTTCTCCGTGTTGTTAATGTTTATTTGTTTATTTTGTTTTATCCTTACATCCACCTTTAATCTAAATATATTTTATGAGGGGATGTTTTTTCCAGGACAAGTGAAGAGAAAATATTAAAACTAGAACATTCAACTCCATATGGAAAAATTATACCCATGGATCTTGTTGGCATCATGAAGAATGAAGCTAAGGACAAGAAGCCTCATTAAACATATTGCCCTTGGAGAGGAAATATTTAACCTTTACTTCCTGAAATGCTTGTTTGAAAAATAGGCCCTCGATAAATATGTGCTGAATTGTATTCTCTTCACTGTGATGTGTTCAGCCAATGCTTGTACCTGGGTACACAAACCACGACCATTGCAAATACTTCCTCGACTTTTTGTAAACGAGGCCCCTTTCCAGGCCTTTCCTGAAGTTCTTAGTCTCACTCACCCTAAACTTGCTCTGTAAACTCATCCACTCCCTCAAACAATCAGCTTTTCCCCAACCATCAGCTTCCTACTGGCCCTATCTTCTTGCTTATCCAGGCTAAATCTCACGATTAATCATAGTTAGTCTCTCCTGTACTCTAAACACCTTTGCTTCCTTATTCTGATCCCATACCTACTAGGGAAAGCCTCAATCCAGAACCAATTCAGCAATGACAGGCACTGTGGATTGTCTACTCAGCAGCCATCACCACCACCACGTTTTCCTGATTAACAGAACCTTGATTGCTTTCAGATTTCGGGCAGCAATGTGCCTGAGCCCAGAAGGTCAGCTGGGATTAGTTTAAGCCAGCAGTTCTCAGCCAGGGGTGATTTTTTTTTAACACCCTCCCCCGCCCCAGAGACATTTGGCAATGTCTGGAGACATTTTTGGTTGTCATGACTAGGGCAATGAGGCATCTCATTGCATCTCATGGGTAAAGACAGGGATACTGCTAAATATTCTATAATACACAGGACATCTCCCTCCAACAAATAATTATCAATCTCCAAATGTCAGCAGTGCTGAAGTTGAGAAACCATGGTCTAAGCTAACCATGGTGTTCTCATTCCCATTTTCTAAAAGTCAGTTTACGGTGGGCATTTGGACCAGTTCTAACCAATGAGATATAAGAAAAACCTATTTGGAGATCTTTTTTCTCCTTTTTTTAAAAAAATGATTTTCTATTTTAAAGACATGAGGTACAAGTCAGGATTGGGTACATAAATGGTCTACACACAGGTGAAGTTTGGGCCTCCCATCGGACCTCCTGTTGCCTGGATTAGGATATTATATGTGTGTACCCCCTCCCTCCCCCATTCGTCAGTGTCCCACAACTGCTAATCCCTTTCTTATAGTATTATGATAGATGTTCAGGGTCCACTTTTGAGTGCGAACATGTGGTACTCAGTTCTTTGTTTCCGTGATAGATCACTGAGTATGATAGACTTTAAATCCATCCAAGTGACTGTGAAGTCCATGATGCTGTCCTTCTTAAGAAAAGCCTGCCCATGACTTCCTGGTTTGGGTTGTTTTCTTAGATTAATAGAATGCTTGGAAAAAAGATATCAGGGAAATGCTAAGAAAGGAAGAGTAGAAAGATGGGAATAATCTGAACTTTTCTGGTGTTTTTAAGTTGACAAACCAACCCCTGGACTTTTTCCTATGTAAGACAAACCCCTGTTGTTAAACCACTTTAGGTCAGGTAATCTGTTACTTGCAGCCCAAAGCATCCTTCCTTATGAACCCCTGTGCCTCTTCACTCCTCCATTAAGGAGGTGAGATCCCAGAATCACTCATCAAGGATCCGTTAAACCTGTGTGCTCTCTAGGATATTTTGCTTGTTTGAGTCAGTCTCACTCTCTTGCCCAAGCTGGAATGCAGTGGCACAATCATGACTCACTGCAGGCTTGAACTCTTGGGCTCAAGGGATCTTCCAGCCTCAGCCTCCTGAGTAACGAGGACTACAGGCACACACCACCATACCCAACCAGTTTTTTGTTTTCGTGTTTGTTTGGTGGGGAAAATAGCTTGCCGTGTTGCCTAGGCTGGTTTCAAACTCCTGGGTTCAAGTGACCTCAGCTTCCCAAAGTATTAGGATTGCAGGCATGAGTCACTACAGCCAGCCACTTTCTGGGTTAAATAAGACTCTCTACACTACTGGAACTCGTTCTTCTTGTCCCTAGTCGACTTTTCCACATGGAGGGTTCTTTTTTTAGCCTCTCCTCAATCCACATCACATTTTCCTTTATATAATGCAGAAGGTCTTATTTCCCACTTCACAGAGATCATAAACACCAGATGATGAAACGCCCGTGATTTCCTGACAGTCTTTACAAACATGTCCACATTCACATACATCCGTTTCCTTCCCTCATTGGCTCCCATTGACCCCCTCCGTTCTGCTACAAAGACAGATGGGCCCCTCCTTTTTTTTTTTTTTCGAGTTGGAGTCTCACTCAGTCACCCAGACTGGAGTGCAGTGGCCGCTCCTGCTGGGCTCTGGCGATCCTTCCGCCTCAGCCTTCCGAGTAGCCAGAACTACAGGCATGCGCTGCCATGCCCAGATGGGCCCCTCTTGTTTGAAACTAATCCCTTCCTCTGTGGTGGATCCTGTGTCCTCCTGCCGCTTTAGGGACACTTCTCCACTGATGATATCCTCTCTCTCCTGCATCTTTCACCCCCACACCCTCTGTAGTGCGGAAGCCCTAACGCAGGCAGGCGACACATGTAATGCTTACCTATTTTGAAAAAATCACCCAGGGGACGGGTTGGCAAAGACATGGTTTTATTAGCATTTAGCAGGGACTGATGGTGGCTGGGCAGTACAAAGTTCTCTGCACCCCCAGTAGATGTGGGGAGAGATGATTATATACCTCCAGCGTGGGAGAAGGAGCAAGACACAAATAACTGCATTACCTGCAAAGAAGCAGGGCCAAGAAAGTAGACTCCCTTAGTAACTGCCTTGAGTACGCAGGTGTACACATCTTCAAGGGTATCTTGGCCGGGTGCAGATGGCCTTGGCCAGGGAATATCCTCCCAGTCAGGAAACAGTCATCAGCAGGGGAGGGGTAGTGGGGCATATGTCCTGCATTTACCCCACACCTTCCCTTCTGATTCTTCCCCAGGAGCATTTAAATGTACTCAAGAGGCCAGGCGTGGTGGCTCATGCCTGTAATCCCAGCACTTTGGGAGGCAGAGGCGAGAGCATTGCTAAGCCTATGGGTTCAAGACCAGCCAGGGCAACATGGTAAGATCTCATCTCTACAATAAATCAAAAAATTAGCCGGGCATGGTGGCGCATGCCTGCAGTTCCAGCTACTTGGAAGGCTGAGGCGGAAGGATCACCTGAGCACAGCAGGTCGTGGCTATGGTGGCTGTGAGCATGCCACTGCACTCTGGCCTGGGCAACAGATGGAGACTCCAACTCAAAAAAAGATGTACTCAAGAATGATTAGCAAACATTTTCTGTAAAGGGCCAGATACATATTTTAGACTTTCTGGACACACACACACACACACACACAATATATGTATAAAGGGTTATATGAGTATACAAAAATGTATAAACCATTCCCAGCTCACGGGCCATATAAAGCTGAATGCAGACAGATTACATCTCCCCTACCCCAGGCTGACCCCAGTCCTGCTGACCTCTGGGCTAAAGAAAAGGAAATAAGAGATTTAAGAAAATTGTCAGGGCTGGGCATAGTGGCTCATACCTGTAATCCCAACACTTTGGAAGGCTGAGGCAGGAGGATCACTTGAGGCTAGGAATTCAAGACCAGCTTGAGCAATACAGTGAGACCTCCACCTTTACAAAAAATGTTTTTAAAAAATTAGCCAGGCATAGTGGTGCACGCCTGTAGTCCCAGCTGCTTGGGAGGCTGAGGCAGAAGGATCATCTGAACCCAGGAGGTTGAGACTGCAGTGAGCCATGATCGTGCCATTGTACTCCAGTCTGGGTGACTGAATGAGATGAAAGAAAGAGAGAGAGAGAGAGAGAGAGAGAGAGAGAGAGAGAGAGAGAGAGAGAGAGAGAGAAAGAGAAAGAGAGAAAGAGAGAAAAAAAGAAAGAAAGAAAGAAAGAAAGAAAGAAAGAAAGAAAGAAAGAAAGAAAGAAAGAAAGAAAGAAAGAAAGAAAGAAAGAATCACCTGGCCAGGCTCGGCAGCTCAGCCTATAATCCCAGCACTTTGGGAGGCCAAGGTGAATGGATTGCCTGAGTCCGCAGGTTCGAGACCAGCCCAGGCAACTTGGTGAGACCTCATCTCTACAAAAATCAAAAACTAGCCAGTCGTGGTAGCGCACGCCTGTAGTTCCAGCTACTTGGAAGACTGAGGCGGAAGGATCGCCTCAGCGATCGTCCAGCGGTTGACGTTGGGGTGGCGACAAGCGTGCCACTGCACTCCAGCCTGGGCTATGGAGTGAGACTCTGACTCAAAAAAAGAAAAAAAAAGAAAATAGTCACCTGAACATGTCCTGACTCCCCCTTACTCCCTATCTTACTATACCCACCTCTTCGAAACAAAAGTGTGCTGGGACTCGTGGCAGCTGAGTGGGTGTGTGGTTGGTGTCTCTGCAGCAGTCCTTGTAGGATAATCTGGGGTTGAAATCCCCACTCCCCCATGCACCAGGCAGAGAATCTTGAAATAATCTACAGAACACTCTAGGTAAGAACCAGACATAATCCATCCTAGGAAGTCTGGCCCATAGGGGGCCATGAATTTCCTAGAGTAAAGTGGACATCACATACACCTGCATGTGTGTGTGTGTGTGTGTGTGTGTCTGTGTGTGTGTCTGTGTGTGTGTGTGTGTGTGTCTGTGTGTGTGTGTGTGTGTGTGTGTGTGTGTGTGTGTGTGTGTGTGTTCCCTCTGGATCCCAAGAACCCCAAGAGGAGCCCTGCTTCCAAGTATACAAGGAAGCAAGGCAATGAGAAAACAGAAGGACATCTCTGCACACCTGCCTGGTACACACCTGGACCCACTGGGATACAGAACCCATCTCCTTCCATCATGTGGGAAGTTAACCATGTTCTAATCCCTCAGATCCAAGTCCCAAAAAAGCAGGAAAACATGTGAGAATCCATAGCAACTGAAAAGATAACAGCCCAACATAATTGACACCCAGCAAAATAGAGCTACTGAAATAGATAATGACTTCAAATAAGAATAGCAAAAAGCAGCTGGGCACAGTGGCTCATGCCTGTAGTCCCAGTAATTCAGGAGGCTGAAGCAGAAGGATTGCTTGAACCCAGTGAGCTACCTCCACACCACTGTACTCCAACCTAGGCCACCTCTGAGAGATAACGTGGAGCCAGCATCTCAGAGTTATCTACCCTGAGGTGTGAGAGAACTGAGGTATGTATACACCAAGCCCAGGCTTTGGTTGAAGGTTATCCCAGGAAATGTTTTCCCTGCCATGTCCAGTGGCAGATCAACCGGACCCTGGTGGCAGCTGCTGGCTATCAGAAGTCACTGGAATGGTGTGAATCAAGAATACAGGCAGGCCAGGCGTGGTGACTCACACATGTATCTCAGCACTTTGGAAGGCCCAGGTGGGAAGATTGCTCGAGGCCAGGAGTTTGGAACCCGCCTGGGCAACATCGCAAGACCCCAGGCAACATCGCAAGACCCCATCTCTACAAAAAATAAAAAAGTTAGCCAGGTGTGATGGTACACACCTTTAATCCCAGCTACTCCAGAGACTGAGGCAGAGAATTCACCTGAGCCCAGGAGGTCAAGTCTGCAGTGAACCACGATCATACCACTGCACTCCAGCCTCGGCAACAGAGTGAGACTCTGAATCAAAAAAATATATACTTTGGGAGGCAGAGGCGAGAGGATTGCCTGAGCCCAGGCAGTCGAGACCAGCCTGGGCAACATGCTGATACTTCGTCTCTAGGATAAATCAAAAAATTAGCCAGGCGTGGTGGCACACGCCTGTAGTTCCAGCTACTTGGAAGGCTGAAGCTGAAGGATCCCCTGAGCTCAGCAGGACAAGGCCGCCGTGGCCGTGAGCGTGCCACACTGCACTCCAGCCTGGACGACAGAGTGAGACTCTGACTCAAAAAAAAAAAAGAAAAGAAAGAAAGAAACCAACCATTGGAGGCAGACTACAAATCTCAGCTATGCCATTTATCCACTGAACAACAACAGACAAGCCATGAGACCCTTCTGCGCCTCAGTTTTTCAGGCTATGAAGCGGGGCTGGCATGGAATACCACGCAGCCACTAAAAAAGGAGCACAGGCGTGTCCTTTACAGCAACATGGATGCAGCGAGAGACCATCATCCTAAGTGAATCATCACAGAAACAGAAAACTTAATACCACACGTTCTTCATCACACATGGGAGCTAAACACTGAACACACACAGGCACAAGCATAGGAACAGATACCTGGGCACTCCTAAAGAGGGGTGAAAAGCCACTAGGTATCATGTCTGCCACCTGGGTGACAGACTCCATAGAAGCCCAAGCCTACCCATCACACAATATACTCATGTAACAAAACTGCCCATGTACCCCTTGAGTCTAAAAAACATTTAAAAAATTGGCCAGGCACAGTGACTCATGCCTATAATCCCAGCACCTTGGGAGGCGGATGTGGGAGGATTGCTTGAGGCCAGGATTTCAAGACTAGCCTGAGGATCACCTGAGCCTAGGAGGTTGAGGTTACAGTGAGCCATGATTGGGCCACAGCACTCCAACCTGGGTGACAGTAGGGATTGCTTGAAGTGATTACCATGTTGAGTCATGCTAAGTGGGCAGTGGTACCAGCCCTCTGAGTGGTATTTTTTCGTCGTCATGATGACCAGGGGATGAGGAGGAACACTTCTGGCATTTTGTGAATGTTATGAGCTAAATTGTATCACCCCCCCACCACCACCAAAATACATATGTTGAAATCCAAACTGCCAATATTCCGGAATGTGACTATTTGGAGATACTAGGATCTTTAAAGAGGTCATTGTAAAATAAGGCCATTAGACTGAGCCTTAATCCAATATGACTGGTGTCCTTATAAGAAGAAATTAGGCCAGGTGCAGTGGCTCACATCTGTAATCCCAGCACTCTTGGAGGCCAAGGTGGGGGGATTGCTGGAACCCAGGAGGTCAAGACAAGCCTAGGCAACATACCGAGACCTTGTCTCTACAAAAAATCAAAAAATTAGCTGGGCATGGTGGCATGCACCTGTAGTGTCAGCTACTTGGGAAGCTGAGGTGGAAGGAGCACCTGAGCCCAGGAGGTTGAGGCTGCGGTGAGGCTGTGATCATGCCACTGCACTTCAGCCTGGGCAGCAGATGAGATCCAACTCAAAAAGAAAAAAAAAAGAGGAAATTAGGACACAGACACACACAGGGAGGAGAAAATTATCTACAAGCCCAGGAGAGTGGCCTCGGGTCAAACCAACCTTACTGCCACCACCTTGATCTTGGATTCCCAGCTTCCAGAACAATGAGAAAATTAATTTCCTGTTGTTGAAGCCACTCAGTCTGTGGTACTTTTTTGTGGCAGCCCTTAACAAACTAGCCCACCATTAGCAAGGACCACACAACAAAGTGGCTTTTTGTTTGGGGGTGGTTTTGTTTGGTTTGTTGAGGTTGTTTTGTTTTGTTTGAGGCAGGGTCTCCCTCTATCTCTCAGGCTGGAGTGCAATGGCACAATCATGGCTCACCACAGCCTCAACCTCCTGAACTCAAGCAATCCTCCCAACTCAGCCTCCCAAGTAACTGGGACTACAGGCACATGCCACCATGCCTGAATAATGTTTTGTTGGGTTTTTTTTTTTTTTTTTTTTTTGAGACACAAGGGCTCACTATGTTGCCCAGGCTTTTCTCAAGCTCCCAGTCTCAAACAATCTTCCCACCTCGGTCTCCCAAAGTGCTGGGATTACAGGTGTAAGCCACTGTGCCAGGTCCCTAAAGTGGCATTTTGAGAACTAACATTGCAAGAGCTAATTGCCCAGGAAATTCACACAAAAGTAAAGTGAATTACATCATCAAAGATCTTTGCAGCTCACAGTCAGTTCAAAGGCACCTGTAGGCACGTGGCTCCATCATTGTCCTGTGGATATGACCGAATCATGGCCCGGCCCAGTTACACTGTGTGGGGGGTCTTCCTTCTCAGCTGATGTGACTTTCTGGAAGTTCCAGGAGCCAGGTCTTCTTAGCAGATATCAGATTCTGCCACCTAGCTTGGGCAAACTTCACCCAAGACATTGAGAAAGATGCTTGTCAAAAATAATGTTGTCCCACCCACTTTCCAGAAGCAGGTAGGTCCACACCAGGTCAGCAGCAAGGGATCCCAGTCCCAGCTCCTCATGGGTCCAAGGAGAGACGGTGTGAGAAATGAACTCACCCCTCATGGAGTCCAGCAGAAGCGAGACTTTAATGACGGTCTTGCAAGATCGGGTGTCTGGTGGGTGGGCGCACCCAAAGTAGCTACAACAAGCCTTTTATTTTCTAGTGTGCTGCCCCCTCCTCATTGACTGAGTAATACAGAGATCACAATTTTTCCTGGACGCTGCCCAAGCAGTTTTTGGTCCAAATAAGGTTAAAATAAGCACTTGTGCTATTTGATTGGAGGGTTTGTTTTCCTATTTCTATGTAAGTTTCATTTCCCCGAGATGTGACTATTATTACCAGACCTCCCTTTGTCTTGTCTTTTGAGCACATCAGCAAACCTTACTCCATTTTCTGAAAATGAATCATTTATTGTTCTTCACATAGGATATCAAAGTATGTCTTTCTTCCTTTCTTGTTTTTTTGCGTCAGGGTCTCTGTCGCCCAGGCTGGAGTGCAGTGGCACAATCACTGCTCACTGCAGCCTCAACCTCCCAGACTCAGATGACCCTTCTACCTCAGTCTCCTGAGTAGCTGGGACTACAGGTACACACCACCATCCTGGCTAATTTTTATTTTTTTTATTTTTTGGTAGAGATGAGGTCTCACTATGTCGCAGGCTGGTCTTGAACTCCTGAGCTCAAGTGATTCTCCCATCTCAGCCTCCCAAAGTGCTGGAATTATAGGCATGAGCCACCGTGCCCAGCTGAGCCAGAGTATTTCACCCCGGGTTTAATGCTGGAGCCCTCATCCCTTCCCAAGAACCACGATCAGGAACTTGGCGGATGTCCTGCAGATCCCAGAACTGAAAGACCACCCACTTCCAAGCCCTCCTGCTCATCCTCTATTGGGAAGAGCCCAAGTCCTCACCCTGGAAATGGCCTGACAGGCGTCCCTGGGAACTTGCTACATCCACTGTGTTAAAGCCATTTGGGGCACATCCATGTCAGTTCACAAAGAGGTGGGACCGCCTATGAAAGGACAAGAGATTCTCATCTCTGAGAGTGAGGGACCCTCGGCGAGGAACCTGTGGCATCAGCCCTGGGATTCAGCAGGAACATTTCCGCTCACAAATCCAATGAGCAGTTTTGAAGCAAGAGAGGTCATTCCAGGCGCCGCCTCTGTTCATGCTCGCGCAGTCCTCGTTGTTGATGTTATTGGGTTCCTCTGGCTTCCAGAAGCTGGATGGAGGAAAAAGTGGGCAGGAGAGAGGGATTTGCAGGGTGGCAAAACTCTTCTGCGTGATACTGGCAGAGTGAGCACAAGGCATCATGCCTTTATCCAAATTTATAGAGCCACACAACGCAAAGGCTTTAGTGAGCTGTGTGGACTCTGGGCTTTAGTGAGCAACCATGTAGCCGGGTGCAGTGGCTCCCATCCCCCACAGTTAGGGTCCCCGCGTCCCTTCTGTGACAAGCACTAACTCTTCAGTCACTAGAATCAAGGGGCAGCAGGGGTACTCTCGGGGCCTTAGGGGGCGATGACAATTTACCAACCGGAAGAGAAATGTTTCTGTATTTAAAATAAGTACTAAAATGAATACAGGTGGCTCATGCCTGTAATCCCAGCACTTTGAGAGGCTGAGGTGAGAGGATCACTTGAGGCTAGGAGTTTGAGACCAGCCTGGCCAACATAGTGAGGCCCCCCTGTCTTTATTTAATAATTTGAAAATATATGTATAAAAATATTAAAATAAAATGAGTACAGCTGTACCAGAAAGAACCAACTCCTGCCTCCTTCAAGCACGTACCCCACCATCTCCTCTCCCCACTATTTGGACCCACGGAGGAAGCAGAGGAACCCCAAGAGCCCTGGGTACTTGCCTTAACGTGACAGGTGACCCATCCAGCCACCTCCAGTCCCCTTCTTGGTCCCTGTCACTCAGCCCCAGCCAGTACATCCAAGGAGAATCATGAGCCTTGGCCAAAAAATTCTGCAAGTACAAACTCCATTCAGCCATCAGTTCCTCTACTCCACCCTCAGGGTGAGGGCACGCCCTCTGCTGTGCGCCACACATGTAGGGCTCAGGAGTGCCACCCTCTACACCCCTCCCAGTGCCCGTGGTATGCAGAGCAAGCTCCATGCCTCCCTCCATGGTAGCCTGTGTGGTGAGGATCATCGTGCTACTTTTTCTCATGCCATCTGTGAACTGCTCTGTGCCTCAGTTTTATCATCTATAAATGGGTTAACAGTAGCAACCCCCTTATAGGGCTGTTGAGAGGATTAAATAGGTTCCTATGCTTCAAGCGCTCAAAACAGTGTCACGAGTACTGTGACATCTTAACATTTAGCATTATAACATTTAAGTGACCATTTTAACAATAGCAACTGATGCTTTTTTGGTTTCCCCAGTACTTTTATCTCACTCTGAAGCTTTAATCTTTGTCCAGACAGCAAAGGAACTGATTGCTTCAGGAAAAGTAGAGGACAGGGGACCTCCTGGCTTTGGTATTTCAAAAGCCCAGGTCTTTGAAAGAAAAGAAAGGACAAGAGACAAAGACAGCCCGGGTGCCTATAATCCCGGCACTTTGGGAGGCTGAGGAAGGAGGATCACTTGAGCCAGGAGTTCAACAGAGCAAGACCTTGTCTCTACCCAAAAAAAAAAATTAGCTGGGCATGATAGCTCACGCCTGTAGTCCCAGCTACTCTGGAGGCTGAGGCAGGAGGCTCGCCTGAGCCCACATGATTGAGGCTGCAGTGAGCCGTGATTGTGATTGTGCCACTGCACTCCAGCCTGGGTAACAGAGTAAGACCCCAACTAAAAAATAAAAATAAAAAGATAAGAGATTGGGAAGAAAATGTGGTTAAAAGTAACTTCTCTTCAAGCAAACTAATTTATGATGAGAGAAGTCAGACCAATGAGTATAGGTGGGGGCAGGGAGGATTAACTAGGAAAGGATATGAGAGGACTTTCTGGGGTGGTGACAAGATTGTTAGCTCTGCCGGTTGACAGCTGCATGAGTGCATAAATTTGTCAAAACGCACTGAACATGCAATTAAGATTTGAGCATTTTACTGTATGCAAATCAAACCTCACTCACCCAACTTATCACCAGACCAAGATTTTCTAAAATGTAGAAAGGAGAGATGGCAAAGGAGAGAATTTATGAAGATGTGCATGCGGTGGGTTCCAGAGGGAGGAATTCTGCACCTCATCCCTGGTGAGCCCCAGGGGATGGCAAAAACCCCAGGTGGGTTTGATGACTCAAAAAAGCAGAAGGGCTCTGGGCACTATTTCCTGGGTAAAGCCCCAGGGAGGTGACAGGAAGCTAGAGAGAAGAAAAGGCTGCCCATCCCATCAAATTAGACAAGAACTCACAGTCTTTTAGATGCCAGAGTAAGGTAGAAGAAACAGAAAGATCCCTTGTTCCCAGTAACAGCAGGAAAGAGGTAGCAAACCCTCCAGACCCAGTCGAAAGCCCTTGCTGATGGAAGACTGGGACACCGCAGAGGCATGAGACTATCTCATGCAGAGGTTAAGAGCTTGTTATAAAATTTCAGTAGCTCATGGCCAGGCGCAGTAGTTCACGCCTATAATCCCAGCACTTTGGGAGGCAGAAGTGAGAGGATTGCCTGAGCCCAGGGGTTCGAGACCAGCCTAGGCAACTTGATGAGACCTCATCTCTACAACAAGTCAAAAATTAGCTGGGAGTGGTGGCGCACTCCTGTGGTTCCAGCTACTTAGAAGGCTGAGGTGGAAAGATCCCCTGAGCCCAGCAAGTCGAGGCTGCGGTGGCTATAAAAATCCATAAATTAGCTGGGCATGGTGGTGTGCGCCTGTAGTCTCAGCTACCCAGGAGGCTGAGGCAGAAGGATCATCTGAGCTCAGGAGGTCGAGGCTGCAGTGAGTCATGATCCTGCCACTGCACTCTAGCCTGGGTGACAGAATGAGACTCTGACTCGGAAAATTAAATAAAATTTTCATAACTAAAAAGTAATTCCCGAAGTAATAAATAAAGAAATAAAATTTAAGGGCAACTCCAATTTTTCCCCATCCAGAGAAAGGAAGGATACGTGAATCCTGGAACAGAGGCAAGCTGACCCTGCTGATTCTTAAAGGCTCAGTGAGAACAGCTCACCTGCTCAGCAAAGCTACTGACGATGACCAAGTGAGAGAAATTGTCCTGGCAGAATTCCCGGGCTTCATCCCATGACCTGGTGCTTGGGGAGAAGTAGTAACACGTACACTCAAAGGGGAGCCAACCTTCAGGGCAGGTGATTCCGGAACACTCTAGGGACAGAATAGGCTGTTGGTCAGGGTAGTTCCACAGCCAGAGCCATGTATATGATAATAATAAAAAAAATTAGCTGGACTTGATGGCATGCACCTGTAGTCCCAGCTGCTCAGCAGAGTGAGGCAGGAAAAGCAAGAGTTGTGCTCGCCACTACATCTGTGTGTATGGTTGTTCAGGCTGTGCACTGCTCAACTCCAGGGGGCACCATTCACAGAGAATGCACTGAGAATCACTTCCATGGAGTGGTGCATTGTGCTGGCTTTGCTATGTTCCCCATCTCTGGGCAGTTCCCCAAGTCCTACTCACCTAATAAGCCCCAAAGTTTCCCCAGGGACTGGTTGGTGTCAGCTCTTACACGGTCAATGTCCTTCTTCAGGCCAGCCAGTCCTGCCATGCCAGTCACTGCCAGAAAGGATGGGTTAGCACCACTGACTTCAGACACATCAGAGGGAAGTAAGAGTTGAGCTCACCACTATATCCCCATTCCAGTAGGTTGTGCTTGAACTCAAATACCCCATGTAGGCCAAGCATGGTGGCTGACTCCTGTAATCCTAGCACTTTGGGAGGCCGAGGCAGAAGGATTGCTTGAGGCCAGGAGTTTGAGACCAGCCTGGGCAACATAGCAAGACTCCATCTCCACAAAAAAAATAATAATAATTAGTTGGGCATGATGACATGCACCAGTAGTCCCAGCTACTCAGGAGGCTGAGGCAGGAAAATCGCTTGATCCCAGGACTTCAAGGCTGCAGTGTGCTATGATCACTCCATTGCATGTCAGCCTGGGTGGCAGAGACCTTGTCTCTAAAACACACACACACTCAGGGCTCAGGAATCCTAGAGGGGCTCGGAGGAGGGATCAATCTCTGGGACTTGGGGAAGGGTGGGGAGGGTGGGTTCCCTGGAGGAGGTGAGTTTTGAAGGAAGGGTGATTCTGTTACGTAGGGAAGTGGGTACACCAGGCAGGGTCTATCTCAGAAGCAGAGATGCACAGCCAGTGTGCTGGGGAAGGCTGTTGCCATAGGGGCGAGTGGAAGCTCAGAGCAGCTGGAGGTCAAAGTAGGATGAGCTCTTGAACTTGAACTCCTCAACTGCCAAGCTTAAGGCTCCCCACAGAACTCCAGGCAAGGAGAAGCTATAGGTGGGTCTTGAACAGAACCGTGGTTTGGCATGCTGCGTGGGGCGAGGCAGATAGGGCATTCTTCATACTTTGGTGGTCATGGCAAGAGCCATTCCAGCCGAGAAGGTTCTTCTACAACTAATGTGTGCATCCTCACTATTCAAACCATGGCTTCTCCCAACACTCACGAGATCAGTAGATGGACCTTCGGTTGGTCAAAACATACACATAAGTTAGAAACATAAGTTATCCTTGGCACCCTTCCCTCTTTCTCACCATCCTTCCCAAATCATCTTCAGCTCCCATCATTTTTTTTTTTTTTTGAGTTGGAGTCTCACTGTGTCGCCCAGACTGGAGTGCAGTGGCCGCTCCCGGCCACCGCAGCCTCAACCTGCTGGTTTCCGGCGATCCTTCCGCCTCAGCCTTCCGAGTAGCCGGAACTACAGGCGCGCACTACCACACCCGGCTAATTTTTTTTCATTTATTGTAGAGATGAGGTCTCACCAAGTTGCCCAGGCGGGTCTCGAACCCACGGGCTCAGGGAATTCACTCCCCTCAGCCTCCCAAGGCGTGGGATTACAGACTGAGCCTCCGAGCCCAGCCAATTTTTTTTTTTTTTGAGTCAAGGACTCACTCTGTCACCCAGGCTGGAGTGCCACAGTGGCACCATTATGGTTCACTGCAGTCTCAAATTCCTGGGCTCAAGCGATCCTCCGGCCTCAGCTTCCCTAGGAACTGGAATGACAGGCATGCACCACCATGCCCAGCACTTTTTTTTTTTTTTTTTTTTTAGTTTTGTAAAAATGAGGTCTTGCTGTGCTGCCCAGGCTGTCCTGTCCATCTTATCTCCAAGCCCCTCCTACTCTCACCTGCCCACCTACACTGTCCTCCTCCCTTGTGTTCACATCATTTCTTCCTACCACGGGGTTTTTGCACGTGCTGGAAACTCTCAAGCCCCTATCTGATTAATTCGTGCTCTCCTCTTCCTTCAAGCAGCTGCAGCACCATTTCCCTCGGGAAGCCCTCTGTGACCCTCCCCACCAAACACACAATCAAGATTCCTTGTTAGACATTTTTTTTTTTTGAGATCTCACTCCATCACTCAGGCTGGAGTGCAGTGACACAATCACGGCTCACCACAGCCTCTGACTCCTGGGCTCAAACAATCCTCCTGCCTCAGCCTCCTGAGTAGCTGGGACTACAGGCATGTGCCACCATGCCCAGTTAACTTTTTTTAATTTTTGGAGACACAAGTTCTTGCTATGTTAACCAGGCTGGTCTCAAACTCCAGGCTCAAGCGATCCTCCTGCCTCGGCCTCCCAAAGTGCGGGTTACAAGCGTGAGTCACCACACCTGGCCTCCTTGTTAGTTGGTTTTTTTTTTTTTTTCCTTGTTAGTCATTTTTATAAAACCACATCCCTCTTCTTTTGGATTATTCATTAAAATTTGGAATTTTATACTTATTTGGGCAATAATTTGTTTAATGGCTGTCTATGTCTGTGCTGTCCAATAAGCCTATATTATGAACTAATTATATCATTTTTAATTTGCTAGTAGCCACATTTTTATAAGTCAAAAGAAGCAGGCAAAGTTAATTGGAATTTTTTTTTGAGTCAAGGTCTCACTGTGTTGCCTAGGCTCAGACTGGCCTCAACCTCCTGGGCTCAAGACATCCTCCTGCCCCAGGGAGCTGGGATTTCAGCTACATTTCACCATGCCTGGCTTGAATATTTTTTATTCATCACCTATCATTATCATTTCAAAGTGAATCAATGTTTTAAAAAAATTAGGCCAGACTTGGTGTCTCAGCCTGTAATCCCAGCACTTTGGGAAGCCGAGGTGAGTGAATTGCCTGAGCCCATGAGTTCGAGACCTCACCTCTACAATAAATCAAAAATTAGCCGGGCGTGATAGCACACGCCTGTAATTCCGGCTCCTTGGAAGGCTGAGGCGGAAGGATCACCGGAGGCCAGCAGGTCAAGGCTGCGGTGGCCGGAAGCGTGCCACTGTACTCCAGTCTGGGTGACAGAATGAGACTCCAACTCAAAAAAAAAAATTAGTCAGATATTTCACATTCTTTTTGTCTTTGAAATCAGTATGTATTTATTTGTTTGTTTGAGAGAGACAGAGTTTTGCTCTGTTGTCAGGCTGGAAGACTGTGGTGCAACCGTTGCTTACTGCAGCCTTGAACTCCTGGGCTCAAGTGATCCTCCAGCCTCAGCCTCTCAAGTGGCTAGGACTACAGTTGTGTGCAATCACACCTGGTTAAATTTTTAAGCTATTTTTTGTAGAGACGGTATCTTGCTACATTGTGCAAGGCTACTCCTGGCCTCAAGCAATCCTCCCGCCTCGGCCTCCCAAAGTGATGGGATCACAGACATAAGCCACCACACTCAGCCCAGTGTATTTCATACTTACAGCTCATCTCAGTTCGGACTGGCCATGTTTCAAGTGTCCAACAGCCATTTGAATTTTGTCTTGAGACAAGTACTCACTTGTGGCCACCATATTGGATTGTGGACGTCTAGACACACACACACACACACACACACACACACCCCATAGGGCAAGAATGTGTTCACCTTTCTGCCCCCTGGTCCCTGGCACAAAGCCTGGCAAAGATAGGGATGGAATTGACAGTGGAGTTGGGTTTGAAGATCGGGTTGGTGCTCAACACACGTGGCGTGAAGGAAAGACAGAAAGCGCTCACCGTTTGCTTCCCACATCGTCTGCCGAAAGGTCCTCAGCTCTTCCACCACCTCCTGGTCTACGAGGAGGATTTCAGTTCAGGCCCGGTTTCTCCCGAGCCCCACCCCCAGTCTCTCTCCATGCCCCATCCTGGCCCTACTCACACTTAATCAGGGTCACAGCCAGACCGGCACAGGCCAGGAGCAGGGTCATCACCACCAGCAGCCACAGGCACACCATCAGCCTCTCCGCCGGGCAGCACCTAGGACCCCCAGACTCCTGGTGGCGCTGGGATGCTGGAGTGGCTGGGGTGGGGTGGGGACAGAGAGACTGATGCCAGTGCCTCAGAGGGTGAGGAAGGGACCCTTCAGCCTTTCTCTAAGGGCAGGGAACAGAGGTATGTCGCATGACTGTTTCACCAGATGGGGTCAGCGAGAGAGGGTTGGGGGAGTGAGCCCTGGGAGGCCCAGGGCATTCATGGAGCATTGCTTGTGTGCTGAGCATCACGGGACACCTTTCTTAGCTTACTGGATCCCTCCCTCTTATGATGAAACATAAATATCATTCCCATTTTGCAAGGAAGTAAACCGAGGCTTGGTGAGGTTGTGCACAACTCGAACCCAGCTTTGTTCTTAATATCTTTTTTTTTTTTTTTTGAGTCGGGGTCTCACCCAGGCTGGAGTGCAGTGGCGCCATCACAGCTCACCACAGCCTCAACCTCCTGTGCTCCGGCGATCCTCCCGCCTCAGTCTCCCAACTAATGTTTTAATTTTTGTAGAAATGAGGTCTCACTATGTTGCCCAGGCTGATCTCAAACTCCTGGACTCAAGTGATCCTCCCACCTTGACCTCCCAAAGTGCCGGGATTACAGACGTGAGCCACCACGCCCAGCCTGCTCTTAATATCTAGGCTGCATCATCTCCGACTCTCAGAAGCCCCTGCCCAAGCTGTTCTCTCTTCAAGAAAGCTTATAGACCCTTGCTTCTGGGGCAGAGAATATTTCCCATATCTTACGCAAGCAGGAGGCAGCATCTGAGAGTAGCTAGCAAACACCCTGGGTCTCTGGGGGTTTTTTCTCGACTCAGGGAGAAGCACCTTCTTAAAGGAGAAGTTTCAGCCAGGCACAGTGGCACACGCCTATAATCCCCACACTTTGGGAGGCCTAGGCGGATCGCTTGAGTCCAGGAGTTCGAGACAAGCCTGGGCAACATAGCAAAACCCTTGCCTCTGCAAAAAAAAAAAAAACCAACAGATTAGCTGAGTGTGGTGTTATACACCTGTTGTCCCAGCTACTCGGGAGGCTGAGGTGGGAGGATCGCCGGAGCCTAGCAGGTCGAGGCTGCAGTGAGTTGTGATTGTGCCACTGCGCTCCAGCCTGGGTGACCGAGTGACACCTCAACTCAAAAAAATAGAAAAAATTGGGGGAGTGAAAGGATACTTCCAGGCGTCCCCTCTTGGGCTTCGTAAAGAGTCTTCCCCCTACTCACCCAGTGAAGGGGATGTGCTCACGGCAGGGGTGAGGTCCAGGCCTGAAAGGGATCAGAAGGACAATGGTCATTCTAGGACGGCTTCTGCCAGGTGAGCAGACAATCCCAGCCTCAGCTCTCACCTGCCATCTTTGGGGCTTGCAAGGAAGTGGGGTGTTCCCTTTCTTTATGTTAAAGATGTGGGGTGCAATTCAGGATTAGGTATACAAGTGGTTATTGTACAGGTAAAGTTTGGGCCTCCCTTTGGTCCCCACTTTGCCTGGTTTGACATCAGGTACGCTTATCGATGTTGCGTCCCACCTCCACACCCTCACCGGCAGTATCTTGCTACTGCCAATTCTCTGTTTTCTTCTCTGAGGAGAGGGGAATGGCTGCTCAGGCTCAGAGCAGGGCGAAGCAGGCACTGGGGCTCCTGCACCCCCAACCCCAACTCACCTGCCCTTGGAGGTCTTGAGGGAGCAGCTGAGCCTGGAAAGGAGAAGCTCGGTATCAGGGCAAGGATAGGAAGATCAGAAGAAATGATGGAAACAGAGTTAGCACTGCAGTAGGATGTTGGACGAAAGAATGGAATTGGGATTAGGGATGGAGACAGGGCTGAGGAAGCGTGACCAATCAACCTGGATTGCCTGGGACTCTCCCCATTTTTTTACTTGCTATTTAATAGAGATGGGGATCTTGCTATGTTGCCCAGGCTGGTCTCAAACTCCTGCACTCAATCAATCTTCCCACCTTGGCCTCCCAAAGTGCTGGGATTACAGGTATGAGTCACCATGTCTGGCCAAATCTCCCAATATTAAAACTGAAAGTAGGCCGGGCTCAGTGGCTCAGCCTGTAATCCCAGCACTTTGGGAGGCCGAGGTGAGTGGATTACCTGAGCCCACGGGTTCGAGACCCACCTGGCCAACTTGGCGAGACCTCATCTCTACAATAAATCAAAAATTAACTGGGTGTGGTAGCGCACGCCTGTAGTTCCAGCTACTTGGAAGGCTGAGGCGGAAGGATCGCCAGAGCCCAGCAGGTCGAGGCTGCGGTGGCCGGGAGCAGCCACTGCACTCCAGTCCGGGTGACAGAGTGAGACTCCAACTCAAAAAAAAAAAACAAACAAACTGAAAGTCTCACATCCCAGGAAATCCCTCAGTCTTGGGGAAACTAGGAGAGGTGATCACCCAAGTTAAAGGCACGCTTAAGAGATGAACATTTCCCATCAGTTGAAACAGTTTCACTGTTCAGGCTATTTTCTTTTTTCCATTCTCTAAAATATTTTAAGGAATACCAGCCTAGGCAACATAATGAGACCTTGTCTTTAAAAAAAATTTTTTTTAATTAGCCTGTAGTCCCAACTACTCGGAAGGTTGAGGCAGAAGGATCACCTGAGCCCAGGAGGTTGAGGTAGCAGTGAGCCATGATTGTGCCACTGCACTCCAGCCTGGGCAACAGAGTGAGACTCCGACTCAAAAAAGAAAAACATATAGAGAGCAGAGAATTCACCGTTCCGTTCTCTGAGCGTCTCTTTGAAGTGTTTGATCAAAAGGAGAAAGGATGGAAAGGAAGGGGGTGGGTTTCCTTTGAGAGACAGGATCTTTTTTTTTTTTTCCGAGTTGGCGTCTCACTCTGTCGCCCAGACTGGAGTGCAGTGGCCACTCCTGGCCACTGCAGCCTCGACCTGCTGGGCTCCGGCGATCCTTCCGCCTCAGCCTTCCGAGTAGCCGGAATTACAGGCACGCGCTACCACGCCTGGCTGATTTTTTTGATTTATTGTAGAGATGAGGTCTCGCCAAGTTGCCCAGGCGGGTCTCGAACCCGCGGGCTCAGGCAATCCACTCACCTCAGCCTCCCAAAGGCGCGGGATTACAGGCTGAGCCAGCGAGAGAGACGGGATTTTGCTCTGTTCCAAACCCAGTTCCCTCTCTTCCCCTTAGTCACACTCCAGAAAGTTCCTCTCACGTGGCTTGGGAGGAAGGTCCTTGTAGGGTGGCGCTGTGTTCTCATAATCCTCATCCTCCTCCTCCTCCGTAGTCCCTTCCAGAGAAAAGGCAAGTCAGAGCCCAGGCCATCCTCCATCCCTCAGGCATGGTCTCTGGCCCCAGCCGCCCCAAAGCGAGGGGATCTGGCCCCAACCTGAGCCTGGTCAGGCCCTTACCTGGCAGGTTCGGGTGACCAGCACTTGCGTACAGGTTGAACATGGCTGCAGCTACACCAGCACCCTGAGAAATGACAGCCAGGGCTTGGCAGCTTCTGCCTCCTGTCCCTTCTACTCAAACGTCTGGGGCCCCACTCAGTTCCCTTTTCCTTTAAGAGCCAAAATACATGCAAATCCATCTTGAGGGGAAGCCCAAGGCCCCCCACACACACACTGTCTTTCTCTCCAATTCAGGTTCATACAGAAACATCACAGTGGATAAGCTCCTCCCTTCAGTCTAGACAGGAGAGTCAATAAACCAGTAAAGAGACATGGAAATAAACAATATCATTTTTACATATATTTTATTTGCAATAGTGACCAAGTATTATTATTACAAAAATAATAAAACCGAGCCAGCGTGATGGCTCACGCCCATAATCCCAGCACTTTGGAAAGCTGAGGCAAGAGAGGATCACTTGAGGCCAGGAGGTGGAGACCAGCCTGGCCAACATAGAGAGACCCTGTCTCTACTAAAAAAAATTTAAATTAGTCAGCCATGGTGACATTTACCTGTAGTCCCAGCTATTTGGAAGGTTAAAGAAGGAGGATTGCCTGAGCCCTAAGATCGAGGCTGTAGTGAGCCATGATTGCATCACTTGCACTCCAGCCTGTGTGACAGAGCAAGACTGTCTCAAATAAATAAAAAATAAAGTTGGGCTGAGCACAGTGGCTCACACTTGTAATCCTAGCACTGTGGGAGGCTAAGGTGAGAGGATTCCTTGAGCCCAGGAGTTCAAGACCAGCCTGGGCAACATAGTGAGACCCTGTCTCTACAAAAAATTTTTTAGAAAGTTAGCCAGGCACGACAGCCTATAGTCCCAACTACTCGGGAGGCTGAGACACAAGGATCACCTGAGCCCAGGAGACTGAGACTGTGGTGAGCCATGATTGTGCCACTGCACTCCAGCCTGGGTGACAGAGTGAGACCTGACTCAAAATAAATATAAATAAAAATAAAGTTACAGAGAGAAGGAGAAGCCTACTCCCACCCTATGAGCAAACCAGGGACTGGAGTTTTGACTCACACCCAAATCAGCAAAAAGCAAAATGACAGACACGGATAAAAGGGGGCCCAGTGGCAGCGGCCGCATCTTTTGGTATGGCGAGGATGTGAGAGTTTCCCATGAGCCAAGGGAAGCCATGGAAGCTCCCAAGACAGCAGTGTACCTGTGTTTCTCAAAAGGGCTGCCATCAGGCTGGGTGCAGTGGTTCACATTTGTTATACCAGCATTTTGGGAGGCCGAGGCAGATGGATCGCTTGAGACCAGCCTAATTATCAGAGCAATACAAATTAAGACCACATGAGATATCATCTTATACCCGTCGGCATGGCCATCATTAAAAAGACAAAAATAGCCGGGCTCGGTGGCTCAGTCTGTAATCCCAAACCTTTGGGAGGCTGAGGTGAGTGGATTGCCTGAGCCCGCGAGTTCGAGACCCGCCTGGGCAGCGAGACCTCATCTCTACAATAAATCAAAAAATCAGCTGGGCGTGGTAGCGCGCACCTGTAATTCCGGCTACTCAGAAGGCTGAGGCGGAAGGATCGCCGGAGCCCAGCAGGTCGAGGCTGCAGTGACCGGGAGCGGCCACTGCACTCCAGTCTGGGCGACAGAGTGAGACTCCAACTCAAAAAAAAGACAAAAATAACAGATGTTAACAAGCATGCAGAGAAAAAGGAAATCTCATACATGACTAATGGGAATGTAAATTAATACAACCCCTATGGAAAACAATACGGTGAGTTCTTCAAAGAACTAAAAATGAAACTACTAGTTTATCCAGCAATCCCGCTACTGAGTATCTACCCCAAGGGGAAAAATAATAATTATACCAAAAAGAAACCTGCACTCACGTGTTTATCGCAGAATTATTCACAATACAATGTAGCAAAGAAATAAAATCAACCTAAGTGCCTATCAACAGATAACTGGACAAAGAATGCATGGCGTATGCATACACAATGGAATACTTACTACTCAGTCATAGAATGTGTGGAATCATGTCTTTTGCAGCAAGATGGATGGAACTGGAGACCATTATCTTAAGTGAAAGAAGCTAGACACAGAAAGACAAATACTTCATGTTCTCACTTATAAGTGGGAGCTGGATAACATGTGCATGTGGATGTTCAGTGTGGAATAAGAGACAATGGAAACTCAGAAGGATTAAGAGGTATGAGAGGTGAGAGATGACTTAATGCACATATCTGGGTGATGGATAAGCCCTGACGTCACCACTACTCACTCTATGCAATTTTGTGCGTGTAACAAAATTACATCCATACCCCATAAATTGATACAACATTTTTAGATTCAAAATTTTATTTAAGCCGGGCTCAGTGGCTCAGCCTGTAATACTGTGCCTTTGGGAGGCTGAGGTGAGTGGATAGCCTGAGCCCGCAGGTTCAAGACCTGCCTGGGCAGCGAGACCTCATCTCTACAATAAATCAAAAAATCAGCCGAGCGTGGTAGCGCGCACCTGTAATTCCGGCTACTCGAAAGGCTGAGGCAGAAGGATCGCCGGAGCCCAGCAGGTCGAGGCTGCGGTGGCCGGGAGCAGCCACTGCACTCCAGTCTGGGTGAGACTCCAACTCAAAAAAAAAAAAAATTTTATTTAAAAAGTAGAGTTTAGCCGGGCTCGGTGGCTCAGCCTGTAATCCTGCGCTTTGGGAGGCTGAGGCAAGAGGATTGGAGACCAGTCTGGGCAACTTGGCAAGACCTCATCTCTACAATAAATCTAAAAATTAGCTGGGCATGGTGGCGCACACCTGTGGTTCCAGCTACTTGGAAGGCTGAGGCGGAAGGATCCCCGGAGCCTAGCAGATTGAGGCTGTGGTGACCTTGAACATACCACTGCACTCCAGCCTGGGTGACAAAGTGAGACTCCGACTCAGAAAAAAAACCTCCACCTGGATCTACCTGTGTCTTCCTTTGTGCACAGGCCTGCTAGGGTCGCCACAGCAAAATCCCACACACTGGGTGGCTTAAACAACAGATATTTATTGTCTCACAGTTCTGGAGGCCAGGAAGTTCAAGATATAGGCAGGGTTGATTCCTGGTGGGGTCTCTCTTCCTGGCTTACAGATAGCCGCAAGAGGCCATGTCCTCACATGGCTTTTTGTTCATGTGTACTGCTCCTGGTGTATCTGTCTCGTCTTTCTTTTTTTTTTTTTTTTTTTTTGAGTTGGAGTCTCACTCACTGCTGGACTCCGGCGATCCTTCCGCCTCAGCCTTCCAAGTAGCCAGAAGTACAGGCGCGCGCTACCACGCCTGACTAATTTTTTTTATTTATTGTAGAGACAAGGTCTCACCAAGTTGCCCAGGCAGGTCTCGAACCCGCGAGCTCAGGCAATCCACTGGCCTCGGCCTCCCAAAGTGCTGGGATTACAGGCTGAGCCACTGAGCCCAGCCTTTGCCTCTTCTTATAAGGACACCTGTCCAGTTGGACTAGACCCCATCCTATGACTTCACTTAATCTTAATTACCTCCTTAAAGGCCCCATCTCCAAGTAGAGTCACAATGGAGATGAGGACTTCAACACAGGAATGTTTGAGGGACACACTCCAATCCACAACATCCCTCATCACTCATTTTCCCCCAGAACAATCAGAGTCATGTTTAAAAATATAGCTCCAGCTGGGCGCAGTGGCTCATGCCTGTAATCCCAGCATTTTAGAAGGCTGAAGCAGGAAGATCACTTGGGGTCAGGAGTTTGAGATCAGCCTGGGCAACACTGTGAGACCCCCATCTCTCCAAAAACTAAAATAAAATCAATTAGCCAGGTGTGGTGGCACATATCTGAAGTCCCAGCTGCTCAGGAGGCTGAGGCGAGAGGATCACTTGAGCCAAGGAGTTTGAGGCTGCACTCTAATTATGATCGTGTCACTGCACTCTAGCCTGGGTGACAAAATGAGTCCCTGTCGCAAAAAAAAAAAAAAACAAAGAAGAAGAAGGCACTGTGGCCACTGAAGCAAGACACTAAGCTGCTGGCTTTGAAGAAGCAAGAAAAGTGACAAGCTGGACGTGAGGGCAAACTGGCTGCGACATCTGTCACCCCATTGATCGCCAGGGTTGATTCGACTGATCTGGCTGACTAGGTGGGTGTCCCCTTCCTCCCTCACCGCTCCATGTGGGTCCCTCCCAAAATTGCGCACTCAGTCGGTCAAAGAGGACGACCATCCCCGCTAGAAAAGTGACAAACTGAGGAACGCAGCTGTAGAGGCTGGAAAAAGCAAGAAACCAGACTCTTCTACTACAGCCACCCGAGGGAGCATGGCCCTCCTTGGTTTCAGCCGCCTGAAACTGGTTTTGTTTTTCTGACCTCGAGACTATAAAAGAAACAGTTTCTGTCTTCTACGTCACTAAATGTGTGGTCATTTGTAAATGTCACCATAGGAAACTTATACGTACCCCCAAGGGCAAGACCCCAATTCCCTTTTTCAAAGGCTTTCCATTTAAAGAAATTAAAATGCAGTTCAAATTGGTTTGAACAACAGGGAAAAGCCATCAGGCCCACGGACACGTTGGGATGTTAGGCTGGGTTTCCGTAACAGAGACTCGGAACAGAAGTGGCTTAAACAAAGCAGAATTCCTTACCTAACTGTCTCCATATAAGCGATTCAACATCTCCTCCAGTGGAAAACCCTCCCCAGCATGTGGGCGGGGGTTGGCCCTGTCCTAGGTGAGGCGGCAGCAGATCAGCCTCCCTTTCCGGTAAAAGCTGACGCCAGGGAGGCTGGGCTTTCCTCTGGTATCTTATTTTGCGTGATAACACAGAACCTTCCCAACCTGCGTGAGAGAAGCTGTGACTGGACATTCTAGAGATGGGAAAATGGAGACTTGCTGGAGAAGGAAGAAAGAGCCCGTCAGTTCAGCAAACACCTCCCAAGCACATGCAGGAATCATCAGGCTCCAGCCAGATGTGGAGGCCAATCTATATACGGGGAGTGAGGAAACAGAAGAAGGAAGAGCGGAGGGCCAGGCAAATAGATCAAAAGAACTCACCGTGTCTACTGTCAAGAGCTTCTTGGAGGTGGATGGGCCTTCTAGGGTAAGGCAAAAGCAGTGAAAGCTGGATGGCCTCACGTTATGCGGGTAAGCACTCCATGGCCAATGCCATCCCTTGGGACCTGGCACACAGTAGGTGTTCAGGAACAGGTGCTAGAATTCAGCCCAGCTAACCAAGTCCAACATCAGGCTATGGGTCCTGGCTGCCTCCAGCTCTGTCTATTCTTGCTATGTGACTTCAGAGGAATAGAGCAACATCTCTGAACTTGGTCTCCTGATATGTCAGGTGAAAATTCATTTGTTCATTCACCCATTCATAGATGGGTATTGACCACCTACTATGTGTCAGGTTCTGTTCTAGGAACTAGAAAGACACCAGTGAACAATAACATCAAAAAAAATTTCTAGGCCTGGAGCAATGGCTCATGCCTGTAATCCCAGCACTTTGAGAGGCCCAGGCGGGAGGATCACCTGTGCCTAGGAGTTCAAGGCCAGCATGGGAAATATGGTGAGATTTCATCTCTACAAAAAACTTTTTAAATTAGCCGGTTATAGTGGGGCATGTCTGTAGTCTCAGCTACTCGGGATACTGTGGTGGAAGCATCACCTGAGCCCAGGAGGTCGAGGCTGTAGTAAGCTGTGATTGTGCCACTGCACTCCAGTCTCGGTGACAGAGTGAGACTCCAACTTAAAAAAAAAAAAACAAAAAAAAAAACACTCTACCCTCAAGAGCAGCAACAGGCAGAAAGACAACACATAAAATAAATAACTCAAATATCTTAGAAGTTATGTTAGACACGTATAAGTAGAAAAAGAAAAAAGATATTAGGCAGTGGTGTGTGCCTGCAGTCCCTGCTACTTGGAGACTGATGCAAGAGGATCCCTTGAGCCCAGGAGTTCAAAGTTGTAATGAGCTATGATTGCATCTGTAAATAATCACCTGGGCAACATAGCAAAATCTCATCTCTAAAAAAAGAGAAAGAGAAGAAAAAGAAAGCAGGAGAGAAAAGTCTGATGTGAATGGAGGATTGCAATAGACAGAGTAGACATTAAATAGAGCATGGTCTCAGACCATAACTGAATTTCTTAAAAAATTCCCAAATAGTTGGAGATTAAATAACACCCATGAATCAAAGAGAAAGTCAAAACAAATTTAAAATATAGGCTCATGTCTGTAATCCCAGCACTTTGAGAGGCCAAAGCGAGAGGATTGCCTAAGCTCAGGGGTTTGAGACCAGCCTGGGCAACTTGACGAGTCCTAAACTCTACAATAAATCAAAAAATTAGCCTAGCGTGGTGGCATGGACCTGTAGTTCCAGTTATTTGGAAGGCTGAGGCAGAAGGATCACCTGAATCCAGCAGGTCGAGGCTGCAGTGGCTATGAGGGTGCCACTGCACTCTAGCCCAGACGACAGAGTGAGACGCCAACTGAAAAAAAAAATTAAAATTTTTGAATTGAGACTGGCTGCAGTGGCTCACATGTGTAATCTCAGCATGCTGGGAGGCTGAGGTGGGAGGATCACTTAAGGCAAGGAGTTAGAGACCAGCCTGGGCAACAAAGAAAGACCTCCTCTCTACAAAAAAATCAAAAAATTGGCCTGGCTTGGTGGCATGCACCTGTAATACCAGCTATTTAGGAGGTTGAGGCAGAAAGATTGCCTGGGCCCAGGAGGTCAAGGCTGTGGTTAGCCACGATCATGCCACTGCACTCCAGCCTGGGTGACAGAATGAGACCCTAACTCAAAAAAACATATATATGCATCTGGGCACAGTGGCTCACGCCTGTAATCCCAGCACTTTGGAAGGCAGAGGTGAGAGGACTGCCTGAGCCCACAGGTTCAAGACCAGCATGGGCAACATGGCGAGACCTCATCTCTACAATAAATCAAAAAAATTAACCAAGCATGGTGGTACGTGCTTATAATTCCAGCTACTTGGACGGCTAAGGCGGAAGGATCACCTGAGCCCAGCAGGTCAAGGCTGTGGTGGCCATGAGCATGCCACTGCACTCCAGCCTGGGTGACAGAGTGAGACCTCGACTCAAAAAAAAGGTCTTTGGGGAAATGGTTCAATCACAAGGTCTCTGCTCTCATGAATGAGATTAATGGTCTTAAAAAAGAGACTGCACCTGAGCTCACTGATACACCCCTATAGTCCAGCTACTTGGGAGGCTGAGGTAGGAGGATAGCTTGAGGCCAGGAGTTCAAGCTCAGCCTGGGCTACAAAGTGAGATCTCATTTCTAAGAAAATAAAATTGGAGGGACACAGAGGCACGTGCCTATAATCCCAGCACTTTGGGAGGCCAAGACAGGAGAATTGCTTGAGCCTGGGAGTTTGAGACCAGCCTTGGCAACGTAGGGAGGCCTTGTCTCTACAAAAATCAAAAAATTAGCTGGGTGTAGTGGCATGCACCTGAAGTCACCTGCTCAGGAGGCTGAGGTGGAAGGATCGCCTGAGCCCAGGAGGTCAGGACTGCAGTGAACTGTGATCACATCACCACGCTCCAGCCTGGGTGATAGAGTGAGACCTTGACAATAAGAAAAAAAAGCAAAAATTAAAAATGAGAAAGAAAAAAAAAGAGGCTTCAGAGAGTTGCCCAGCCCTTCTGTCTCTTCTGCCATGTGAAGACACAGCGATTATCCCATCCAGAAGACCCAGCAACTAGGTGCCATCTTGGCATCATAGGACAAGCCCTCACCAGACACTGAACCTGCCAATGCCTTGATCTTGGACCTTCCAGCTTCCAGAACTGTGAGAAATAAATTCCTGCTCAGTATAAGTTATCCAGTCTCAGGTATTTTATTACAGCACCACTAATGGACTAAGTTAACTATCAAATGCTTCAGTTGTTTTTTGCTTTTGCCTATATATAGAGAGAGAGAGATTATTTTTTTTGAGTCGGGGTCTCACTCTGGTGCTCAGGCTGGAATGCAGTGATCACAGCTCACCACATCCTCAATCTCCCGGACTCAGGTGATCCTTTCATCTCAGCCTCCTAAGTAGCTGAGTAGGTGCCACACCACATCTGGTTAATTTTTACTATTATTATTATTTTTGTAGAGACAGTGTCTTGCTATGTTCCATAGGCTAGTCTTAACCTCCTGGTCTCAAGCGATCCTCCCACCTCAGCCTCCCAAAGTGCTGGGATTACAGGTGTGAGTCACCATGCCCATCCTGATTTTTTAAAAGTGGTCAGGAAAGGCCTTATTGGCAAAAGGGATATTTGAAATGGACTGAAGGTGGTGGGGGGAAGGAATCACATGGAAATCTGGAGGAAGAGCATCCCAGGCTGGGCCAAGGCCCTGAGAACAGTAACAGGAAGTCTTAGGTCCAGTGTCAGACAGAGTTTCTCAAAGGGCCTTATTTGAAACTCCAGGCCAGCCCCTTGTGTAAACTCTATCTGCCATTTTCCCCCTGAGCCTTTGTCACCATCTTATCCCTGTCCCCCTTGCACTGTCTCACTCCTTCAACTGTTCACTGCCTGTCTTCCTCCCACGAGCTGCTCAGTTCCACCAGGGCAGGTATTCGTGTCTGTCTTGCTCACCGCTTCCTGCTGCCCACCCCACAGTAGGTGCTCAGGAAATGTTTGTGGAATTGAGGTGAGGCAGGTGGCATAGCTTAGATATGGATAGTGAGTTTCTCATAGGCAGGTTTATCTAACTAGAAAACCAGCTAGCCTGGCATCTAGGCTCTGTCTTATGGAGACACGACTCTTTTTATTATTATTTTATATATATATATATTTGGTCTTTTTGAGTTGGGGTCTAACTCTGTCACCCAGGCTAGAGTATAGCGGCACCATCATGGCACACTGCAGTTTCAACCTCCTGGGCTCTGGCAATCCTTCCACCTCAGCCCCCCAAGTAGCGGGGACTACAGGCATGTGCAACCACACTCTAATTTTTTTTTTTTCTTTGGTACAGACCAGGTTTCACTCTGTTGCCCAGACTGGTCTTGAACTCCTGGGCTCAAGCCATCCTCCCACCTCGGCCTCCTAAAGTGTTGGGATTACAGGTATGAGCCATTGCGCCCAGGAGGATATAACTCTTTTAAAAAACTATACACTGACTGCAACCCAGGCTCAACCTTGGAATATGGGGCAACTGACTACAAAGACCAAAACTGGAACACTAGGGAGTTAGCGGAGACACTGAGGTGCTGCACTCTAAGAGAAAACAATTAAACAGCAACCCTTCCTATGATCTCAAAAGTTCCTTGCGACACAAGCAAACTTAGGAGGAGAACAATAAGAATGGAAACTTGTAAGCCAGGTGCGGTGGATCATGCCTGTAATCCCAGCACTTTAGGTGGCCAAGATGAGAGGACTGCCTGAGCTCAGGGGTTCGAGACCAGCCTGGGCCACATGGCAAGACCTCATCTTACAATAAATTAAAAAAATTAGCCAGTCGTGGTGGCACACACCTGTAGTCCTAGCCAATTGAAAGGCTGAGGCGGAGGGGTGGCCTGAGCCCAGGAGGTTGAGGCTGCAGTAGTGTAGCATGATCACGCCACTGCACTCCAGCCTAGGCCACAGAATGAGACTCCAACTCAAAAAAAGGAAGCAAAGAAGTTTGTGATCAAAGCTTAGCTTAGAAATAGGCTGCTTACATTATTCACAAGAGCAAAAACATGGAACTAACCATGCTGCCCATCGAAAGCTGGCTGGATCAAAAAAATGTGGTACATATACATGATGGAATATTGCACAGCCATAAAGAAGGACACAGTTATGAACTTCATAGCAACTTGGATGGATTTAGAGTCTATAATGCTGAGTACCATATGTTCTTACTATAAGTGGACCTTGAACAATTATCATAATACAGTAAGAAAAGAATTGGCAGTAGTGGAAACTGCCAGGGGAGGGGGGCTAGGATTGGCAGTAGTGGAAAACTGCCAGGGGACGAGGGGCACACCTCATCAGCAAGGGTACCTGCATAATAAACATTTGTATACCTAACGCTGAAGTGTACCCCACATCTTTAAAATAATAAATAAATTTTAAAAAGAAATAGACTGCTTAACCATCATGTTGTAATTATATATAAAGAACTCCGCTAACAGAAAGAGGGTGTCTTTTCCCTTAAGGAATCCACAGTCTCTCTTGAACATGTCATTTGTTTTCCTTTCTTCTGTCTAACAAACTGTACTTTAAAACTCTCTTTATGGCCAAGTGCAGTGGTTCACACCTGTGATCCCAGCACTTTGGAAGCCTTTGCACTTTGGGATCATACTTGACTCTGGTCCTTCTTTCATTCCAGGCATCCGATTCATTGGCAAATTCCTTTGGTTCCACTGTTGATATCTATCATGAACAAGGCTGGGCACAGTGACTAACACCTGCAATCCCAACACTTTGGGAGGCCGAGGCAGGCGGATTGCTTGAGCCCAAGGAGTTCAAGACCAGTCTGGGCAATAGCATTGTAGGCTTCATCTCTCCAAAAAAAAATTTTTAAGTGAGCCAGGCATGGTGGTGCATGCCTGCAGTCCCAGCTACTCTGGAGGCTGAGGCTAGAGGATCACTTGAGCCCAGGATATGGAGGCTGCAGTGAGCCTCGACAGAGTGAGACCTTGACTCAAAAATAAAACAAACTTAAAAAATAAAACCTGGCTGGGCTCGGTGGCTCAGCCTGTAATCCCAGCACTTTGGGAGGCTGAGGTGAGTGGATTGCCTGAGCCCATGGGTTTGAGACCCGCCTGGGCAACTTGGCGAGACCTCATCTCTACAATAAATCAAAAATCAGTCGGGCGTGGTAGCGCATGCCTGTAGTTTCAGCTACTTGGAAGGCTGAGGCGGAAGGATCGCCGGAGCCCAGGAGGTCGAGGCTGCGGTGGCCAGGAGCAGTCACTGCACTCCAGTCTGGGTGACAGAGTGAGACTCCAACTCAAAAAAAAATTTTTTAATTTTAAAAATTTAAAAAATAAAACCCTTGGCCGGGCTTGGTGGCTCAGCCTATAATCCCGTGCTTTGGGAGGCTGAGGTGATGGATTGCCTGAGCCTGCGGGTTCAAGACCCGCCTGGGCAACTTGGGAGACCTTCTCTACAATAAATCAAAAAATTAGCCGGGCGTGGTAGCGCGCACCTGTGGGTCCAGCTCCTCGAAAGGCTGAGGCGGAAGGACTGCTGGAGCCCAGCAGGTCGAGGCTGCGGTGGCCGGGAGTGGCCACTGCACTCCAGTCTGGCCGACAGAGTGAGACTCCCAACTCAAAAAAATAAAAAATAAAAATAATAAAATAAAATTAAAAAATAAAACCCTCTCTGTGACTTGCTCTGTGGCAAGCCAAGGACTCACGGCACAGCTGCAGCCCACACCACTCGACATCAGAATGACTGAGTGACCTCCCACCTGCCAAGCCCTGACTAAGCCACCTGCAAGGCCAGGCCCCTCCAGGCTCACATGTCCCCCTAATACCAGCCAGCTCTCATCCCCCTAATACCAGCCAGCTATCATCCCTGGTGTCCTTAGCACCAGGCCTGGATTAGAGGTGAGTGTTTTATCTGCCCTGCAGGCAGAAGTGAGGCCTTTCCTGGGGGTATTCTGGTGAGGCCACACTCACCTTGTTTTTCTTCCTCCCCTTGCACAGACTTACCCAGGGCATCTGCGCTCCCATCCAGCAGACCGTGACAGGACACAGACACCACTCGGAATTTCCTTCCCCACACCAGGTCCCATGTGGGGCCTCATGGGCTGTTCTGCCCACAAAATGCTAATGCAACCCTGAAGCAGACTAGGTGGAGCAGGACAGGAGGGTGGGGGAAGGGAGAATGGGGAGGGCGGGAAGCTGGGGGCAGCAAACCAGAGCTCCTGGGGGTGGGGGGTGGGGGGCGGGGGGCGCTGGACACAGGATGTCTCCTTGTCAGGTGGTTGACAGAGGAAAAACCCAGAAAGGGGCCGGCCACAGTGCCTCATGCCTGTAATCTCAGCTGCCCTGGAGGCCAAGGCGGAAGGATCACTTGAGGCCATGCGTTCAAGACCAGCCCAGGAAACACAGCCAGACCCCCTCTCAAAAAATTAAAAAATAAAAAACAAGCCGGGCGTGATGGTGTGCTTCTGTGGTCCCAGCTACAGGAGCACACCATACAGGTGAAAAGACTGCTTGAGCCCAGGAGGTCGAGGCTGCAGTGAGCTATAATCACACAGCTGCACTCCAACGTGGGCAACACAGCAAGACCCTTTCTCTAAGGAAAATTAATTAATCACTTAAATTAAAGTTCTAAAAAGACAGAAAGGACATGGACCATGGGAACCCGGCTCCCTCCTCACCCATGCTGCCTAAAATCACCTCGCCCTGGTATCAACCCCTCCAGGTGGCAACTCTGGATAAAGACAGGCCAGGCTGGATCAATTGAGTCCTGGGACCTTAGGACAGAATGAGCCACAGTCACCACCCCCCAAGTCATCCTTGGCTTGGACCCCTTCAGCCTCTAGTGAAATCATGGTAGGCCCTTTGCCTGGTCTTCTAGTTCTAGATTGTGACTTGGAAGTAATAATAGCGAGCGTGAATTGGGCACCTGCTAGATGACAAGCAGTGAGTGTTTTGTTGGGTTTTTTTTTTTTTTTAACTTTGTCTTTGAACTTCTGTTCATCTTCTTACCTACTTTCAGTTTCTCACTCTGTTACTAGGCTGGAGTGCAGCGGCACAATCACAGCATCAAGGCTCACTACAGCCTCAACCTCCTGGGCTTACCTCAGCTTCCTGAGTAGCTGGGACTACAATCACACCTGGCTAATTTGTGTGTGTGTGTGTGTGTGTGTGTGTGTGTGTGTGTGTGTGTGTGTGTGCACGTGCTCGCAGACGAGGTTTTGCTAATGTTGCTCAGGCTGGTCTTGAACTCCTGGGCTCAAGCAATCCTTCCGCCTCGGCCTCCCGAAGTGCTGGGATTACAGGCATAAGCCACCATACCCAGCCAGTGAGTGCTTTTGACATAACCATTTGACTGATCCCTCCAACCTATTCACCCATTCATGTGTTTATTCAAACAATTTTCCTTTACAGACGGGGTCTTGCTTTGTCACCCAGACTAGAGTGCAGTGGCATGATCACATCTCACTGCAGCAGCCTTGAACTCCTGGCCCCAAGCAATCCTCCAGTCTTAGCCTACCAAATTGCCGGGATTACAGGTGAGAACCGCTGCACCCAGCCTTGTTCATGATAGATTTCACCAGTGAAGCCAAAGGGATTTGCCGGTGACTTGAATGCCTGGAATGAAAGAAAGACCAGAGTCAAGTAAGACCTCAAGTGTTGGGGTCTGAGAACCAGACAGGAAGACGGAGGGAAGAGCAGGTTCAGGAGAGAGTACAAGGCGGTGGAATCTGAGTGTGTAAAGTTAGAGACGTCCAGGTGGAGGTGCCCCATCGGTGGCCACATACCTACATGCGCCTGCCACTCAGGGGAGGAGACACATCTAGGGCCAAAGCCGGAGATTGTTTGCATGAGGGTGGTGTATTAGCTTCTTGTGGCTGCCACAACAAACACCCACAAAGTAGGTGGCTAAAGGTCAGACACATTGACTCACGCCTGTAATCCCAGTACTTTGGGAGGCCAAGGCAAGAGGATGGCTTGGGCCCAGGAGTTCAAAACCAGCTTTGGCAACATAGCGAGACCTTGTCTCCACAACAACAAAATTTGCTGGACCTGGTGACACATGCCTGTAGTCCCAGCTACTTGGGAGGCTTAGCAGAAGGATGGCCTGAGTTCAGGAGGTCCAGGTAGCAGTGAGCCGTGATTGTACCACTGCACTCCAGCGTGGGTAACAGAGTGAGACACCGACTCAAAAGAAAAAAGTGGGTGATTAAAAACAACGGGAATTTCTTCTTTCATACTCCTGAAGGCCTGGAATCTGAAACCAAGATGTCAGCAGGGCCAAGCCCCTCTGAAGGCTCTGGGAAAGGATCCTTCCTTGCCTCTCCATCTTCTGGGATGGTCTGTGACCCTTGACGTTCCATGCCGGGTGGAGCCATCGTTCCAATCTCTGCCTCCATTATTACATGGTGCTCTCCCTGCGTGCAAACTCGTGTCCAAATTCCCCTCTTCTTAAAAGGACACCAGTCACTGATTAGCAATGAACCTAGTACAATGTTATCCTAACTCAATTATATTGGCAAAGACCTTATTTTCAAATAAGGTCACATTCAGAGGTTCTGGGGGTTAGGACTTCAACATATATGTTTGAGGACACAATCCACAACATCTTGTCAAATGAAAGATGTTTATTTATTCTTGCGTAAGCATTTTTTCCCAATACTGCTAAGCATCCATTGAATGGCTTCACTTATTCCAACTTAGGGTTCCAGAGTGACAAATTATCACATCATGTGTTACAGTTGTAGCTTAAGGCCAAGGAGCACATTATTTGGCAATATTCCATTTATTTTCTCTTTTTTGGGAAGGGGAGGGGCAGAGTCACACTGTCACCCAGGCTGGAGCGCAGTGGTACAATCGCAGTTCACTGCAGCACTGGCCTTCCAGGCCCAGGCGATCCTTTTGTCTCAGCCTCTTGAATAGCTGGGGCTACTGATGCGTACCACCATACCTGTCTAATTTTTTTTTTTTTTTGTAGAGATGAGATCTCGCCACGTTGCCCAGGCTGGTCTCAAACTCCCAAGCTGGGCTCAAGCGATCCTCCCAGCGTGCTGGGATTACAGGTATAAGCCACCATACTCAGCCCGAATGAATAATTTTAATGGGGTCTATATACACAATGGAATACTATTCAGCCATAAAGAAAAATGAAATTCTATTATCTGCAGCAACATGGATAAGCTGGGAGAACACTGTGTGAAGTGAGCTAAGTCAGAAACAGGAAGACAAATACCACACGTTCTCACTCTTATGTGGGAGCTTAAAAAAATGAGTTCATAGAAGTACAAAGTCGAATAGTGGTTATAAGAGGCTAGGGAGGCTCAGAGGAAGAAGAGAATGAGGAGAGGTTGGTCAATGGGCACAACGTTACAGCTAGACAGGAGGAATACATTCTCGTGCTCTGCAGACTGTTAACTGTGGTTAACAACAATTTCGTTTGAAAAAGCTAGGCGAGAGAATTTTGTGTGTCCACAACACAAAAAATGATAAATGTTTGTGGTGATGAATGTGCTAACTACCCTGATTTAATCATTACATGTTGTATAGGTGTACCAAAATATCACTCTGTATCCCATAAATGTGTGCAACTATTACATATCACCTAAAAAAAAATCTGCATAAAAATCTGGTGTATGCCCTAAAAGGTGACGTGATCGTGTTCAAGAGGAACAAAAGTCCCTTCCCACCCCCAACCATCCAAACTAAAGTCACTCACTCCTTTTTCTCTCTCCTGATCCTTCGTAACTCACAATTATTGAATCTACACTTGTGTGCATGTTTTCTTATATAATTTTTTTTCTTCCATCAGACTCAAAACGCTCAACTCATGGATCTTTTTTTGCCTTGATAGCCACTGAACCCAGCTGGGCATGGTAGCGCACATCTGCAATCTCGGCACTTTGTGAGGTGAGGTAAGAGAATTGCCTGAGCCCAGGATTGGAGACCAGCCTGGGCAACTTGGTGAGACCTCAACTCTACAAAAAAATCAAAAAAGTTAGCCAGGTGCAGTGGTGTGTGCCTGTGGTTCCAGCTACTTGGACAGCTGAGCCTATCAGGTGGAAGCTGTGGTGGAGGTGAGGTGCCACTGCCCTCCAACCTGGGTGACAGGATGAGACTCCGACTCAAAAAAAACAAAAACAAAAAAACTACTGGACCCAGCATACAATAGATGACCAATAAATGCTTTGCCAGATGAAAAAAATGTGTGTATGTGCACGTGCACACGTGTATCTCCAATAGGATTTATGTAAAATTTCAGTTTAAATAATTTTATATATAAATAACTTTCATTTGTTTAGTTAAATTAAATTTAACTAATCAAAATATTTAAATAAATGTATTAAAAATTATGATATTCAGAATTGTATAATCGGTATTTGCAGATTTTTGAAGAGAAATTCAAATGTTTTAGAAGAAAAGCGTTGTTTTTTAAAAATAATATTAAAAATATTTTTCACTTACGCTGTAGTCTCAGGCTACAAGAAGCGCCTCAGACAGTGTTAGGGAGACCCCAGACCCACATCGGCCCCCTATCCCCGGCCCAGATGAATTTCCACACTCAAGGAAGTTCCCTCTAGGGTCCAACCACATTCTCCGAGGAGGCGCCATACCTGACATCTTTCTTCCCTACCACCAGGTGGCGCGAGCGGGACCTAGCGGCGCTCTGGAGTCGTTCATCTCAATGATCCCCGCAGCGGCCGGGGCGACCCGGAAGCCGTGGCTGGCGGGAGGGGGGGCAGTGCTTCCGGGTGGGAGCGAGGTGACCCCCGCTGCCGCGGGAACCTGCGACGGCAGCAACCATGGGGGCGCACCTGGTCCGGCGCTACCTGGGCGACGCCTCGGTGGAACCCGACCCCCTGCGAATGCCCACTTTTCCACCTGATTATGGTTTCCCCGGGCGCAAGGAGCGCGGTGAGCCCCAGTGCGCAGGCGCGGCTGGAGGGCGTGGGGCGCGGGCGCCTGGACCCCAAACTCCGAGGTCCCCAGGGCTGGGCTCTAACCTCACCCGCTGCCTTCAGGCTGAGCTCTGATCTTGGCCCAGAGGAGTCCAGAGCACGCGGGTGAGCCCTATTGGGGGCTTTGCAGGCCAAGGACACGGCTGAACCAGACCCCGGGGACAGGAGGGGCGACCAGAGCAGCGCCGAGTCCTGGGGGCAGTGGGGATCCATGGAGAGTTTCACGGGGGTACAGGTCCACTGTACCGCAGTCCAGAGGTCGCTGCTGTTTTTAGGTGCGCACAAGAAAACACAAGGGCCTTCGCCGCGCGTACCGCCCTGCTCGATGCTTTATTTAGTTAATTTAATTTTTTGGAGACAGGGTCCCGTTCTGTCGCCCAGGCTGGAGTGCCGTGGCGCGATCATGGCTCACTGCAGCCTCGACCTCCTGGGCTCTGCGTTTTTTTAAATGTAGTCCTATCACATATTGGCATTATCAGCACCAACACTGGGCCTGGTCCCAAGGTGGGCTCCGTGGGTACAGCAGGAAATTGGAGGGATTCAGGCACCGTCGTCAGGGAACCCACAGCCCCGTCGTGGAACCAGGCAGATCTGGGGAGCAGTTCCTGGGGGTGTCATGGTGGGCTTCCAGGAGGCAATGGCTGGAAGCAAAGACCCCAAGAGGGAAGAGTAGGCAGGGACCACACTGACTTGGGGGAGCAAGTGCTTCTAAGCAGAAGAGGGACACTGAGACCGGGTTTGTCAAAAGATCTTGCAGTATGCTGAGTGGGTGACCACCTTGAGAGAGGGAAGCCTCTGAGTGGTGGGGTTGCAGAGAGGTCTGAATTTGAGAGAATGTTGGGAGGTGGCTTCATCACTCCGGTGTCCCAGCTTCAGGTAGCCCTTGGCCCCAGCTGAACCTGCGGTCCATTGATTCACCTACCTCCTTACCCCTGCCCCTGGCTTCGTCCTTTGCCCATGGTCAGTTTTGCAGACCCAGCAACTCCTCCTCCTCTGTTTTGCTTGGCTAAACCAAAACCCTAGCTAAGCCCACCTCTTCCTCCTCCTTGGCCCTGTCCCTGTGCAGCTGAACATAATGAGAGGGAAGAAAATAGTCCTGCTGACGGGTGGACCAGTGGCTTCCCTGGCCTTCCTCTTACCTACCCTGGTCTTTCACTCTCTCCTTCCATCCGAGACCCCTGTCCCAGGCCATCTCCTTCTTTCAACCAGTCACTCTGCATCTTCTTATGGAAAAAAAATAGAAGCAGCCAAAAAAGCTCTCTTGGGATCCTTATGGACTCCCTTCCTCCTCCATGCCTTCGGGCTCTTCTCCCTCCCCGGCCCCCCTTATTCCAGCTGATCTGCCTCTGCTCAGGCTGAGCCCCTATGCCCCTGTGCGGGTGAACCCCCTCATGCCTTCCATCCCTTCTTACTCACCCAAGGACTCTGCTCCCGCTGTTCCTGTCTCTTGCAACATTGGTTTTCCCATCAACATGCAAATCAGTATTTCTATCCTTGTAAGTCCCTTCCTGCCCTACTCCCTGCAACTGTCCCCCTACCATCTCACTGACAGGGCTCCTTTTTTTGTAGAGACAAGGTCTCACTATGTTGCTCAGGCTGGTCTCAAACATCTGGACTCAAGTGATCCTCCCACCTCGGCCTCCCAAAGCGCTGGGATTATAGACGTGAGCCACCACCCCTGGCCCATCCTCAGTTCTTATCTGACCTCATGGCAGCATCAGGCACAGCTGACCACTGACACGTCCAACCCTGCCTCACTGGACCCCAGGACTCCGCCTCACCTGCCCTTTGGAGTGCCCCAGGGCTCAGGCCTCTACTCTTCTGTCCATTCCCGGGGGTCTCTGCTAGTCCCTGGCTTCGGGTGTCTTCTGCATGCCGACACTCCCAAGTCTTTATCCCCAGTCTGGTCTTGGCCCCAGACTCTAGACTCCTGGATCCCACTGTCTGCCCAACACCTCCACGCAGTGTTATCTGGCATCCTGCATGCAGTGGATCCAAAAACAGGACCCCTGACCTCTCCGCAAGCCTGCCCTTCTTCCTATCTTCCCTGTCCCATTAACTGGCAGCTCCATCCTTTCTTGTACTCAGGCCAAAAACCTTGGGCCATCCTGCTGCCTGTCCTCTTGCCTCAAGGCCTTTGCACCTGTTCTGTTACCTGGACTGCACTTCCCAAAGGCAACTGCGAAACTCCATTCCTTGTCTTGTCATGGTGGTGGTTCTCCTGCTAGTCCTTCCTCTGTCTCACTTACTTATTTTTCTCCCTGATATTCATTCATTCATTTTAGAGACAGGGTTGCCGGGGCTGGAGTGCAGTGACGTGAGCGTAGCTCAATTCAGCCTCGTACAGGCACATACCAACCATACCTGGGTAATTTTAGTTACTTTTTATAGAGACAGGTTCCTGCTGTATTGCCCAGGCTGTTCTCGAACTCCTGGGCTCAAGCAGTCCTCCTGCCTCAGCCTCTCAAAGTGCTGGCAGGCCTGCAGGTACACACCACCATGACCTGTTTTTTGTAGAAACAGAGTCTGGCTATATCACCCAGACTAGTCTCAAACTCCTGGGCCCAAGTGATACTCCCACCTGTGCCTCCTGGACACCACTGCCTGCCTGACACTGGGATTACAGGCCTGAGCCACCACACCCAGCCAGTTTTTTTTTGTTGTTGTTATTGTTGTTGTCTTGCTATGTCACCCACGCCGCCTCCCTGATACTTAACCCTTGCCAGCTATTCTGCAACACTCTGTTCTGACACTGCGCTCAGCACACAGTGGGTGCTCCAGAAGTCCTTCCTGCTGGCAGATTGTAAATTGAGACAAAACCGGAGTGTAGATTGCTGACCAGAGCTCAAGGTGCTGGTGGCACCACGGCGAGGGCTGCAGGTGGACACCCAGACCTGGGGTGGTGCTCAAGCACAGGGCTCTTGGAGGCCAGTGCTTAGGGTCTGGGCTGCCGTGGAGATGAGGGGAAACCTGAGAAAGGGGTGGGTCAGGAGGAGCCGCAGGAAGGACAAGAAGGAAGCAGGGCGAGAGGCTGGTGGCCCAGGTGCTGGGTGGGCCTGAGAGCTGTGTCTGGGCTGGAGTGGGGTAGAAGACAGTGGGGTGCAGGGCAAGAGAGGCCGACTGGGTCCAGGTGAGACTGAGATTCCGGCCAGGAGCAGAGGGCAGCCAGCTCAGAGTGGCAGTCAAAGCTGAGCATGTCTCACCTCACTCGGGTGGATGGAAGGAGCTGGGACCACGACGGATGGTGCGGCAAGGAGAGGGGTCGGGAAAGGCTGGGTCCTCAGTGGCCCCTGCTGGGCCAAGAGGAGAGGGTTGGGTGCTCATGGAGGTGGCTGGAAGGGACATAGGAGTGGGGGCACAGGCTGGGGTGTGCCGTGAGCCTTTGGGGCCCGGTCGACCTCCTCCTGAGGTCAGATTTTGATAGTTGAGCAGGGCCTGGGACCTGGGGCTGGTCCAGCTCTCTTCTGAGGCCCACGCCAAAGTACTTGACAGGTCCTGTTGGCTGGGTTCATGCTCAGGTACCTCCTGCACGCTGGGAGGGGCTCAGAGGCATGTGAGGAGGCAGTCCCAAGCTCTGCAAGAGGGGGGGTATGCCTGGAGAGGGGTACAGGATCCAGCATGGACACTGAGGTGCCCCAGGGTGATGGGGAGAGCCGCCCTCTCCTGTCTGGGCATCAGGCCCCTTCCACACGGCACCTGTCAGAGGCTGTAACCCTCTGCCGCCTTCGCCCAGTCATGAATGGGGCATGCCGGCGCACATGGGCCCACTGGGGATCCCTGGAATGGAGGCTGCTAGGCCCCGCGAGCCATCCAGCTGAGCCCTGTCCCCCCGCAGAGATGGTGGCCACGCAGCAGGAGATGAACGACGCGCAGCTGGTGCTGCAGCAGAGGGACTACTGCGCCCACTACCTCATCCAGCTGCTCAAGTGCAAGCGCGACAGCTTCCCCAACTTCCTGGGCTGCAAGCATGAGCAGCACGACTGGGAATACTGCGAGCACCTCGAGTGAGCCCGTGTCCGACCCCACCCCAGCCCCTGGCCCAGGATGGAGCTCCAGAGGCCAAGGACAGTGAACTCACTCGGGCTTCTAGCCAGGCCCACCTTAATCCCATAGAGGGCTCTCTAGGGGCCTGTTGGGTGGGGGCAGGGCCGTGGCCGAAGCCAGGCTGCCAGTGGGAGGCCCTGCTCCCGGCCCAGACCTCACTGGGGGGCGAAGGGTGGACTCAGCAGCTGGCTCCTGCCGGCGGACCTCAGACAAGCCACAAGCAGGTCTTCCTACTCAAAGGCGCCCCTGCCATATTCTGGGACACCCGCTCCAGTCCCACCCACTTCTGGGCTCAGGGAGGGCAGTGTCCTGGTCAAGAGTCTGCTGACCCTTCTGCTTTGCCCCCAGCTACGTGAAGCGCATGAAGGAGTTTGAACGCGAGCGGCGGCTGCTCCAGCGGAAGAAGAGGCGGGAGAAAAAGGAGGCAGAGGCAGCCAGAGGCCAGGGTTCCGGAGAGGTGGCCCCCGAGGTGGCCCTATAGGGGGTGTGCCCCCCACCCTGCGGACCAGAGAAATAAAAGCTTCCAGCCTGAGCCCACCTCTCACTGCCTTGACTGAGGGGGCGGGGAGAAAGGGCAGTGTGGCCGTTCTCCCTAATCCAACCCCCAGCCCCAGCAAAAGAAAGAGCCTGAGTCCCGCTGGGGCAGGCAGGTTTTATTCCAGGTGTGGGAGAGCACAGCCCCCACCCCTCCCCCAGAACGACACTGGGGTGGGGGCAACAGCCAGGCTTGGCGGAGGCCGGTGAGGGGAGCGCTCAGAGCAGGAAGGGGATGATGGGCATACGCAGGGGCGGGTAGTCACGGAACTCCTTCAGGTAGCTGCGGTGCTTGCCCTTGGCCCAGATGGTCATCTGGGTGAAGCCCACCAGGGAGAAGAGGGCCACTGTGGGCAAGAGCAGAGTCAGGAAAGGGTTCTTTGGCCCGGATGGACAGGACCCCCCCCCGCTGAGGCCCGGAGGCGGAGGGGCTCACCTGGGAGACACTGTGTCATGATGGCAAAGCCAATCCAGGACCCCACCTGCAGACAGAGAGGGGTGGGGTGAGGCCAGCTATTCTGTCCAGCCTCGCCCACCCCACGCATGTGGCTGCCCAGGACTTATCCAGCCCTCTCTGCCCAACCCTTGCTTTCTGAGTGGAGGTGGGGCCACAGGACAGAGCCCAGCATCACACACCTCTAACCCTCCAGAGCAGAGGCCGCCAGGCTCTCCAGCTCCATGTCCAGGCTGGCCCCTCCACTTAGGACCCCGAATGCTCCCCAGGAGGAAGAGGGACAGACAGCAGCCCCTCACCTCGTATGTGTAGTTGGGGCAGGACACCAGCAGGAAGAGCCACGTGAAGGGGTTCTTGGTGGGGTATGGAATCTTTCGGGTCTTGGACCCTGGGGGGCAGGATGGGAGATGCTAGTCAGGTGGGCAGGGCCTGGGACCTGGGTCTGGTCCAGCTCTCTTCTGAGGCCCACGTCGAAGTACTTGACAGGTACTGTTGGCTGGGTTCATGCTCAGGTAACTCCCACACAATGGGAGGGGCTCGGCCAGCCCCTCACCCCACCCCGGCCCCCGCAGGCTACTCACCGGCCGGCCGCAGGTCCCGCAGGGCCATGTGGATGGAGAAATTGCCGAGCTGGCAGATCTGTCGGAAGAACAGGGTCAGCCCAGAACCCACTAGACTTCCCCCCACCCCGTCACGACCCCCGGCCTCCTTACCACAAAGATGGCAAGCGCCAGCTTAATCTGCTGAGCTCCGTAGGCTGAAGAGGAAGCAGGGAGGGGAGACCCATGAGAGGAGGGTCTGGTGGGAAGGGGGCCGCGGGGGTAGCACGATCCAAAGCCACTTACTGGGGGGCGTGTAAAGAGGGTGGTTGATGTAATAGGCCATCCACGCGGCGAAGCCCCAGTAGTAGGTGCAGTTCTGAAAGGGAGCGGGTGGCGATGGGGCGGGGCCGGCGACGCAGCGGGTGGGGCTCTGGGGTGCGGCCCGGCGTGGGCGGGGCGGACTCACCTTGAAGATGTTGCGCAGAGGCATGGTGCCGTGGGAGAAGCGGTGCACGAACAGCGTCTCCAGCAGGCGCTTGATGTAGTGGAATGAGTGGCAGAGGCAGGCGAGGCTGGTTGGGGGGGGCAGGCTCAGCGGGGACCGGCCCAGCGGGTCTTCGGGCGCCCTCCCTCGCCGGCCCCGCCGCCACCCGTCCCCACTCACTGCACCACGTTGTGCCGACTGGACGTGAAGTCGTATTTGTGGCCGTAGATGAAGGGCACTCGGAAGTAGAAGAGCAGGTAGATGAAAAGGGGCCCCGCATACTCCGTCAGGAAGACCTGAGCGTACGGGGGGAAGGTCAGCCGTCCCAACGTGGCTGATGGCAGAAGAGGCCGTGGGCGGGTCAGGACTCACCGTCACCCAGCTGATCTGGGCTCCCAGGTCCCGGAAGTACAGTGTGGCCGTGGTGCCCACAGGCAGCTTCTGTAGCACATCCTCGTCCTTCAGGGACTTGCCCTCTGCAGAGAGGCGGGCCAGGGCTCAGGGGCTGCCTGGGCCTTCTCCCACTGCCACCCAGGAGCCCAGGGGGCGGGCTGAGCCGACAGCCGTACTCACTGGGGTCCAGACGGAGGGACTGGCGGGCGGGGTACCACTGCGGATCTGTGGGGAGAACCGGGTGGTTACAGCCCATGGCCTGGCAGGGCTCAGCCTGCCCACCGCCCACCCTGCTGTGCCAGCTTCTCAGGGGTTCCTGGGGTTCAGGGACCCCACAGCTGCTCCCACACCCGGGCAAGGCCTCTGAAGACTGCATGGTTCCAGGTCAGGCCGGAAGAGCATGGGCAGGGCAGGATCTTGTCCTTCCTAAAGCCCAGCAAGGGCGTTCCTGTGAGGGCCATGCAGAGGCGCTTCCCGAGAGAAGCCTGGGCCCACACTCAGGGCATCTCTGCAACCCCACAGAGAGAAGCACACAGGATGGGGTCCCTCCCAGAGACCCTGGCCACAGGGGTCATGGGGCAGTGCAGCCAGGCCTTGGACTCACGGTTCTTGGTGAAGAGGTTCTTGATCTCCGCAATGGTGGCGTGGGGCTCCACCTGGGGGAAGCATGGGTGCAGGAACGTCAGGCCTGGGGGAACCTGGACCCAGGATCTGGTGGGGGGGTGAACTGGCAGCCTGAACCACAGCTATGGGAAGGGGGAGGGCTAGGATCTAGACCCCCACCTGCATGGTCAGGGCAGAGGGCCCTACAGTGTGGGGCCAGCGTGGGCCTGGGGGCTCCAGTTTTCCCAGGCAGCCAGCCCATCCCCCGCCAGCTGGGAGGTGGACTGAGGATGGGAAGCAGGCCTGCTCTGTCTCTCCTCTCACCCTGCACCCACCACTCTCCTCAGGGAAGACCCTTCGACCTTCCCAGGGGCAGTCCAAGCCCCTTCCCCCAGGCCTGGCCTTGGCAGAGGCAGGTCTCCTCCTCCATCTCCCTCACTGCTTCCAAGCCCTGCAGGGTCCACTGAGGCTGCTTTGCTTCTTCCCCCAGCCAGGAGGCCAGCTCCCAGCCAGCTCCCGGCCACACCCAGGGACCGCGGCTACTCACTCAACCCACAGTACCCCTCATGCGCCCTCCAAAGGACAGGGGGTGGGGCACGAAGGGCCCGGCTGGACAGCTCCCGGGCTGGAGGGAGCAGGGTCTCAGGCCCAGCGCCCTTGGCCCAGTGTGGCCAATGCCACGTCCTACCTTATCCAGGAAACACAGCTTCTCCCTCGTCTTGGCATCCAGAATCTCCACCTCAAAGAAGAGAACGGCCTTTTTAGGTTTCTTGGCTGCCTTGGGGGGCAGAGGCCGGGGGAATCCATTGAGGCCGAGGCCAGGGCTAAGGCCCGGGGTGGCTTCCCGGGCCACCATGCTCAAGTTCACGTCCATGCTGCCCGCCACCAGCCCTGCCTCTCCACTCTGCCCGCGGTACCAGCAGCCCCAGCTGCCGGCCGTCAGCCCCCGCCACCAACCTCCCCACACGAAGTGGCTCTGGGCCGGTCAGGCGCGATCAAATTCTGCCGCGGTGCTGGAAAGGAGCCCGCGCCTGCCCTGGCGCTGCCGGCTTCTGTGCCAGATGTAACCCGAGTGGCACCAGCGCCACGGCCCAACTAAATATAAACTCGCCCCAGACCAAGCCCCCCCCCACCTCTAGGAGTCATCCACAGACCTCCTCTGGGGGTTCGGGGTCAACCCCCAGGAGCTGGGTTGCCTTGAAAGAGGCTTTTGAGCAGACACAGCCCCTCAACAGCACCAGGGACAGGTTGATTCCCAGGGGTGGGCGAGGTGGCACCTTCTAGCCCTCCTGCCCAGAGCCAGTACCGAAAGGAGGGCAAGAAGCAGGCGGGCAGGCAGCCCAGGCCCCAGCACCCAGCTCAGGCCTAGGAAGCTCACTGGGCTTGGAGAAATCCCAGCTATTTTGAGAATCTGCCAGATAGATCATCCATTTCCCCTTCTGAGCTGTAAGAGACACTCCGGATTATTTTCCTTGTGCATGTGTGTTCCCAGGGAGGTGACAGATTCCGGAGTTACTGGTGCAGAGAGCCTCTCTCTAAGTGTGGAAGGGTCCAGGGAGCGGGGAAGTTTCAGGCAAGTGCCTGTGACCCAGGCTGCTGAGGCCTCCCGACCTCGACCTCCTCTCTGTCCGTTTCTTACCTGGCAGCAACCTGTCGGAAGCGTCCCACCACTGCCGGCCCAACATTGCACCCCATCCAGGGCCCAAGCCCCCGCAAGTCCAGGGCGTGTAGCCTGGGCTTCCTGTGCCTCCTGGTCCAGGCCTGGCCAGCTCCTCCCGAACCCCCAGGCGAGTGACAGACAATCATGCTGCACAGGGGCCATGCTAGGAGGGAGGGGCCCAGGGGCCCTGACCCACCCATCCCAGCTGGTCAGAAAGGCTGCAGCGGTGAAGCCCAGCGGTGCCCAGGCTGCGGGGCTCAACACGACCCTGTCAGACAGAAGTCGTAGCCAGCAGGGAGGGTCTGATCCCAAGCCCACTGGCCAGCAGTCTCAGTGGACCCTTCCCACCCACAGAGCCCCCTGGGGAAGGCCCAGGTAGAGACCATCTAGGGGCATGCCATGTACCTAGAGCCTGGGAGATGGGTCCACTGCAGCTGGAGCCCACCTGAGGGAGAGGGCATCCCAGGTAAGCCAGAGAAGCCATGCACCTTCACACATGCCAACCACAGCAGGAGAGACAGGGTGCACACACACACCAGCACCACATCCAGTCACGCCTTGCAGTCCCTGGGTATCCCCAGGCACGTCGCCTCTCCTGGGCCTCAGCTCGGGGACAAGTCAAAAGGTGTCTAACCTCCAGGGGCTACGAGGGTCCTGATGCCTGACAGAGGGGAAGTACCCCAGAACAGCAGGCCCCCTTGGGAGGTAGCCTTGCATGTGGGCTTGGTTCAGGTCTCAGTCCCCTGCTGGCTTGCAGGTCGCTGCAGTGCATGGGCCTGTTTGCCCACCCAAGATACACTCGCCCCACTTCCTGGACTTCAGGGCAGGAAAGGGCCCCACGAAGGAGACTTGTGGAAGAGGGACAGGGGACATACAGGGGAATGCACCGGGGAGGGTTAGCAGGCCTGGGCGGGCATGGGGCCTGCCCTGTGGCTGCAGGTATATTAATAGTTCCTGGGGCCCAGTGGGCAGTGCCCACATGCCTCCAGCCCGTGTGGCCTGCAGGAAGGCAGCCCAGCGTCCACTGGGAGAGGAGGCCTTCGAGTTCCTGCTGAACCACTCAACGGCTTAAAATACAACCAGCCCCTCTCCCTGCCTGGCCAGCTGCTGGGAGGAGGGGTGAAACCCTACTCCTCTCCCCCAACCCAGGCACTGGACCAGAGCCCAGAAGGGAGAGTGCAGCCGTCGGGGCCTGACTGGCTGCCCAGATAGGACACTGGGCTGCAGCAGGAGGGGCAGCCGGGAGAGGGGCCACGCACACACAGCGGCAGTGCCCAGGCCAGCACACAGCCGGAGGAGAGGAGCACCCGCGATCTCAGAGGTAAGCCAGGTCTTCGGGGCAGCACCAAGCCCACTGGGGCGGGGTTGGTCCTCAGTGGGACGGCGGTGCCTTTGCCCTCTCCTGCCCCAAATCCCCAGCCTGGCAGCCAGCCTCTCCTCGAGAGAGGACTCACAGGCCCTGGGCCATGTGGGACCTCTCTGTGCTGTTTTTGCAACCCCCTGTGCCTCTGTCATTATTTCAGAGTAAAAAGTTAAATTAAAGCTATGCTAGGTAGGGAAAAAGATAAGCTGTGATGGGTGGAAGAAGCCAGACACAAAGGGCTACATATTTATGTGAAATGTCCACAGAAGACAGGAAGCAGACTGGTGGCCACCAGGCCTGGGGGAAAGAATGCAGAGTGACTGCTAATGGTCCCTGGTCTCCTTTTGGGGTGATGACAATGTTCTGGAACTAGAGAGAGGTGGTAGTTGCACAATATTGTGAATGTACTCAGTGCCACTGCACTGTTCAGGTTTGTTTTTGTTTTGTTTTGTTTTTGAGCTGGAATCTCACTTCGTTGCCCAGGCTGGGGTGCAACGGCACTCTCACGGCCACCCCAGCATCGACCTGTTGGGCTCTGGCGATCCTTCCGCCTCAGTCTTCCAAGTAACTGGAAACTTCAGGCGCGCACTACCACACTCGGCTAATTTTTTACTTATTATAGGTCCAAGGTCGTGCAATGTTGCCCGGGCTAGTCTTGAACCCGCAGGCTTAGGCAATCCACTCGCCTTGGCCTCCCAAAGTGCTGGGATTACAGGCTGAGCCACTGAGCCCTGCCACTGTTCAGGTTCTATGTGATATGAGTTTCACCTCAATAAATTACTTTGTAAAGGGGTAGGTAACAGAGAGCCCCAGTCACCAATCAAAAACAAAAATGGTTGCAGAGTAAGAGGGCTGAAGAGGCTCTCACCTCCTGCCCAGTCAAGACAGAAGATCACCAGGACCTGGTTGCACATGTCCCAGTCCTCAGTCCCTGGGCTTCTGCCCCTGTACCCTCCCCACCCAACCCATGCTCTGTGCTTGAACCCTCCCTCCCCTCCCTTCCTCCCAGTCCCCTCCCCCTCAACACACACACATACGGCATGAGGCCAGCAAGGTGGTGGACCCAGGGGAGCCCAGGACTGCAGTCAGAGGACACAGGCAGCTGCTGAGCAGAGTCCCAGCAAGAGGTCTTGAGCACAGAGGGCCGCAGCAGGCTCAGGCCCCTCCCTGGGAGAAGCGAGCTGGGGCAGGGCAGTGGTAGGCCTTCCAGAGGGAGCCCGTGGAGGGGAGGGGCTGGGAGAGGCCAAGACACTCAGGAAGGATGAAGGGAGGCTTGGATGGGGTGGTCACTGGTGTGAATCAGGTCCCAGCACTGGCCTCAGGTTCAATGGACAGGCAGAGGACAAGGACAAGGGCAGGCGCTCTGGCCCAGGGCACGGGCCGGTGGCTCTGTGATGACAGTTCCACCAGCCCGGGAGGAATTCGCACCTGGAGGCCTGAGATTCCCAGGCCTGGCCAACAGCAACTCGTGGCAGCATGAGGTCAGGGCAGCGCCGAGGGCCAGGACACTGGGTGGGGCCCAGGACCACCCTGCAGAAGGGGCTTGGGCCTAGGGGCCAGGCTTCAGCCTCCCCAGCCAGAGGGGAGCACTCAGGCCACTGCCGCACAGCAGGGCCATGTTGCTGCGGTCTTTGTAATAAGAAAAATATCACTGGCACTGACGGTGGTGGAGGAGAGGAACATACTTATCCTGAGCTAGCACCGAGGCCCGGAGCTCCTGGGAGTATTCCCACCTGGCAGGTGAGACACACAGAGCAGCAGAACCACAGAACAGCCACAGAACCACAGGAGGTGCAAGGCCTTTGCACTGGCTGTTCCCTCTGCCGAAACGCTCTCCCCGACACCCACAGGGCTCTTCCTCCTCCCCTCAGGCCTTCAGAGGGCTGCTCAGCCAGGCCCTTCTGACCATCTGTTATTTTTGTTCATTTGTGTATTTTTAAAGACAGGGTCTCACTCTGTGGCCTGGGCTGGATTGCAGTGGCACAATCATAGCTCACTGCAGCCTCCAACTCCTGGGCTCAAGCGATTCTCTGGCCTCAACTTCCCAAGTAGCTACAGACGATCGGTTTAACTATCGTGACCCCTCGCCCCCCAGGCGTTTACCATCTGCCTCCCACTAGAGCATCAGCTGCTGAGGACAGGGGCTGCCCTGGGCTCTCTGTTTTCTGGCATCCAGAACACAGCCCGAGGTGGGGAGAAGGTCACACGGGTAAGCCCAAAGCCCCCTTCCCACCTCAGCTTCTGAGCCAAAGCCGTTTCCTGGCTTTGCCTTCACTACACTCTGGAGGGCTCTGCCTGCCATGCCAGACCTCAGAACACAGGCAGGCACCAAGTGCAGGAGCTCCTGCAAGAGCCTTGCTCCAGGGGGTCTTCTGCAAAGCCTCTAGATAGGCCCACTCCACTCCAGTGACCTGTGGCTCTGACTCCCAGACCTTCCTCCTTGGCTCCAAGGTGACCCTCATGGAGAAGAAGGGTCAGCCAAGCCAGCTGCAGGGGCTCCGGCTCCTGCTGGGGCCTCAACATACTGACAGGCTCTGCATGGCCTGGACCCTCAGAGACAGCATCACAGGCCCAGAGGCCTCCCAAGGAGGGTGAGGGCTCAGGGCCAGCAGCGGGCCTCCCTCCTCGGCTGCACACATGATCCCCAAACATGGAGATCACAAAGATTCACCTGCTTCCTGGCTGCATGGCCCTGGACAGGTTACCCAGCCTCTAGGAACCTCCATTTCCTCATCTGCAAAGGAGGCTGTTCTCACCTGCCTCTCACAGGGTTACTGTAAGAATTACAGAGAAGAGGCCAGCGCAGTCATCCCAGCACTTTGGGGGGCCAAGATGGGAGGATCGCTTGAGCCCAGGAGTTTGAGACTAGCCTAGGCAACATACCAAGACCTCGTCTCTACAAAAAATTAAGAATTAGCTGGACATAGTGGTGCATGCCTTTAGTCCCAGCTACTCAGGAGGCTGAGGTAGGTGGATCACCTGAGCCCAGCAGGTCAAGGCTGTGGTGGTCATGAGCGTGCCACTGCACTCCAACCCAGGACAGAGTAAGACTCCAACTCAAAAAAAAAAAAAAAAATTACAGAAATGATAATAACCAAAAAAAGTATATAACCATCCCCAGTCTCAAATAAATCTTATTAAGAATAAATACTGGCCAGGCGCAATGGCTCAGTCTGTAATCCCAGCACTTTGGGAAGCCAAGGCGAGAGGATTGCCTGAGCCCAAGAGTTCAAGACCAGCCTGAGCAACCTGGTAAGACCTTTTCTCTACAATAAATCACAAAAACTAGGTGGGCATGGTGGCGTACATCTGTAGTTCCAGCTACTTGGAAGTCTGAGGCAGAAAGATCTCCTAAGCCCAGCAGGTCGAGGCTGCAGTGGCCGTAAGCGTGCCACTGTACTCCAGCCTGGGCGACAAGCGTGAGACTCCAACTCAAAACAAACAAAAAAAAACAACCATAAATATTAGGCTGGGCACAGCAGCACACACCTATGGTTCCTGTCTCTAAAACTCAGCCAGGTGCAGTGCTCACATCTGTAATCCCAGCACTCTGGGAAGCTGAGGTGGGAGGATTTCTTGAGCCCAGGAATTTGAGACAAATCTGGGCAACATTGCAAGAATGCATCTCTACCAAAAAAAATTTTTTTTAATCTAAAAACAAAAAGAATAAATATTAGACCAATACTAGCAGAACAGCGGGCCAGAGGTAAAAAGGGCTGGCCATGCCTGAGCACAGGCCGCCAGAGTCAGAGCTGGTGCAATGATGCCCCCCCCCCAGCTGGTCACAGTGACCCCAAAGCCTAACAACAGCGAGACAAGAGCCACGTTCCTGACAACCGGCAGCAAGCATGGAGGCGGCAGTGCTCACCACTGCCCCCCTGTGGCTGTGGCCTCTGCTCCCTCCGGCTGGAAGGGCAACCAGCCCCAGGCTCAGGCTTAGTCCCAAAGCCCCTTGTCAGGGAGCCGGCTCCAGACCAGAAGGCGACCTCAACACAGGCTCCCTCGTCAGCCAAGAGACCTTGGGGAGCCAGTGCCCCACGTTCATTCATTCATTCTGCCTCCCTTCCTCCCACATCTCAAGCACTGTTCCTGGTCCTGGGACACGGCGGTAAAAAAACCAGGCCCCTGACTTCATGGGACCTAGCCTGGGGTGGGGGTGGGGGGGCAGACAACAGTAGACAAGGCCTCAAAAATGGGGAGGACGGCCATTGCAGAGGGGTCAGGGAAGGCCTCCCTGAGAAGGGGCGTGGGGAGTCGGGAAAGCAGCCAAGTGTCAATCTGAAGGAAGATCATCCAGGCAGAGGGGACAACAAGTACAAACGCCCTGGGCTGGACCATGACTACTTGTTTAGGGAGCAGGAAGGAGGCAGGGGCGGCCACCGCAGAGAAAGCGGGGAGAGTGGAAGGTGAGGGCAGGGAGGTGCGGGCGTATCATGTGGGCCTCGTGGGCTATGGGGAGGACTTTGGCTTTTCCTCTGAGTGAGAGGGAGCCATGGAGGGTTCTGGACTTAGATGTTCAAAGAGAGACTGGACTTGGATGTTCAAAGACCCGCCTGGCCACTGTTGAAGGAGCAGACTTCAGGGGTGAGGACAGGAACTGGGAGACCGGGGCAAGGGAGGAGAGGGAGCGATGCAGGGGTGAAGAGTGGTTGAATTCAGGGTGGACTGTGACGGTGGGGCAACAAGGCCTGACTGATCTGGTGAACTGGGAGTGGGGGATAAGGGGTGCGGGAGGCTGGGGTTTCTGACCGGAGGGAGCCCCAGAAGGGAGGAGCAGGCACCAGCCCAGCACAGGCAGAAGAGCTGAGCTTGCAGCTCCTGCTCACCACCCTAGAGGCACAGCCGGCAGGCCTGGCGCCCACAGCCCGGGCTTCAGTGTCCCCATCTTTACCAACAAGCTGGGCCCCTCCCGTCTGCAAACAAGACTCAGTGGCCTGGCTGGGGGCACCTCCTGCCCTCCTGGTCCAGGACAAAGAGCAAATGCAGGCCGGAGGGTGAGCTTGGAGTTGGGTCGGCCTCACCACTCCAGTTACGCACCTGCAACTGCTGTGTCCCAAGATGTAACCTGCCCGGTGGTTATGGGTGAGGACAGCAGCCAGCAGTTACTCCACAACTCCCTACCCAGGGCTGGAGCTTCAGTGGCTTCCCAGGCCCATATCCTTTCCCACCTCTCATGCCCACGGCAGCCCAAGGGAGCAGCCATCAGCTCCATTTCACAGACGAAGAGGCTGAGGCTGGGCGAGGTGGCTCACACCTAATATCCCACACTTTGGGAGGCCAAGGCAAGAGGATCACTTGAGCCCAGGAGTTCAAGACTAGCCTGGGCAACTTAATGAGACTTCATCTCTACAAAAAAATTTAAAAATTAGCTGGGCATGGTGGCACACACCTGTCGTCCCATCGACTTGGAACTGGGAGGGAGGAGGGAGGATTCTCTGAGCCCAGGAGGTGAGCCATGATTGTGTCACTGCACTCCAGCCTGAGTGACAGAGACCCTGACCAAAAAAAAAAAAAGAAGAAAAAGAAGAAGAGGAGGCAGAGATCCGAGCAGGAAATGCAGAGCCCAGCCACCCACCGTTTGTGTGCAAGGCCAGGCCACCCCCACCACACCAGGCCTCGAGCCCCACATACGCAGAGCAGGTGTGGTGCAATTTCGGCTCTCTTGGACCCCACAGGGCACTGTGCAGGCCTAGATGGGGGTGCAAGCCCAGCTTGGCGCAACCAGGACCCCAGACCGAGATGCAGAGGGCCTGACAGGGCTCTCGGAGGCAGCACACACAGCCTAAGCCCTCCCGGGAGAGCTGCCAGGCACAGAGGTCAGAGGTGGGTCCGACCGTGCCTACCTGGAGCAGGGTGCTGCTGCCTCATCGCATCGCACATGCACAGACTTAATAGGTCACCTGGACCCCGGCTCAGCCGCCCAGCACTTTCGGCTCCTTTCCCGTCCACTTTCCAGAAACATCGAGTCAAACTGCTAATACCAAGGTGGCTGAGAAGCCCTTCGGCTCGGCTGCCAGGAAGCCAGCACAGGCCGCACCTGCTCGGCCAGAAATACCTCCTTCCCCAGTGGCCTCGGCTCATGACCTCGTTCCTGGTGGTGCCCAGGGCAGTTGTGCCAACCTCCCCGAGGTGCCACGGTGGGGACAGAACGTCACCTGGCGCAGGAGTGGCTGAGAGACGCTGACCACCCACTCCTAGACCTTGACTGCTCTACTCTGGTCTCCCGCCCCTGCTGGCAAGACGAGAGATGCCAGGGTCTGAACACGTGTCCCCAGGCTTCCAGATCTGGGTCCAGAGCCAGGTGCGAAGGCGGCGGTAGCCCAGGGCCAGGAGAGGCTGGGTTGCCGGGCCCCCCTGGCAGAGCCCCATGCACCCAGGCAGCACCTGGCCTTGGGGGACGCTCATTGGAGGCTTGTGTGCCTGGGCTGGCAAATGTAACCACAAAGACCAACAGTGGGCTGTAAGGGGCCCAGGCCTGTCCCACAGCCTTCCTGGTGCCCAGAGCCCATGTCCCCTCTGGGTGTTTACAGGTCATGCCCTTGGGGCTCCAGGGGGTGCTGACCCACCCAGGGCTGCTCTGCTCAGGCCTGTTTCATAGGATGTGCCTCTGTCAGATGCCTGCCTGGGACCTAGGACCACTCTGAGGCCGTCACCAGGCCTTGCCCAGGCCCTGCACACTAAGGACCATGATACCTGTTAGGCGGCTCAGAAGACGGGGTATGGAAGTGAGGCCCTTGCCTGAGACAAGTAGCCTGGGAGTGCCAGGCTGAGGACCCACCCACCACTATGCCCACGCCCCACCATGCAATGCCACCTCTACACTTAAGATCTGGCTAAGCGCCGAGAGAGAAAGGGAGCAAACAAGCAAAAAAAAAAACCACACTGGCTCCGATTATCCAGAAGGTACTCCCACCCCTGCTCATGCTGCAGGGAGACCAAGACCCCACCCCTGCCCACACAGCCAAGCTGTACCAAGGAAAAGGTCTGTCACCTCCTAATACCACGGAGGGGCCAGGCAGGGAAGACAGCTGTGGCAATGCTTCCTGCAGGTTTTCTTGTCACAAGTTAAGGCCACCAAAGGGCCTGGAAAAGCAGGCAGTGTCCCCAGCACTGACAGAGAGGCAGTACCACAGAAGCAGCATCAGACCGACCTTGTCTGTCTGAGCCTCAGCTTCTCCATCTGGTAAATAGGTACATACATCCCTAAGAAGACCTGCTGCACAGGCTGCTTGGGAACTTGAGGATTCCTGTGGTACTTGTGGCAGGGGCTCAGGCTGGAAGTTCTGAGCCCTGCCTGCTTGGTAGGCTCTCCTGAAAGGCCCTGATCTAGACAAGAAAGTTGGAGGCTGATGGCAAGACCCGGCATTCAGAGCCTCCTAAGCTCCCAGGGGTGGATGGAGGTGGCCACGCTCATCTGGGGCTGCCCGCCTCAGATAGGCCCTGACCTGGGGAGAAGCCCCAAACCTTTACTGACTCAGTCTCCCAGTGGGGCCTCAGCCAAGCCCTGAGATTGCCCTTCTCCCTCTTCATCCCCTCTCCCCTACTGGCATCGCCAGGCAGCATGCTAGCCTCAGCCCCACCACCTCTCACTGACGCTGTTACATTGGCAAGGTTGCCCATTTTACAGACAAGGAAGCCGAGGCTTGGGGAGCACAAGGAACCAGACCAAGGACACATGGGTGACAAGCAGCAGGGCAGGACAGCATCTGTGTTTGTTTCTGATAAAGGAAGGCATGCTCACACTGGCAGGCCTTCCTTGGGAGCACCAGCCCAAGGACTCCTCTTCCTTCCTCCAGGGTGATCCCTCACACCCACTTTCCAGTCCCCAGGCCCAGATCCCTGGGGGTGGCTCAGACCTGCACCCCTGCAACCGCTGCTGGGTCACAGTTGGTGACCACACCTGGGTCTCTCTCTATCTCTGGGCAGGAAGGCGCTGTCGGGCCAAGGACTCAGCCCCGCGCACACGGACTGACTGGAGGAGCAGGAAGAGCTTGTCCAGGCCAACTCCGCACTGCCTGAGGCCAGCAGGCAGGTGAGTCCCACCCCATGAGCTCAGCTTGGCAGAGAACCCAAACTGGGATCCAGGTGGCCAGCCTCATGCACACAGCAGCAGCTAATACCCCCCGCCACTCACAGCACACCAGGAACACCCCAGACATGAAGCATCTCATCTCCTTTGCCATTCATCCTCTTGTGCAGATCAGGAAACTGAGGCTCATTCATTCACTGACATATGCCAGACACAGTTAAGGGCTCTAGGGATTTGGCTGTAAGGAGAAACAAAAATCCTTGGCCAGAGGGAACTGACATTTGAGCAGGTGAAAAGAGGCAATGAAAGAAAGAATTATGCGTAATATATTGGAAGGTGACACTTCACATGGAAAAAACAAAGCAAGAACAGGGGCAAGGGAGAGGAAGGTGCATGGAGGTGAGTGTACAGTTTATATAAAGTGGTCAAGGCCAGGTGTGGTGGCTCATGCCTGTAATCCCAGCACTTTGGGAGGCAGAGGCAAGAGGACTGCCTGAGCCCAGGAGTTCAAGACCAGTCTGGGCAACTTGGCCAGACCTCATCTCTACAATAAATCAAAAAATTACCTGGGCTAATTTTTGGAAGGCTGAGGTGGAAGGATCGCCTGAGCCCAGCAGGTCGACACTGCAGTGGCTTTGAGCGTGCCACTGCACTATAGCCTGGGTGACAGAGTGAGACTGACTCAAAAAATACTAAATAAATTAAAAATAAAGTAGTCAAAAGCCAGGCATAGTGGCTGCTAGGGAGGCTGAGGTAGGAGGATCATTTGAGCCCAAGAGGTTGAAGCTGCGGTGTACTCCAGCCTGGGCACAGAGTGGGACCCTGTCTCTAAAAATAAAAGCAATAAAGTAGTCAAGAAAGACTTTCCTGCCGGGACTCTGAGCCAAGCCCTGAGGGATGAAAGACTGAGCTGCCCCGAGACCTGGAGAAAGCATCCCAGACTGAGGAATCGCCTGTGCAAAGGCCCTGAGGTGCAGCATGTATGCGCAGCCTCTGTGGCTAGAGGGAGTGAGCAAGGGGGAAGTGGGAAAAGGTAAGGGCAGGGAGGTGATGGGTCATCAGGGTCTCGTGTGCCAGGTGAGGGCTTTGGCTTCTATTCTGAGTGAGGTGAGAGCCATGGAAAGTTCTGGACAGAGCAGAGACGTGACCTGACTTGGGTTCTTAAAGGGCCTCTCTGGACTGTAGGGGAGTAAGGGTGGAAGCAGGGAAGCCCAGTTAGAGGCTGCGGAAATAATTCCATCAAGATCACGATGGCCTAGACAAAGGCATCAGCAATGACAGGCCAGAGACTCTGATCCACTGCCTGTTTTTGAAAAGCTAAACATGGTTTTTACATGTTGTAAGTGGTTGGGGAAAAAAAAAATCAAAGGATGCCTATTTCATGACATGTAAAAAGTACATGAGGGTCAAATCCCAGCATCCACGGACAAGGATTTACTGGAACACACCACACCCATGGGTTGCCATCCTGGTTGCCACAGGGCTACTATGGCAAAGGTGAGATGTTACTGCATAGACCACGTGGTCCACTAAGCCTAAGATCCTCCTACCTGGCCCTTCACACATAAAGTCTGCTGACCCTGGCTGAGGCCTAGTGCCTCAGGGAGGCTGGTGAAGGGCGGTCAGGGAGCCTGGTGAGGGGCAGTCAGGGAGGTGGTAAGGCTCGGTCAGGAAGGCTGGTAAAGTGCAGTCAGAGAGGCTGGTGAGAAGCGGTCAGGGAGACTGGTGAGTGTGGTCAGGGAGGCTGGTGAAGTGTGGTCAGGGAGGTTGGTGAGACATGGTCAGGGGTGGTCAGGGAGGCTGGTGAGACATGGTTAGACTCCAGATGTATGCTGAAGGCTGAGTAAGGGAAGCACTGACTTGAGTCATGTACGTGAGACAGGGCATAGCCCAACAACTTAGGGCCTGGGGATAGGAGGCTGGACATGTCACTAACTGGAGCAGGGAGACGCAGGTTTGAGGGGACATCCAGAGCTCCATTCTGAACATGCTTAGTTTGAAATGCCCATTCAGGCCGGGCACAGTGGCTTACACCTGTAATCCCAGCTTTGGGAGGCCAAGGCAGGAGGATCACTTAAGACCAGTCTGGACAACAGAGCAAGATCTTATCTCTATAAAAAAATTTTAAAAATTAGCTGGCATGGTGGCACATGCCTATAGTCCCAGCTACTCGGGAGGCTGAGGCAGGAGGATCACTGAGCTAGCCTGGACAAAAGAATGAGACAAAAGCCCATTCAACATTCACAAGGAGAGATCCAGCTCCCTGACAAACCACTCCCCTCTCCACCCCCGGCCCACCCACCCTGAATCAGACAGAAGCATCAACAAGTGAGCAAACTTTATGCTCCTAAAATAATTCTGCAAATTTTATGTATACCTTCCACAACATTTTTAAGGTGACAGCTAGTTTTTTTTTTTTAACCTAAGGCTGAATCGTTGCAAAAGATGTGATTTCTGGCCTACTGTAGACATTGAAAACTTTATATAAACATTTACAGGATCTATTAAATCTATCTATAGAATCGAAGTGCCTTAGTAATTTGATACCAATCATCATCTCTTTAAAAAAAAAAAACAGCCAGAATAAGCCTTTGGACATTTGCTCTCTTCTTGCTGTGAAGCTGAATCTTGTTCCCCTTGTCCAAGGGAACTTATCCTATTATACGCTAATAACTGAAGATTATTATTAGTCATCCTGTCTTTTCTTTTTCTTTTTTTTTTTTTTTTGAGTCAGGGTGTCACTCTGTTACCCACACTAGAGTGCAGTGGCATGATCAAGGCTCATCGCAGCCTCCACCTCCTGGGCTCAGGAGATCCTTCCACCCCAACCTCCTAAGTAGTTGGAACTGAAGGCATGTGCTACCACACCTGGCTACTTTTTTTATTTTTTGTAGCGACAGGGTCTAGCTATGTTGCCCAGGGTGGTCTCAAACTCCTGGCCTCAAGCAATCCTCTTGCCTCGGCCTCCCTAAGCTGGGACTAGTCCTCCCTATTTTAATGTAAACACCACGAAGCCTTGTTCACATAAATAAGCAGATGGTAATGAGCGGGGTGTGTTAGAGCAAAACATCCCAATTCTAAGGTCTTCCTCTGAGATCCGGTATATGACCTCCAGCTGAGTAGCCCACTGGCCCTACCTCCACAACTTTTCTGCAAGCAAAGACCTGTGACCAGCCGAGGTGCAACAGGACGTGGTCCCCAGGGACTAACTGGTGTCACTCACTCCCTCACCCCCCATGCAGTTCCCCAAGAGCCAAGTGGCACAGTGGGCGTTACCTGGCCAGGATGCCAGGGTCCCAACTTCTAGTCAGCCTCCGCCCCACAGGCCGCCCATCGTCCTGGGCATGCTCAGTAGCCCTGAGGACACTGACCTAGCCCACCAAGACTTGTATGTAACACTGAGCCACTCAGCTCTGCCCCAGAGGGCTGCAGCTGCCTCCTGCATTGTGACCCCAACTCCAGGGCTCCTTGGGGACAGCAGGCCGAGGCCAGCCAGAGAATTCACACAGCCCTAGCAACTGCAGCCCTTTCCTAAGCAGAGCAGGGATGTGCTTGCTGCACGGAGACCTCTAAGGGCTCAACTGTGTGCAAGGGCATCTGTAACCACCCCCAAAAGCCTTTTCTGCTAACTGCAGTTCCCATTCCTCTGCTCAGCAAACACATACTGAGTCCCTTGCTGTGCTGAGCCTGTGACTCAGACCCCAGTCATGCAAGTCTAGTGTGAAAGCAGTGTCCAGGCAGCATTTCAGGTGCCAGGATGCAGAGGCCATGTCCCCCACCTCCTGGGCCTGCCCATGCTCAAGGGGGACACAGACAAAGCACTGATTAGTAAGGGGCAGCCAGGATATGCCAGGTGCCATGAAGAAGAGAAAGCAAGGCAGAGGGCCCAGGGGGCCACAGGAGTGGTCAGGAAAAGCCGGGCTGAAGAAATGTGACTTGAGCCCAGGGCCAGCATGACTTGAGCCTCAGTGCAAAGGCCCTGAGGCAGCACAGAGCTTGGCAGGGTCTGGGAACAACCGGGGCTGGAACACAGTGGACTTCAGAGAGGAGGCTGGAGCAGAGGCCAAGACAAGCTCTTCGGGCTTTACCCCCGGGGCAGTGGGAAGTCGCTGGAGTGGCACAGGCTGGTTTGGTTTCTAGAAGGACCCTCTCACTGCCGGAGGCAGAAGGACAGTGCAGAAGCAAACATCACAGCAGAGACAGCAGTGAGATGCTCGGAAACAGGCCAGAGACTCCAGGGTCTGGCCCAGGGAGGGTGCACATGTAGCAAGTGTTGAAAAGGGCACCCTAGTTCCCAAGTCCTGAGGCATCACTGATTCAAAACAAACCACTGATTCTGGGGAGTAAAAATAAACTGCACAGCCGGGCTCGGTGGCTCAGCCTGTAATCCCGTGCCTTTGGGAGGCTGAGGTGAGTGGATTGCCTGAGCCCGCGGGTTCGAGACCCGCCTGGGCAGCGAGACCTCATCTCTATAATTTAAAAAAAAAAAAAAAAAATTCAGCCGGGAGTGGTAGCACATGCCTGTAATTCCAGCTACTCGGAAGGCTGAGGCGGAAGGATCGCCGGAGCCCAGCAGGTCAAGGCTGCGGTGGTCGGAAGCGGCCACTGCACTCCAGTCTGAGCAGCAGAGTGAGACTCTAACTCAAAAAAATAAAAAAAAATAAATAAACTGCACATCAACAGAAGATGCATACACCGGTCCTGAGATGCACCCCAACTTCCAGAGGGTTAAACCTCAAGGAGAGACAGTGTGTTTCCTAGAGTAAGGGAGTAGTCACAGCAAGGAGAGGGCTCGCAGAGGGCAGGGTTTCGGGGTGTCTCGTCCATAAATGGAAAGGGAAATTCGGTGCAGATGCTGGGCTCTCGCTGCTGAGGGGTCCAGGCAGCTGCCTTTGGTTGCCATCCGACCAGTAGCTGGCATCTGTGAGCAGCCCTGAAGGCCGAGGCCCTGTGGGCCCCAGAAGTCTCTTGGCTCTGCCTGATCCTGAAGAAGAGGCTAGAGGGAGGAGCAGTTGAGGGAAAAGCAAGGAGTCCAGGGTCTCAAGTGGGTATCCTTCCCCTACTTCTGCCCCAAAGAGTACATGTTCCCAGGCCCAGCCAGGCACACGGGGAGGCCCCAGGTGAGCAGGATGTGCGACACCTGGGCTGGCTCCTCAGAATGCACCTGCCAAGCCCAAAAGGAAACACTGGGGTTTGCTGACTGCGGCTTTGGGCTTTCCAGAGGATCCCCATACCATCTTTATGTGAAAACTCAGAGTTCAGGTAAATTTGGGGTCAAAAAAGAGTTTAAAAAATAAAAAAGAGGCTGGGCTCGGTGGCTCATGCTCATAATCCCAACACTTTGGGAGGCTGAGGTGGGAGGATCGCTTGAGCCCAGGAGTTCCAGAGCAGCTTGGGCAACAGAGTAAAACCTCATCTCTACACAAAATACAAAAAGAAAATATAGCCAGGTATGGTGCCATGCGCCTGTAGTCTCAGCTACTCAAGAGGCTGAGGCAGGAAGATCACTCGAGGCCAGGAGGTCAAGGTTATGGTGAACTGGGATTGCACCACTGCAATCCAGCGTGGGCAACAGAGTGAGACTGTCTTAAAAAAAAAAAAGGCAAGGAAGAAAGAAAGAATGGCCTAACTCAGCCAGGCACAGTGGTATCTGCCTGTAGTCCCAGCTACTTGAGAGGTTGAGCTGGAAGGATCACTTGAGCCCAAGAGTTGGAGGCTGCAGTGAAGTATGATTGCACCACTGTACTCCAGCCTGGGCAACAGAACCAGACTCTGTCTCTAAAAAAAATGCAAAAGAAGAAGGTGTCCAGTATTGTGCAAAGAAGAACTCAAACGTGAGCAGTGACAAGGGAATGAGTATGACCTGGGTAGGCTAGGGGAGGCTCAAGAGGCACTTGGTCACATTCAGGCTGAAACCACAGAGCCGGCCTCTCCGGAAACTGTCCTAACACCAGTATTTAGCACAGGGACCCACCCCCGCAACCCCAGCCGGGAGATTTTGTCAAACCATCCTCCAGCAGGGCACAGTGGCTCATGCCTGTAATCTCAGCACTTTGGGAGGCAGATGCAATGCGGGTTTGAGACCAGCTTGGGCAACTTGGCAAGACCTCATCCATCTCTATAATAAATAAAAAAATTAGCCAGGCAGGGTGGCGCACACCTGAAGATTCAACTACTTGGAAAATTGAGGTGCAAGGATCTCCCGAGCCCAGCAGGTCGAGGCTGCAGTGGCCAAGAGCAGCTTGCCACTGCACTCCAGCCTAGGCGACAGAGTGAGACTCCCAGTCAAAAAAAAAAAAAAAAAATCCTCTGGAGCCAGTAGTGTCCAGACACTATACAGCTTCAGACTGTACATGTCCCCCCAAGAATTCTGGTATTACCCACACCCCTACCCCAAAATGGAGAGATGTGCTCCCCCACCCGCACCTCCTGAGAAATGCCCGGCAGCTCTGCCCATCTCCCACCGCACCTCCTCCTAGTCAGACTCTGGAGGTCCCAGGAAGTAAGTTCTCTCCAAAGGGTGGCCGGAGGCTCTATTCTGTTACTTCAGCCGGCTTCCCAAGGGTTCCCAAAGTCCCAGGGCCTGTGCTAATGTCCCACCTCAACTTGGCAACCCCACCCTAAAGCCAGCAGTTCCCACGCCCTGATCAGTGCTCTGTGTCCACTTTCTAATAGAAAAAAGAATTCAGAAGGACCCAGGAGATGGCACAAAGCCCTGCGGTCTCCCAGGCAGCTCTTACATAAGAGCCCAGTTCGAGCAGGGACAGGGACAGGACCATGCAAGTCTGCCAGTCTGGCACGGCTACAGAACCACTAAGAGGGCCTTTATCCTTCTCAGGGATAGGAAACACTCATGGTCCAGCTCCAGCTGGCCACGTGACTGGGGATGGATGAGACCCTCTCCTCCCTCGAAGCGCCAAACACCACCCACAGCCCGCTTCCCAAAGGACTTAAAAGTAAACTGCCCTCTGATAGTTACACTTTCAGGTAAAATCAATAGCAAGGGACTTTCTTCACCCTTGGAATGAAGTCCATAGGAGGAAATCCTCAGCCCTGCCCCGTCAGCCTCATCCCTCAGCGTGGGACACTGGCAAAGCCTGGCCTTCCAGCCTCTGCACACACCACATGGTTCCCTATGCCTAGAACACCATTCCCCTCCCCGTCCTCAAAGACCTTATCCTTCAGGCCTTGGCTTAAATGGAAAGACCAAGAGGGCAAAGACTGTGGTTCCTTCATCCCGGGATTTCAGGTATGTGATAAGTATAGGAGAAAACATGTTGGAATGAATGAACTAATGAATAAGTGATGGAGTGGAAAACAGCAGGCAGGGCCCCAAGGCAGAGAACATCTGGACCAGCAGAACCTCCCGTGACCTGTGCGATGAGGGGCGGGCCAGTGCGGTCTTGGCAGCTCCTACTGCAGGCCCAGTGCGAGGCAGGGTGGGACGATAGAGAACAGGCCAGCATGGCGGGGTGGACCCGGGGCTTGTGGCCAAGGAGCCGTAAAAAACCGCTTCCCTAAGTTAGGACCACTACGGACTGGCCACAGGGCAGCCCCAGCCCACACATGACATGCTAGACACACCCAACTCACCCAGGTCCCCACACCAGGATCCACATTCACCCTTCTCCACATGAGCCCGGCCCACGGGGAGACGATGCATCCATTCATGTAATCATTCATTCAATAAGGAGGCACGGGGCCAGATGCTGGGAAAGCCATGGGAAGAAAACCCAGAGACTCCTTGCCTTCATGGAGCTCACAGTCTAACCAGGCAGAAAGACTACCAAGTACCCAAATGAAAACACACCTGGGCCAGGCGCGGTAGCTCAAGCTTGTAATCCCAGCACTCTGGGAGGCTGAGGCAAGAGGATTGCCTGAGCTCAGGGGTTGAAGACCAGCCTGGGCAACTTGCGAGACCTCGTCTCTACAATAAATCAAAAAATTAGCCAGGCGTGATAGCAAGAGCCTGTAGTTCCAGCTACCTGGAAGGCTGAGGTGGAAAGATCGCCTGAGCCCAGCAGGCCGAGGCTGTGGTTGCCGGGAGCATGCCACTGCACCCCAGCCTAGGCGACAGAGTGAGACTCCAACTCAAACAAAGAAAACACAGTGGCTCACGCCTGTAATCCCAGCACTTTGGGAGGCCAAGGCAGGAGAACTGCTTGAGCCCAGGAGCTTGAGAGCAGTCTGGGCAACATGGTGAGACTCTGTCTCTACAAAAAATAAAAATAAAATTATCTGAGCGTGGTGATGTTTGCCTATAGTCTCAGCTATTCAGGAGACTGAGGCGGGAGGACCACTTGAGCAGAGACAGTCGAGGCTGTGGTGAGCCATGATCATGCCACTGCACTCCAGCCTGAGAGACAGAGTAGACCCTGTCTCAAAAAAAAAAGAGCAGGGCACAGTGGCTCATGCCTGCAAAACCAGCACTTAGGGAGGCTGAGGTGAGAAGACTGCTTGAGCCCAGGAGTTCAAGACCAGCCTGGGCAACATGGCAAGACCTCATCTCTACAATAAAATCAAAAAACTAACCCGGACATGGTGGCACACACCTGTAGTCTCAGCTACTTGGAAGACTGAGGTGGAAGGACCACCTGAGCCCGGGAGGTTAAGGTTATAGTAGCTGTGATTATGCCACTGCACTCCAGCCTGAGTGACAGTGTGAGACTCTGACTCCAAAAAAAAAAAAAAAGAAAGAAAAGGAAAACACAGCCAAGCCTGGGATGGTCCGTGAAGGAGATGAGTGTGCGCTGGGAGATGGACAGGAGTCAGGCCCCGGACAGGACAGCCGAGGAAGGCCTCTGTGGATGACACGGAAACTGAGCTCTCAGTAACAGGAAGGGGCCAGGCATGAGAAAGACACAGGAAAGAGTAACCCAGGCAGAGAGAACAGCATGCACTCAGGGTGGAAATGTGGCTGTGGATGTCTGTGGAGATGAAATACAGCAGTATGGTGATGAGTGCGGAAAGCAGGGGAAAGTTGCTGACAAGAAGCCGCCGAGGGAGGGTTCGGAGTGATGGCGTGCTAAGATCCTCCCACTTCCATGTGAAAAACCCTCTGGCTGTGGCTGGGTGGGGCAAGAACAGAAGCCAGGCTGACTTGGAACACCCATTTCCTAGGGTGGTTCTGTGTCATAGCGGGTTAAGAGGCAGGTTCTGAGTGTGCTCTGACATTGCCAAGGATCTTCCCATGTCCCATGAGGCACATCTCAAAACGTGCCTCGCAAAGTGTATGACATCCTATCAAGACTGATAACACGTCTGAGGTTCTTCCTCCACCTTCTGGGCATATCATTAGCGTGAATCTGTCTCCTGACTCCTGGTGGGCCTTGTCCATTGGCAAGTTTGGGGGCCTTCAAAAGAGGCCACACACAGAAAGCAGGCAGCCACCAGGACGCAGGCCTATCCTTTCCTGCCTGATGATTTCTACCTTCACTGGGGCCCAGGTGTGCTGCGCATCTCACACTCTCCTGTGGCCTCTGAAACAGATGTCCTTCCCCTGGCCTCACGGGTGAGAAAACTCAAGCTCAGAGAGGTTAAGCCAGGAGTCTCCAACCCCTCCAATCCCTGGCCTGTTAGGAACCAGGCAGCATAGCAGGAAGTGAGTGGCGGGCAAACGGAGCTCTGCCTTCTGTCAGACCAGGAGCAGCATTAGATTCCCACAGGTGCGTGAACCCCATCGTGAACTGCGCATATGAGGGACCTATGTGTGAAGGATCTAGGTTGCCGCTCCTTATGGGAATCAAATGCCTGATGATGCTCCCACCCCACTACTGTCCATAGAAAAATCGTCTTCCATGAAACCAGTGCATGCCAAAAAGGTTGGGGACAACTGGGTTAAGCAACTGTTCCCAGGGCAGACCGCTAGGCTCCCCAAGGCGAAGTCCTTCACCCCCACCGCATATGCCTCCCTTGGTGCGTGGTTCACAGCACTGCCTGCTCTGGGTCTAGGAGAATCCCGGCTCAGCTGCTCACTAGCTGTGGGCATGTCGCTTTGCCTTTCTGTGCCTCAGTTTCCCCATCAGTGAAGTAGGGAAAAGAATACGTCCACCTCATTTATGAGCACTAGATGAGTTAATAGAGAAAAAGCATTTCAAATAAGCACTATGTACACAGTGACTTTATTACTATCCTTATGCCCTGGCTGCTCGGGAAGTATACACAGGTATTAAAACATTCTCAGCTGCCACTGTCAATATCAGTAAGAGGGTGTTAAACCCAGCCTGAACTTGACCAACTAGCATAAGGTCTCTGACCTTACTCACCAAGCCAGACCTGCCAGTGACCACGCAGGATCCCCATCCAAGCTCAACTGCTTATCAGAGCCCCAGGTCCCTTCCAGGAACAGCCCCCACTCCAGGCTGTCAAACCTCCTCCTCTCTCCTCGGGAGCCAGTCAAGTCGCTCTACTGGGCCCAGGGGGCCTCTAAGTCCCCCAGCTAGTGCCACTGAAATAGCTACCCCACCCGGCACACACCCAGACTCATCACTCATCTCCTCCCATCTTCCTCCTGCCCATCAGAACCGTGGCTTCCTCCTCATACCCGCCTCCTCCCCTGAAGCCCTCTTCTTCCCTCTGAAGTCTTCCTCCTCCTCCTCCTCCTCCTCCTGAGGTCTGCCTCCTCAACCTGAGACCCGCTGCCTCCTCCCTCTGAGGCCTTCAACCTCCTCTCCCTGAGTCCAGCGTCCTCCACCTGAAACCCACTAACCCACTTCCCACTTCACCCGAGACCCACCTCCTCCCTCTGAGACCTGTCCCCTCTGCACCTGCCCCACTGTGTCCAGGTAAATAGGGTCATAGCCCTTGCTAAAAGTTGGCTGCTGTACAGTGCTAGGTCCTGGGCTCATCTGCCATCCCCTCATCTAATGCTCACCAGACCAAGAACCCCTTGCAACATCACCCTGTGAGGCAGGGACAGTTGTCTCCAGTGGTGCTCACTAGCATGCAACACAGGCAGAGACAGTGAGGGGCCTGATCTGTCCCATTCACCGCTTTCATGGGGTAAATGCCCCACCGCGGCTGACTCCCCAGTGTTAGCCCAATGCACTGAACACAGAGTGGGGAAGACATGCACCGAGAGCCATCAGGAGCCAGCCCCAGCACACCGTGGGGCATGTCACGAGTAACTGGTTGGAGAGGCTAAAGAACATGCCCCTGGGCCCCACACCTTGTCAGCAGCCATTAAGGATCTGAGCACAGCTCTAATCTGGAGCCTGCAGGCTCTGCCATCTTCACAGGGAAGGATCAAGTAGCAGCCCTGCGCAGCCCAAAGGGGGTCTGGCACATGGCCCTGGGAAAGGCCCCCCTCTCTGAGTCTTGGGTGCCTCATCTGGAGAGTGCAGAAGTTAAAGCAGGCTGAACACAGTGGCTCACACCTGTCATCCCAGCACTTAGGGAGGTCGAGGCAGGAAGGTTGCTTGAGACCAGCAGTTCATGGCCAGCCTGGACATCATAGCAAGATGCCTGTCTCTACAAACAATCAAAAAATTAGCTGGGCATGGTGGCGCACATCTGTAGTCCCAGCTACTCAGGAGGCTGAGGCAGGCAGATCACCGGAGCCCAGGAGGTCAAGGCTGCGGTGAGCCTTGATCCTGCCACTGCACTCCAGCCTGGGTGACAGAGTGAGACTCCAACTCAGAAAAAATTACAATTTTTTTTCTATTTTTTTTTTAGTTAGAGTCTCACTCTGTTGCCCAGACTGGAGTGCAGTGGCCACTCCCAGCCACCGCAGCCTCGACCTGCTGGGCTCCAGTAATCCTTCCACCTCAGCCTTCCAAGTAGCCGGAACTACAGGCGCACGCTCCCACACCCAGTTGATTTTTGACTTATGGTACAGATGAGGTCTCACCAAGTTGCCCAGGCGGGTCTCGAACCCGCGGGCTCAGGCAATCCACTCACCTCAGCCTCCCAAAGCACGGGATTACAGGCTGAGCCACCGAGCCCAGCTAGAAAAAATTATTTAATATAAAAAATAAAAGAAGTTAAAGCAGAAGAGTTCTGGAGCTCACTCAGGCCTGGGCGCCTGAGATTCTGAGTGCCCTAAGCAAGGGAAAGCCTACGGGTAGAGCCACAACCAGGGGGAGGAGGGCCTCTGCCAGGGGAATATGCCAGGCGAGCCACCATCTGCTCAGAGCAAGAAGCCCAGAGAGTGCTGAAAAACTGAACATTCCAGCCGGGCTCGGTGGCTCAGCCTGTAATCCCGTGCCTTTGGGAGGCTGAGGTGAGTGGATTGCCTGAGCCTGCGGGTTCGAGACCCGCCTGGGCAGCGAGACCTCATCTCTACAATAAATCAAAAAATCAGCCGGGCGTGGTAGCACATGCCTGTAATTCCGGCTACTTGGAAGGCTGAGGCGGAAGGATCGCTGGAGCCCAGCAGGTAGAGGCTGCGGAGGCCGGGAGCGGTCACTGCACTCCAGTCTGGGCAACAGAGTGAGACTCCAACTCAAAAAAAAAAAAAAACAAAAAAACTGAACATTCCTACACAGGGTCTGGCCAGGGCATGTGAACGCAGGAAAGGGCTTGGAAGCTTGTTTTATGGCTCACCAGCTCCAATCTCACCTGCACTCCAAAGGGCAACCCATCCAATTTCAGGGCAGAGGGAGACCTTCTGTTCGTAGTCCACACTGGTACCGCAGCACCCCATTCTCCTATGGGAATGCACCATCCTCAGCAGCCCTGGGGCACCACCAGCAGGAAGTCATTCACATGGACAAGTCAGGAATGGGCATGGTAGCTCACAACTGTAATCCCAACACTTTGAGAGGCCAAGGCAATGCTTGTGGCCAGGAGTTCAAGACCAGCCTGGGCAACATAGCAAGACCTCATCTCTACAAAAATTAAAATTTTAAAAAAAAAAAAAACTAGCCAGGCATGGTGGCACGCATCTGTAATCCTAGCTACTTAGAGGCTGAGGCAAGAGGATCACCTAAAGCCAGGAGTTCAAGGCTGCAGTGAGCTGTGATCATGCCTCTAGCCTGGGCAAGAGAGACCTTGTCTGTCTAAAGAAAGAAGGAAAGAAAGAAAAACTGGGGTCAGACAAACCTAGGCCAGGGCTCAGCTCCATGCCTCCGGGTCTGTGATCTTGAGCAACTTAGTTTACTTCTCTGAGCCTCGGTTTCCTTATGTGTGAAGTAGATACCAGTTCCCACCTGCTCCGGTGCTCACAGGACTCAGTAACTGCTGGCAGGGCTGTCATCACACTATTTGGCTCGGGCTGTTCTACTGCCAGGGAATCAGACAGACCTGGGTCAGGATCCCATCTTCACCACCGAGTGACCCTAGGCAAGCTCCCTCACTTTCCTGAGCCCCGGACCCCCTATCCACCCAAAATAGGGGTACAAAGAGTTCCTACCACTCAGGATTGTTGGAAGGACACAGTAAATATGAATGTACCTATTATTCTTAGCCTGCAACAAAAAGCTAGCACAGGAAGAGAACATCACAACCAGGGCCCCATCCTGTCCACAAATGCAAAACCAATCCCAAAGCATTTTCTGAACGTCTGTTTGAAGCAGTGTGTGGAAGGGGATCAAGCAGTCCCCAATCTCAGAACACACCTGCCTGTGAACAGACTCTAGATATGACGTGCAGAAGTCAAAGAGACCTAAAAATTAAAGCAGGTTCAGTGGCCAGAAAAGCCCTAGTTTTCCCTCTCCTACTATTTCAAAAGAACACAAAAATCCAGGGGGAAAAAAAAGTGCAGAAAACAGAAGCAGGATCCCATTTTCTATGTATTTTTTTTCCTTTTTTTTTTTTTTTTTGTGGTAGAGATGCGGTCTTGCTATGTTGTTCAGTTTGGTCTCCAACTCCTAGCCTCAAGCAATCCTCTGGCCTTGGCCTCCCAAAGTGCTTGGTATTACTGGTATGAGTTACTATGCCCAGCCCCACCTCCCAGGTTGAACATAAAATTACATTTTACGCTGTTTACTTCAGATTCCTTTTTTAAAAGCAAAAAAAAGCAACAGACATGGCTAAATCCTCCCCCCTGCTCCCCATTTCCCCCATCAATAGCTCCTCTAATGACAGTATAACCCCCATTATGTTTCTGACCTCTTATTACAATTTACCTTATTACGTATGTATCCATATCCATAAACAATACATAGAAATGTGGTTTGAAGCCAGGCTCGGTGGCTCAGCCTGTAATCCCAGCATTTTGGGAGGCTGAGATGAGAGAGGACTGCCTGAGCCCATGGGTTCAAGACCCGCCTGGGCAACTTGGCGAGAACTCATCTCTACAATAAATCAAAAAAATTAGCTGGGCATGGTAGCGTGCACCTGTAGTTCCGGCTACTTGGAAGGCTGAGGTGGAAGGATCACCGGAGCCCAGCAGGTTGAGGCTGCAGGGCCAGGAGCGGCCACTGCACTCCAGTCTGGGTGACAGAGTGAGACTCCAACTCAAAAAAAAAAAAGAAAAAACAAGAAATGTGGTTTGAAATGTTTTTGTTTGTTTTAATGATGAAGTCTCGCTATATTGCCTAGGCTGTTCTCGAACTCCTGGGATCAAGCAATCCTCCCACCTCAGCCTCCCAAAGTGCTGAGGTTACAGGTTTGAGCCACTGTGCCCAGCATGAAACGTTTGTAAAACGTGTAAAAGCAGCAGCCAGGTGCAGCGGCTCATGCCTGTAATCCCAGCACTTTGGGAGGCAGAGGCAAGAGGACTGCCTGAGCCCAGGGGTTCGAGACCAGCCTGAGCAACTTGGCAAGACCTCATCTCTACAATAAACCAAAAAAGTAGCTGGACGTAGTGGCATGTGCCTGTGTATCCAGCTACTTGGAAGGCTGAGGCGGAAGGACTGCCTGAGCCCAGCAGGTTGACGCAGTGGTGGCCATGAGTGTGCCAGTGCACTACACCCTGGGCAACAGAGTGAAACTCCCACTCAAAAAAAAAAAAATTATAAAAACTCTTGCAGACTGGGCACGGTGGTTCACACCTGTCATCCCAGCATTTTGAGAGGTGGAGAAAAAGGACTGCCTGAGCTCACGGGTTCGATACCAGTCTGGGCAACATGGCAAGACCTCATCTCTACAATAAATAAAAATAATTAGCCAGGCAGGGTGGCACATGCCTGTAGTTACAGCTACTTGGAAGGCTGAAGCGAAAGGATCACCTTAACCCACCAAGTAGAGGCTGCAGTGGCCGTGAGCATGCCACTGCACTCCAGCATGGGTGACAGAGTGAGATTCCAACTCAAAAAAAAAAATGAATGAATCAGAGCTAAACGCCACACCTCCCTTTGATACATAACCTTGGATGATGTACTTCCAGCTACCTCGTAAGGTTCTTTAATACTAGCCGTTGCTTTCATAACCAATGGGTTTCTGCTCCAAGGAGATGACACAGAAAGCTTCAGAGAGGTTAACTAACCTGCCCTGAGCACCTAACGATTTACTAAGTGGTAGTACCAGTGTCGTTCTCTCAGGGTCCCCACCCACCCTCACTTAATGTCAGGATTCAGCACCAGGCCTGTCCAAAGTCCACACACTTAGGACACCAGTACACATGAGTCTACTTTCTCCTGAGTTTTCACTTACTTAACTGTTTGTTGTTTTTTTTAAAGGCTCACTATGTTGCCCAGGCTGGTCTCGAATTCCTGTTCTCAAGCGATCCTCCGATCTCAGCCTCCCCAAAGTGCTAGGATTACAGTCAAGAGCCTGGACTATTACCCAGTTTTGCCTCCAAACAACTGCCTCTTGACCAGAAATCTACTTCCAGAACTTTCATATTTATTCCTATGGAGGAAGCTGATGCAAGGTACTACGTTGGTCCAGGATGATTTGCAAGATGGGCCCCAAATCAGCTACTCTTTTAGGGGGAAGATCCTAAATGAAGGTTGGTGGTGAACCCCAAGAGAATGAGGCTTCCGCGCCTCTGGGTACTCAGCTGTGAGAAACAGGCAGTGACCCAGGCTCCTGGAGGCTGAAGAGGGATTGATTTTCCCAGGAATTAACAGGCTCATTTACAAGATGCAGTCGCTGTTTTTCCAGTTGCTACTTGGCTCATTAACTTTGAGTCGCATCTGCAGTGGCTAAAACAGCAACTTAAAAAAAAAAAAAAAAACCTCCTGTCGCCTAGGATAAGCAGAAGCTGTTCTTTGCTTATCGACCTAGCTCTGACCCCAAGAAAATCCCAAGGCCTGCCCTGGCATTCCAAGGAGCGGGCTTCGGCCAAGGCCTAGAGGTGACCTGTTCTAGATGCTTCCCCTCAACTAGGCCACAGAAGGGATAATTTTTTCTCTCAGATCAGATGAGATTGGCAATGATGTGAAACTGTCATTGAAACAACACCAAGCTGTCCCTCCTGCTAGAATCCTGTCAAGACATTAGTCCTCAACCAGACATAAACTCGCTCTGTGACAGTAAGCAAGTCCTGAACCTTTCTTCTATCACTTCTATCCCGCATTTCCTTTTTCCTTTTTTTTTAGATGAGGTCTTGCTTTGTCCCCAGGCTGCAGTGCAGTGGCATGATCATGGCCACCATAGCATCGACCTCCTGGGCTCAGGCAATCCTTTCACCTCACCCTCCCAAATAGCTGGGATTTCAGGTGCCACCACACCCAGCTAATTTTTTTTATTTTTTGTAGCAACAAGGTCTTGCTAGGTTGCCCACACTGATCTCAAGCCCCAGGGCTCAAACAGTCCTCCCACCTCAGCCTCCAAAGTATAGAGATTACAGGTATGAGCTACTGTGCCTAACCCCCACATTACTTCTATCACGTGTAAATTGCCCTTCATAATCTCCAACATCTCTCCAAGGGCCAAGAATATCTTTTGAGGGAGACTAACCGCTCAGTGGCCCGAAGGTTGCTTGAGGGTAGGAGGACAGGCTTATTTGATGTATGTTATTTGATGTAAATATGTTATTTGATGTAAATATGTTATTTGATGTAAATAACTGAAACCATTTCTCAAACTGCTTGTTAAATCTGAGTGAAAGCATCTCTTCTATTTTTATTAACATGCAATAAGCATTTGGAGCAAAACTAATCTGCCTGCTATGCAAACTGGGCTGCGACACAACTGCTCTCCCATCCAGATACCCTGTAGCTCACCCCAGTGGGTACTTGGCGGCAAATGTTAGTAGAGATTTTAACAAAGAACACAGAAAAATAACAATTTATTTTTTTTCTCTAAGGTTACTTTGAATAGTGAGTTTGAAGCTCCCCTTCCTTTTGGGAGGGAAAAGGTTTAAGTTCTCCAGCCCAAGCCGTGAGCTCTGCCCAGCTTCCTGGAACAAAAGTGCTCACCCCCAGGTCCTCACAGTCCTACTTTTCTGATTACTACATTTTGCAAAATGCCATACAGATAGATCTTTCATGTTGCATGTTTCAAACTGAACGTGGCTGTTCTCCAGGGTTAAACAGAGTTTGTGAGGAAAAATCATCTTAGAAGAACTTTATTCTAGAAGGATAAAGCTGAATGATGCATTAGAGATGAATGAATCCCACCTCCTCATTCTTGATACCATGTCACACACAAAGGGCGCTTCTGGCTTCAGAGGACTCTGGGCAGATTTCTAAAAATACTCATAACAAAGAGGATGGGCAGAAAAATCTTTCCTTCTATTTATGCTTATGCTACTTGGCTACCTAGAAGTCATCAAATTTATTGAGGCAGAAAGGAGACAGATGGTAGGCAGGAATGAGAAGTTAGTGATTAATGAGTACAGAGTTTCAGTTTTGCAAGATAAAAAGAGATCTGGAGATGGATGGAGGTGACAGTTGCACAGCAATATGAATGTACTTAATGCCACTGAAATGTACATTTTAAAATGGCTAAGATGGTAAGCTGTACATGTATTTTAACACAATTATTAAAATTTGAGGAGAGGGGAAACAAGAAATCTCTTCACCTGGTAGTTTTCATTTGAGGACCAACATGGCATTCTGCCTAGGAACTAAGACTTTTGAATCCTGAGTTTCTCTCATTGCTCTGCACTTGCTAACTAGGGGCCTTTGAATAAGTCACTTGATATCTCTGAGATTTTACTCATCCACAAAAACGGGAGTAATAATAGTCTCCTACCTCATAGGGCTGAGGATAAGAGAACAAGGTAACAGACTCTCACTAGCACAAGAGTAAGCATTTGTCCAATTATTCTTACTTTGAATTGTAATAAGTTACTTTATTACTTAATGAGAATTGTTTAATAGTCAGCAACAATTAAGTGATAATTAAACTATTAATGTTATATTATCAGCTAGGGTGAGACGCGCATCATAAGACCTCGTTTTAAGGGAAAAAAAGAGACCCAAGATAGGAGTCAGAAGACTTGGCCTTCAAGAGTGGTTTGAGCGGTATAAGATTTCTCCTTGGTGACACGCAGGGGCTGACGGAGATGACCTCTTAGATAACCAGAAAGCAAGATCAGCTTTGCTGCTCGGCGACAGCCAGTCGTGGAGTTGCACTTCCCTCACCGCCTAAGCTTCTCGGGGACGTCCTAGGCGAGGGAAGGGGTCCAAAGGTCGTACAAAAGAAGGCTGATTGCAAAACCCCTTCCTACGTTAGAAACGGCGGAATGGTGCAAGGTTTGTGCAAGCCTCCCTGGGACGGGGAGCAAGGGTCCCGCACCCTCGCGGCTCCCACGACAAAGTCTGCAACTCAGCCCACTGGAGGAGCTGCAAGGCACCTGCAAGATTCCCAGGCCCAGCAGAGACCCCCAAGAAAAAGCACCCCCAAAAGAGCCTGGGTTGCAGATTTATAAATACCTCCCCCGCACATGCGCACTAGAACTTACGAGTGGCCCGGGGCGCAACGCGCGCCGACTGCGCCTGCGTCGTCCGGCTCGCCTTACAAGGAACAGGACCAGAAAGTGGGGTCCCATGGTCCCGAGAAGAAGGAAAAACAATGAGTCTGCAGTGACTACCTAGTCCTCTTTTCTCGCTGCTTACCTCATAGTGCTTCATGGCGCCCTCACACGACGGCTACTGCTCCTGCTGCAGCTGCTGCCTACCTGCGCGCTACACAGGACAGGCCTCTCCGGCGCTCGCCACCCAGCGCTGGACTAACCACGGCTCCGAGTCGGCCCCGCCCCCCCTGCCGCGTGCGTCCCGCCAGCCAATCAGCGCCCGGGACGCACACCGCCCCCGCCCCGCGGGACCGGTCTCAGCGAGGACTAGCCGCTCGCGCCACGGGACTGACCAATCAACTTGCGAGACCCAAGAAGGGCGGGGCTGTGGAAGGCGTGGCTAAAAGAAGGGTCCTGACCATCCACCAATCAAAAAGGGTCCTCGGCGAGGCTCTTCCCTCCCCCCTCACCCCCGCAATCCCGCCCCCCGGTGGCGTCGCTGTGGAAACCAGGTAAGCGACTAGCACAGCGAAGCGGGAGGCGGGAGCAGCAAGTTGAGTGGCAGGCCGGGCGTGTCAGCATGGCAGGCGGCGCGACTTGGTGAATTCCCAAGTGGGCGGTCCCCGGGATACCCGGAGAGCAGCAGGTGAGGGCTACGGCCTGGGGCGCCTGGATGGCAAAGTAGCTTCAGCGAGGAGACTCCATCGTCGTGAGCGGGAGGGAAGGAAAGGGGCAAAGGGATGGCGAAAAGCTCACTGAGACCTCCAACTTGCAATTTGAGCTCCAGCCCCATTTCATGGGTGTCTTCACTGCCCTTTTGAATGGTACCCCCCCGCCCCACCTTGCTTGGCCCTGCAAACAGGGGCCCTACGTTTTTCTCTGCTTGCCGTTGGTCTCTGCTGTTGTCCAGTATGGTCATTGAGCCCTTGAAATGTGTCTGGTTCAAATTGAGATGTACTGCGTCAACCACACCGACTTCAAAGTCTTAGTATAAAACAGTGAATGTAAAAAGTACCTCAGGCCAGGCGCGGTGGCTCATGCCTGTCATCCCAGCACTTTGGGAGGCCGAGATGGGAAGATTACCTGAGCCTAAGAGCTCAAGACCAGCCTAGGCAACATAGCAAGACCTTGTCTCTACAAAAAATTCCAAAGAGATAGCCAGGTGTGGGGATGCACGCCTGTAGTCCCACCTACGAGGGAGGCTGAGAGAAGAGGACTGCCTGAACCAAGGAGGTCAAGGCTGCAGTGAGCCACTGCACTGCAGCCTACATGACAAAATGTGACTCCCACTAAAAAAAAAAAAAATCTCATTCATAACTTTTTATGTCGATTACACTTTGAAATGATGATATTTGGATGTTCGATTAAAATATATTATTAAAATTAAGTTCCCTGTTTCTTTTTACTTTTTTAATGTGCTTAGTAAAACATTTAAAATCACAGACAAGGCTTGCATTTGCAGCTGGCAGTTGTGCCTCCCACACTATTTCTATTGGTCAGTGTTTCTCTGGAGTCATGGAGTGCTTTCTGGGATCATGGCCCCCTTGATCATTCAGTCATGAGCCAGCTGAGGAGATTGGGTGCCAACACACACATGCACGCACGCACGCATACACATGCACAGACTCACGCATGCAAACACTCAGGACTTGGGACAGGGTAAGGAGCAGACAGCACCTGGCACACTTTATCGCCTTCCTCTCGTTTCTCCTGTTTCCAGATCCCACCCCTGAGCCCTTATCAACTGTTGAGTCCTCCAGAATTCAGTGCCTGGCATCAGAAACACGATGAGAAGTCCTTAAAGGTAGATCACTGGTTCACAGGGGAGCAGATGGAGGCAAGGGTGAGTCAGTGCTTGGAACTTAGTCATCTAGATTCAGCTCTAGAAACTTCTGAAGCTATAGCCTTTGGGGATCCCTATCTGAGTAAAGGAAACCAAGACTATGGTCTTAAGAAACTCATTATCTTTTTCACTGAGGCTATCTGGGAAAAAAAACAGGTGAAAACATAAAGGTGTTTTATAACTGTGCTTTTTTTTTTTTTTTTTTTTTTTTTTGAGTTGGAGTCTTGCTCCGTTGGCCAGGTTGGAGAGCAGTAGCACACTCACCACCACCCCAGTGTCTACCTGCTGGACTCGTGCGATCCTTTTGCCTCAGCCTTCCAAGTAGCTGGAACTACAGGCGCACACTACCACACCTGGCTGATTTTTTATTTATTGTAGAGACGAGGTCTCACCAAGTTGCCCAGGCTGGTCTCAAACCCATGGGCTCAGGCAATGCACTCACCTCGGCCTCCCAAAGTGCTGGGATTACAGGCTGAGCCACCAAGCCCAGCCATAACTGTGCTTTCAAAAGTAACGATCTTGCTGATCATGTGGCTCACACCTGTAATCCCAAAACTGTGGGAAGCCAAGGTGAGAGGAATGCTTGAGCTTAGGAGTTCAAGACCAGCCTGGGCAACATAGCAAGACCCCTGTCTCTACAAAAAAAAAAAAAAAAAATCAACCAAGCTTGGTAGCTCACACCTGTAATCCCAGCACTTTGGGAGGCAGAGGTGAGAGGACTACCTGAGCCCAGGGGTTCGAGAACAGCCTGGGCAACTTGGCAAGACCTCTACAATAAATCAAAAAAAGTAGCCAGGCATGGTGGCACACACCTATGGTTCCAGCTACTTGGAAGGCTGAGGTGGAAGGATCACCTGAGCCCAGCAGGTTGAGGCTGTGGTGACTGTGAGCATGCCACTGCACTCCAGCCTGGGTGACAGAGTGAGACTCCAACTAAAAAAAAAAAAAAAATTTTTTTAATTAGCCAGGCGTGGTGGCATGCACCTGTAGTTCCAGCTATTTAGGAGGCTGAGGCAAAAGGATCACTTGAGCCTAGGAGTTTGAATCTGTAGTGAGACATGATTGTGCCACTGCACTCAAGCCTAGAGGCCTCAACTCAAAAAAAGGGGGAAAAAAAGGCAAAGAACTTTTTCTCTTGGCAGTTTTGAGGCCCTCTGTGTCACAACAGGCCTTACTCCCCGTCCTTCTTGGGGGCTGGGGGAGAGTATTTACTCCAAGGTCTCAAGTTAAAATCCTATAAGTTGAATTAATTGAGGTGTCTGATCCTGAGGGACTGAAGGGGCAGGATTAAACCCCTAAAACGTAGCCACATTTTACTACTTTGCCAGTTCTATCCATTTCCCGCTTCTCTGATAGTGTCTCACCTCTGAATAGGTGAGTCTTCTGTGTCTCTGGGTTGCCGCTAGGTAGGGATGTTAAGGCGTCTAAGGAGATGTCATTTTGAAGCGATTCCACATATATTCCCACAAACTCAGAACATTCTGGAAATTCCCTTTTGAGATTGCTTTTATGAGCCCCACATTCACTCAACAGGCACCAAATCATTGCTGTGCACCTACTATGCTATGTGCCAACCAGGGCATACAAATAATTTCTACCTCTTCCTCATCCACAAGAAGATCATAGAAAGCCAGGATCTAGGCTAGGCACAGTAGCTCAAACCTGTAATCCCAGCACTTTGGGAGGCCAAGGCGAGAGGATTGCCTGAGCTCAGGGGTTCAAAACCAGTCTGGACAGCTTGGCAAGACCTCATCTCTACAATTTAAAAAAAAAAGTTAGCCGGGCGTGGTAGCGTGTGCCTGTAGTTCCAGCTACTTGGAAGGCTGAGACAGAAGGATCACCCGAGCCCAGCAGGTCGAAGCTGCAGTGGCCATTGCACTCTAGCCTGGGTGAGACAGAGTGAGACTCTGACTCAAAAAAAAAAAAAAAAAAAAAGCAAGCCAGGATCCAGGTTGGGTGCAATGGCTCACTCCTGGAATCCCAGCACTTTGGGAGGCCAAAGCAAGTGGATCACGTGAGCCCAGGAGTTCAAGATCAGCCTGGGCAACAAACAGAGACCTTGTTTCTACCAAAAAAAAAAAAAAAATCAGCCGGGTGTGGTGGCGTGCATCTCTAATCTCAGCTATTCAGGAGGCTGAGATGGAAGGATCAACCAACTACAGGGAGTCAAGGCTACGGTGAGCCATAAGTGTGCTACTGCACTCCAGTCTGGGTGACAGAGACCACAACTCAAAAAAAAAAAAAAATGAATGAATGAAAAGAAGGGAGGATCCAGCCTTCCGCATAGAATTCCTCTTTGTTTCTGATGGGTGTTGCAGGCTCGAGGAACCCCTTGTTTGCCCCATCTGGCTCCCAGTAACCAGGCTGTCAGCAGAAATCAAATCCACCCTCTAAATGAAGACTGGCCACTTTGTTCAAATCACTGGCAACACTGTACTGTGGCCCCCTCACGGTGCCTGTCTGTAGGGACAGCTAGATCCTGCTTGCGTCCTTACATTCCCAGCACAGTGGCTGATTCACAATGGTGGCTGGTAGATCTGTTTGGTGTCTGCTTAGCCAATTGTAGCTAGCTTGTTTATTCAAGCATTTTCCAAAGGGGAAACCACAGGAGAGGTCTTGAGTAGTGGCAGCTTTGAAGGATGGGCCATGCTTCCTAGAACCTTGGGTTTGGGGGGAAGCCCGGGTCACTTGGACATGGAAGATCTGATGTGTTTGGTAGTGTCAGTCTCACAAGCTCCTTTTGTATTTCCCTGGACAGGTAAGGTGGGACCGTGATTTTTTCCAGAACCTGGTCTGGCTTGTTTTGGGGTGTGTGACCAAGCTGGTGCAGAGGTGTGTTAGGGAGGTGAAGCCAAGACTAGACAAGCCAGGGCTGGTTAGCAACTTTCTGCTGTGTCAGGAGCCCAGAGAGTCATTTCCAAAGTTCTGTCCTGTCTTGTCTGGGATTTTTTTTGTTATTGCTGTTTTTTGGTTGGTTTGGTTATATATATATATATATATTTGACATATATATATTTGGATATATATATATATATTTGACATACAACGAAATTCACCCATTTTAGTGTATAGTTCTGAACATATACAGTCACATAACCACCTCCACGATCAAGGTATAGAACATTTCTACCATCCCAAAAATTCCCCTCTACTCCATTTGTAGCAAATCTCAGCCTCTGGTAACCACTGATCTTCTTTGTGTCTCAACACTTTTGCCTTTTCCAGAAGGTCATATAAAAGGGAATCACCCAGCCTTTTGAGTCTGGCTTCTTTCACAAACATAATGCATTTGAGATTTGTCTGCATTGTTTCCTGTAGCCATAGCTCGTTCCTTTTTATGGCTGAATAGTATTCCATTGTGTGGACAGATCACATTTGTTTATCCATTCATCCATTGAAGAACATTTAGATTTTGACAGCTGTTGGTAATTACTAAGAAAACCTTAGTAAACATTCGCTCTCTCTGTTGTGTGAACATAAGTTTTGATTTCACATGGGTGTCCCACTAGGAGTGGGACTGCTGCCTCAGATGACTGTTGTGCTTTGGAATGTCTTTCTCTTTTCTCTCTCTCTCTTTTTTTTTTTTTTTTTTTTTGAGTTGGAGTGTCACCCGTCTCCCAGGCTGGAGTGCAGTGAGTGGCATGCGTGCTCACGGCCACCACAGCCTTGACCTGCTGGCCTTAAGTGATCCTTCCGCCTCAGCCTTCCAAGTTAGCTGGAACTACAGGCATGCACCATCACGCCTGGCTAAATTTTTTATTTATTGTAGAGATGAGGTCTCGCCAAGTTGCTCAGGCAGATCTCAAACCCCTGGGCTCAGGAAATCCTCTCGCCTCTGCCTCCCAAAGTGCTGGGATGACAGGTGTGAACCACCACACCCAGCTTGAATGTCTTTCTGATGAACAGGTAAAAAGTTGAAGAGAGTGATAATGTAATATTTTTAATTAAGATTTTAGGATCAGGCCAGGCACTATGGTTCATGCTTGTAATCCCAGCACTTTGGAAGTCCAAGGCAGGAGGATTGCTTGAGCCCAGGAGTTCGAGACCAGCCTGGGCAACATAGCAAGACCTCATCTCTACAAAAAAATCAAAAAATTAGTTGGGTATGGTGGCACCCACCTGTAGTCTCAGCTACTTGGGAAGCTGAGGCAGGAGGATCACATGAGCCGAGGAGGTTGTGCCTGCAGTGAGCCATATTCATGCTACTGCACTCCAGCCTGAGTGGCAGAGTGAGATCCCAACTTAAAAAAAAAAAAAAAAACTTTAGGGTCATCTGAGTCACATCATATACAAGCTGAGACCTCACCATAAGCACTCAGTGTGCTAAACACTTTAACATTTTACTCACTGGGTGACCTTGGGAAAATCACATGACCTCTCAGAGCCTCAGTACTATGCCCCCACACCCCCCCCGTAAAATGGGGTAATGATAGTCCAGCCTTACAGGGTGGTTGTGATGATTATATGAGTTAATATTCATCAAGCACTTGGAACAGGTTTGGCCATGTCAGTGTTGGATGTTATTATAATTTTCATTTCCTGGCCCCTCTCAATTTCATCCACATACCAACACCAGGAGATAAAATCTACTCTTATCCCCATTTCATGGAGGATAGACCTAACACTCCAAGAGATCAGGCAAGTTGTACAAAATCACACAAGCAGAAAATAAGTAAAAGGCGGGTCCAGGATTCAAACGAAAGCAGTTGGCCCCAGACTCACGTAGTTCCTCCATCAATTAGGATTTTACCAGTGAAACAGGACCAGCAGGGTGGGTGTGTGTCTATGTGAAGATTTATTTCAAGAAATTGGCTTACATGATTGCGGGGGCTAGCTAGACAACTCTGAAAAACTCTTAGGCAGGAGCTGAAGGAAGCCTCAGTGTCTGTTTTATTTTATATATATATAAATATATATATACATACACACACACATATAGATACACACATATGTATATATTTAGAGAGGAAGTCTCGCTATATTGTCCAGGCTGGTCTCAAACTCCTGGGTTCAAACAATCCTCCCAACTTGGCCTCCCAAAGTGCTGGGATTATAGTCATGAACCACCATGGCCGACCTACTATTTGCTTTTTTTCCTATCTTCTGAGCACCCCCGCCCTAGCTCCCTGCTTCCCCAGCCATCTCCACCCCCCACCCCCTTCATGTTTTCTTTTAAGGCTTTTCAGTGTTTGTTTTTAAAGCCTTTGGACTGACTGGATGAGGCCCACTCCTATCATCAAGGGTCATGTCCTGTACTTAAGTCAAGTGATTATAGATGTTAACCTAACCACATCTACAAAATACCTTCAAAGCAACACCTAGATTAGAGTTTAATTGAATAACTAGGTTCTAGATCATAGCCAAGCTGATACCAAAAAACTGACCCTCATAGCTTCTCTGATTGGAGAACTCACCGTCTGCCGAGGTTTTTGCAGAGGCTACTTTTTCAGTAATATTCTGAAGTGCCTAGTGAGTATCCAGGTAAAAGTACTATATCCATAGGGGAGTTGTTAGGTTTGTTTTTAAACAATTACAACTTCCTGAATATGACCTAGGTGAATCAAGGAGGGAGTAGTTCCCAGTCCTAAGTTTGCTCCTAAACACAAAGACATCCTTTACCCAATGTTTTTGGCAAGATATTGCTCTCCAGTGTGGCAAGAAACATTAGAACAACTGGTAAAGGCCCACCCAGAGCCAAGTTAAGGCCTTTAGAGGCTGCTGCATTTGTAATTCTAAATTAAATGTATATTATAAAATACTAGCTTATGACTATGAAGTCCACATGCTGTGGGATTTTCCCCATGATGATAACTCTCCTCTGAATTAGTGACCGTATTTTTTTTTTTTTTTTTCGTTAGAGTCTCATTCTGTCACCCAGGCTGGAGGGCAGTGGCACACTCACGGTCGACCTGCTGGACTCAGATGATCCTTCTGCCTCAGCCTTCCGAGTAGCCAGAACTACAGGTGCGTGCCACCACATCTGGTTAATTTTTTTATTTACTATAGAGACGAGGTCTCACCAAGTTGCCTGGGCTGGTCTCAAACCCGCAGACTCAGGCAATCCACTCGCCTCAGCCTCCCAAAGTGCTGGGATTACAGGCTGACCACCGAGCCTGACCTTTTTTTTTTTTTTTTTTTTTTTTTTAGAGAGAGACGTGGTCTTGCTGTGTAAGCCTAGGCTGGAGTGCAGTGTCATGATCATAGCTCACTGTTACCTCAAACTCCTGTGCTCAAGCAATCCTCCTGTGCCTGCTTCCCGTGTAGCAGGGACTACAGGCCCATACCACCATGCCTGGGTTATTTTTTTTAAGTTTTTACAGAGACACAGTCTTGTTATGTTGCCCAGGCAGGCCTCAGCAATCCTCCAGCCTTGGCCTCTCAAAGCATGAGCCACTACAACAAGCATATTTATGTAACTTAAAATATCAAGTTCTCTTGAGTTTTAAGGGCTTGCCAAATAAGTGTGTGTGTGTGTGTGTGTGTGTGTGTGTGTGTGTGTGTGAGTGTGTGTGAAGTTCTCTCCCCCCATGATTGGTTCAGGACCTCTGCTATGCTGAGCCTGTGGGTTCCCAGACCTAGCCCTATCCTCCCAGGTCAGCCAGCGTGTCTCCTAATCCAGAGTCCTTGCTGATGCAGTTAGCTTGGGGTCAGTCAGTGGTCAGAGAGAGCCAGAATCCCCCTGCTGGATGGGGGTGGGGTCATGGTCTTCTTTCTCAGGAGTCCCCTCCTGCCCAGGGATGGCAGTCACTGGAAGCTTTTAGCTGGGGTGCAGCCAGGAAGGGGGTGGTGGTTGAGCTGCCCACCACTAACCACTAACCAAAAATGGTAGTCACTCTGTCAACGCTCCCTTTGTGCCAGGCCTGTCCTAGAATTTCACAACTGTTGATTCATGTAAACTTCTAAGCTCTTATGAAGCGGGCACAACTGCTATCACCATTGTACACATGAGGAAGCTGAGGCTCTGGACGGCCACGTTACCAAACCCAAGGTCTCACAACCAGTAAATGCTGGAGCCGGGAATGAAACCCAGTTGTCTGGCTCCAGAGCCTGTGTTACAGGGCCCTGTCCCCTAGGCAGTTTTTCCAGGAACCTCCTCCCTACCCTGGGCCCTTTTCAAGTGGAACCTCTTTCTGAGCTTCCTTTTCCCAACAGCTTTGTCCTTGACCACAGCCTCCCCAGCTTTTCAGAGCCAAATGCGATCTTGTGGCCTGTGGATGAGGACACAGAAACCTTGGGAGGTATGTGACACACCCATATCAGCCCCCAAATCCTAAAGGTAGTGGGGAGATAATCGGAAGCGCGTGCGTGCGTAGGAACGACCGGGAATATTTATGAAGCGTCCATCGCAACTGCGTGCCAGATATTGGAGACCCAGGACAGACAGACCTAGCCTCCGACCAGGTGACGATCCCAGATTGGGAGGGAAGTGACATCTAGCATGAAAGCCAGGGAACAATGTCATTCCAGATTGAATGTCAAGTGCTCTTGAGAAAATGGGAAAGCGGGACTGGGAAGACCTCTCGTAGAGGTGAGCTTTGGTTCCAAATCCTCAGCTCGCTTTATAGGGACCTCTTACGGTGAGCACAGCGAGAGGCAGTCGCTGTCCCAGTGGCATTCTCCCCACAGCCGAGAGAGTAGGGCTGATGGATACTTTTCCATAGTATAGAAGGGGCATCCGGGTTAGGCAGACACAGATTACGCAGCTTGCCCAGAGTAGCGGGACGCCACTCCCGGGCCCTGTGAGTTAGGGACCAGCAGGTTTACCCTCTGCCGGGGAAGGGGGCGGAGCAACCGTGAGGGGCGGGGCAGCCACAAGCCCCGCCCCTTCCCAAGCGGCGCGTTCGCCGAGGTTCAGGATTCATTGACCCAGGCCGGAGGCGGGGTGCGCGGCAGCCCGAAGGGTGGGCGGGGCCTCCTCCGGTCTTTGCGCGCGCCGTGGGAAGGCGTTGCCGAGGCGAGAGCGGGAAGAGGCGTAGCCCCGCGCGGGCGGCCGTTGGCGGCAAAGCCCCGCCCCGGATGTCGCGCGTCGAGGACTGGGCGACGGCGATTGGCCGGCGCAGCGCAGGGGGCGGGGCGGAAGGTTCTGGAGGGGGCTGGCGGGCTCTGGAAGCTTCCGCCGGACGGGTATATAGAGTCCGGGACCGGGCGGCCGCGGCCGGGGGACGGCGGCAGCTGGGCGGCGGGCCGCAGGCGGGGGCCATGGGCAAGGACTACTACCAGACGCTGGGCCTGGCCCGCGGCGCGTCGGACGAGGAGATCAAGCGGGCCTACCGCCGCCAGGCGCTGCGCTACCACCCGGACAAGAACAAGGAGCCCGGCGCCGAGGAGAAGTTCAAGGAGATCGCCGAGGCCTACGACGTGCTCAGCGACCCGCGCAAGCGCGAGATCTTCGACCGCTACGGGGAGGAAGGTGCGTGCGGCCAGGGGCGGGCCCCCGCCGTTTGACAGCCGGGGAAACCGAGGCACGCCGGCCCCTTTCGGCGGCCTCCCGGGAGGACGCCCGGGCCGGGGGCTGAGCTGCCCCCGCCCTCCGGCCGCGCGGGCCTCCGCCCTCGGATTGGCAGCCGCCCGATGGGAGGAGGAGCCCTTGGCCGAGCCGCTCGCCAGAAGCTTCTCGCGTGTCTGGGCTGCCCCTCCCTGGGCGCCTCCTCCCACGTCCCCGAGCGGCCCCGGGGTGCGGGTGCGGACGGAGAGGGGCCGGGACCGCTCGCTCGGGCCCCGGCTCACCCGGGCCTGCCGCAGGGCGCGGCCCCCGCGCTGCCTGGGGGCGGGGGCCGCGGGAGGCGCCGCCGGCGCTCGGGCCCCGCGGGGGCGGGGTGAGGCCGAGCCTGCGACGCCGGGACCCAGCCCGGCCCGCACGTACGAGGCGGCCGCGCCACGGCGGGCGTCCAGGTGCCGCCTGCGCGCGCCCGCCCTGCCCTGCCCTGCCCGGGCGGCCCTCGGGGGAAGCGCGAGGCTTTCCCTGTGGATGACTCAGGCTGGCTTTGGGCCCAGTCTTGAGCAACGAGCTGACTTTGATGTCAGGGTGGTGGCAGCGAGCGCTGGGCTGTGCGGATTCGGAGGCCCTTTCGTCGGTGCCTTTGCGCCTCCGTGTATCTCTACGCTCCTTGCACGTCGCTGGCCCTAACGCAATTCAGACGCGTCCTGGAAGCCGGCCCCGGACCGTTCCTTGCTTAGCCAGCCTCTGGGCCAGTGGCTGTAAAGCCTGTGGCGTGGCCGGGAGGGTGGGTCGGTCAGGAAGTGGCGGGGCCTGGGCGGCACCTGCGGGAGACCCCTCAGAACCTCGGCCCACGGCGAGGCCTGGGGGTCTGTCTGTGCTGTTGGCGCTGGAAGGGAAAAGTTTGGGGTTCTTCCTCGCCCTTCTTTGGCAAGCTAAGCCCCTCCTTGGGCTTCCAAACTCTTTTCCCTTAAGGACAGCTGCTAAGGAGAGGAGCTCCTGGCCAGCCATGTGACTGCTTGCGATTTTGCCTTTCAGGCCTGAAGGGTGGCGGCCCCAGTGGTGGGAGCAGCGGCGGTACTAATGGTACCTCCTTCAGCTACACATTCCATGGAGATCCTCATGCCATGTTCGCTGAGTTCTTCGGTGGCAGAAATCCCTTTGACACCTTTTTTGGGCAGCGGAACGGGGAGGAAGGCATGGACATCGATGACCCATTCTCTAGCTTCCCCATGGGCATGGGTGGCTTCACCAACATGAACTTTGGACGCTCCCGCCCTGCCCAAGAGCCCACTCGAAAGAAGCAAGATCCCCCGGTCACCCACGACCTTCGGGTCTCCCTTGAAGAGATCTATACCGGCTGTACCAAGAAGATGAAAATCTCCCATAAGCGGCTGAACCCAGATGGAAAGAGCATTCGAAACGAAGACAAGATCTTGACCATCGAAGTGAAGAAAGGTTGGAAAGAAGGGACCAAAATCACCTTCCCCAAGGAAGGAGACCAGACCTCCAACAACATTCCAGCTGATATTGTCTTTGTTTTAAAGGACAAACCCCACAATATCTTTAAGAGGGACGGCTCTGATGTCATTTATCCTGCCAGGATCGCCCTTCGGGAGGTAAGGCACTAGCTAGGATGATGTCTATGGAGGGCGGTGGATGCTTTTTAAAGCTATTTAGTATTTGCTCATGAAATGTGTCTGAGCACATGGTGCATGCCAGGCTTGGGGCACAGCAGAGAACAGGACTGACCAAGGCTCTGTTCCTCAGAGTTTCCATGCTATTGACATGGGTAGAGGGTAGGGGTCAGGGTCTTAGCTGCAGAGGCCTGTTGGATCTTACCCTATACCCAACAGCCTCTGGACTGTTGAGCTTCCTAAGCTATCTCCATCTAATGCTGTCCCTTTGTTTTCCAAGGCTCTGTGTGGCTGCACAGTGAATGTCCCCACTCTGGACGGCAGGACCATACCCGTCGTATTCAAAGATGTCATCAGGCCTGGCATGCGGCGAAAAGTTCCTGGAGAAGGCCTCCCGCTCCCCAAAATGCCCGAGAAACGGGGGGACCTCATTATTGAGTTTGAAGTGATCTTCCCTGAAAGGATCCCCCAGACGTCAAGAACCGTACTTGAGCAGGTTCTTCCAATATAGCTACCTGTCCCCCAGGGACTGAACAGGGACCTTTCCAGAGCTCAAGGATTTCCGGACCTTTCCACCAGTCGTGGACCAAGAGAGGGCGGGAGGGCCCAGGGAGGGCTTTCTGAATGTTTTCCAGAGAATATATTACAATCTTTCAAAGTTGTGCACTAGACTTAAGTGGTTTTTCGAGTGCTAGGGCATCAGGTGGTGGAAACAGCAGGACGACATTCCAGTCTGCCCCTGCTGTGTCCTGTAGCCCTCCTGGGATGGCCCCACATCATCCTCCTCCAGTCCCCACCAGGGGTATGAGGCAGACCAGCAGCTGGATCTCTCTGTGGTCCCTTTGCTTCCTGCTGTCAGGTGGTGTCGACCTGCTTGTCTTAGTTGCCAGGCCCTGTCTGCTCCATGGTTTCTGTTGTGTGATCACTTTTTGTTTTATTCTGTATTTGTGGCCCACATCATGCTCTTCTGAAGAACCCTGTCTTCTCTTTGGCCATCTCAAACTGAAAACCTAAGCGATTTCTGCAGAACTGCCTGGCCAACGCCCACAAGCAGTACCTCTTGTTCCGGCAGGACCAAGGGAGCCAGCCTCCAATGAGCAAGTCCCACAGCTGTGTCTCCCCCTGAGGGGCTGGGAGCCCAGCAAGTGCAGGGGGCCCTCTCGACTCCTGGCTGTATTAAAGCTGAATTTGCTCACTGGGTCACACTCTGTTCTTTCCTGTAAGGCAATCTTGACACATCTGGGGCTTACCAGTGGTGACCCAGGTAACTTTTGTTTCATGGACTCTGGACTCTTTCAAAAGGATCTGATCCTTTTGAATTTTGCACAGCCCTAGATATAATCCCTTTTGATAAAAGGGTCTTTGCTTCTGATTACAGGAGCACTGTGGAATGTCTGTAAATATGTTTTTATAATTCCATGTAAAGTTGATGTGTACTCAGACGAAGCCAGTCCACAGCAGCCTCTTCTGTCTGTCTAGGGCCCCAATGGAATTCAGAAGACACCTTTTGGGAGGGACTTGTGGAACAAATGTCTATTCCCTGGAGGCTAGTCTGGTGCTCATACCTTTAGACTCACTGTAAGTTGCCACTGCCAACTTGAGACCAAAGTGTGTGACTTGTCGATGTGCAGCGTGACAGCATTAAAGACTGATGCTAAACCTCAGGGGAGCAGTCCTACGACTCTGTTTGAGGGTTCTGGGTGGGGACCTGGGCATCCCTCCAAAGGCAGTCAGGGTGGGAGGTGGGCAGCAGGCAGAAGTCCTGCAAAGAAAGGATTGTCTCCTTTCCTGGGTCATAATGTGGGCTAGAGAACTTCAGCCCATCCAGACTCCGGGTCCAAACATCCAAAGAGACCCAAGTGAAGTAGCTTCAGGTCTCATTTATTTCATGAAGGTGGGGGCCAAAAGGATGGGGAGAGCCAGGGCTGGCTCCTAGTTCCCCTCCCCATCTTCCAGGGTTCCTGACATCCTAGGGGACTTGGGTGTTGGGGCAGAGAGAAGGTGCAGAGTCTGCCCTGAAAACTCCTGGTCACTCTTCCTGCTAGAACAGGCTGGGTGTCTGGCAGACCTGGCCAAACCAGAACTAGAACTTCAGCCACTTGGGAGCCAGCCCAGGACTGGCCCCACCCTAGAGAAGACCCATTTCCTATCCTGGCTTTATTTGCAGGCCACTGAAGCTGTTTTTACTTTGTAGCTTTTTTTAAGCTGGTTTTATTATAAGGTAAGTACACAGACTTAAAACAATGTATTGCTTCTTTGCTACAAAATGTTTTCAAGTAGAAACATTGTATATAATAGTCTTCCCATTGTAACAATTTAACCTCTGGAAGCAGTCTTGGGGCAGTACTGTCCGGGAGAACTATCTGCAATGATTGGAATGTTCTATACATCTTTAAAGACAATTCTTTAAAAATAATTAAAATATCAGTTCCTCAGTCACTCCTGACCATGTACACGTGGCTAGTAGTCACTCTTAGTGCAGGTCTAGAGGGCTTTTCACCAAGTGTGGGACATGGATCACTTTAAAGAGCAGCCACATTAGGCCAGGAGACACCGTTCCAGTCAGGTGGTGACCCTGGGATAACAGCTGAAAGATGTTCACTGAACTTGTCTGAGGCCCCAAGGTCACATTGACTGCAGAACTGGCCCTGATCACATTTGAGTCACAAGTCCCCAGGGCTGCCACCCACTGCCCCCAGTCTCCGTGACACAGCAGGTCCCTGTGAACATCATGCTGAAGTGCCACAAACACAAGTGCATGAGACCTTAATGTACACTTCTACAAACAGCGTGGCCAAGCAGCCTAACCCAAGTTAGGGAGTGGGGTGGTAGGGCTCCTTGGGGAAAATCTCTGTGGTAAAACAGACAAAAAGAACTCAAGTGGGAAGAAAGGCTACTTCTCAGATGTGCAAATTTTTGCTCGGGTATCCTTTTCCCCCTTCTGGGGTTTTGAGTTTGTTTTATATTTTGAGATAGGGTTTTGCTCTGTGGCCTAAGCTGGAGTGCAGTGATGCAATCCCAGTTCATTGCAGCCTCCAACTCCCGGCCTCAAATGATCCTCCCAGACTACAGGTTTGACCACCACCACACCTGGCCCAAGCCTGCCCGAGCCTCCCAAAGTGCTGGGATTGCATGCGTGAGCCACCCTGGGCTGTCCTTTAATGAATTTTCCTTTGCCCACACTGCACATGTCAGGCTCCTTCAGCAACAGTAAGCATGGAGTTGCCTCACTCTAGACCCTATGCAATGCTGAAGGTGCACATTTGCATTTGGCCGCTGGTGAACAGCTGAGCCTGCTGCCCCTAGGCCTGAAAGTTCCCCTTCCTGGCACCACGACAACAAGCGATGACATCACAGACGTTTCCCTTTTCTGATGGGGGGTGTGTGCGCCTGCGCACACGCTTCCCACAAGAGAGTGAGTTTGGACTTACATAAGCACAGGCATAATTTCTAAGTTTTCCATTTTCTTTTTTGACTCTGTAATCACATTACAAAACCGGAAAGGGGGCACAGAGTGAAGATCCTCCCTCCCACCTGACTCCACACCCCCAGCCAGAATGAATGTTCCCAGCTTCTGTACCTCTCCTGAGATGCACGGAGTACGTTTGCCTTTTTTTTTTTTTTTTGCATAAATGGTACACACTGTACACTCTGCTTATTTTTTTCTCTCACATAACGTGTCATGAAAATAAAGAGCTAGCCGGGCTCGGTGGCTCAGCCTGTAATCCCGCGCCTTTGGGAGGCTGAGGTGAGTGGATTGCCTGAGCCCGCGGGTTCGAGACCCACCTGGGCAGCGAGACCTCATCTCTACAATAAATCAAAAAATCAGCCGGGCATGGTAGCACATACCTGTAATTCCGGCTACTCAGAAGGCTGAGGAGGAAGGATCGCCGGAGTCCAGCAGGTCGAGGCTGCGGTGGCCGGGAGTGGCCACTGCACTCCAGTCTGGGCGACCGAGTGAGACTCCAACTCAAAAAAAAAAAGAAAAGAAAAGAAAGAGCTTCCTCATTCCTGGTCTTCCACACCTGTATTCTACCAGGCCTACCCAGATAGGTGTAAAGACCCAATTGATGCGTTGGTGACCCCTGACCCCTCTAGCAGCTGTCTTGGCTTCCAGGTTTAAGTCTCAGCTTAAGTTTAGCTGGGTGGTCTTGGGCAAGTGACCTAACCTCCTCCTCCTTTTTTTAAGTCAGGATCCCACTCTGCCATCCAGGCCAGAGTGCAGTGGCATGATCACAGCTCACCACAGCCTTGACCTCCTAGGTTCAGGTGATCCTCCTGCCTCAGCCTTCTGAATAACCAGACTACAGATGCCTGCCACCATGCCCACCTAACTTTTCTATTTTTTGTGGAGACAAGGTCACACTATGTTGCCAAGCTAATCTCAAACTCCTGGGCTCAGGTGATCCTCCCACCTTGGCCTCCCAAAGTTATGAGATTACACTTGTGAGCCACTGCTCCTGGCCGACCTAACCTCTTTGTGCCTCAGTTTTTTCAACTGGAAAATGGGCATAATAGCAGCACCTCTCGCCTAGGTTTGCAAGGATTTCAAGATGTACAGATGTATGCACGTGAGAGGTGAGACCCACCTCCACACACAGTAGGGAGGTATGGCCCAGAACAGCACTATGTGCCTGCTTTTGTCATCATTATTCCCTTTTATGAAGATGTCTCAGCCCAGGCTTGTAACCCTAACCCTGAAGGCAAGGTGAGTTCGGGAGCTTTGGGGCTTGTGCTCTGTTGAGAAGCCCAAGAGAGTCACTGAGACCCTCAGCTCAAGCCTCTGCTCTCACCCAACCTGAGGAAGCCACACCTAAAGCAGGTGATTTCTGTGACACACCTTTTTAAAAAAAATTTTTTTTTAGAGTCAAGGTCGGTCTCTGTCACACAGGCTGGAGTGCAGCAGCACAATCAGCTCACTTCAACCTTGACCCCCTGGGCTCAGGTGATCCTCCTGTCTCAGTCTTCTTAGTAGTTGGGACCACAGGTGCCACCATGCCGGGACCACAGGTGCCACCATGCCCAGCCCACACCACCTCTTGACAACCTGCCCATTCAATAGAAGCAGCAGAGCACCAAGCTCCAGAGCTGGGCAGCTCTGGGTTTGAATCCCAGCTCCACCATCCTGCTGCTGTGTGTCCTTGGGTAAGTGACTTCATCTCTGAGTTTCAGTGGCCTCCTCTGAAAAATGGGGGAAATGCAAGTGCAGATCCCACTGTGACAACAGGTGGCACATTCAGGAAGCAAAAGACCACAGCATGAAGAACCCAGGTGGTGCGGAGTCCAAACCCTGCTCCCTGCAGTCCCTGGAGCCAGTGGTAAAACCTTCCGGAGATGAATTCAGGCCTAGCAGACCCTCTCTTCTCACTCACCTGGAGCTAGACCTCAGGGAGGTCTGGGAAGGGCCTCTGGTAGGCCTAGAAACTCAGATAGACCTGGAACGCAGTAAGCACTGCAGTTGACATTAGCACACATGCCTAAGGCACTCGGCAGCAGACCTGCCTCTGGCCTCCTAATATGTCGGCTATGCTCCTTGAATATCAGCTATGCCAATAATGACACCGTGCCTATCACATAATGAGCACTGGACAATTTCATAAGCTTTTGTTGAGCACCTACTGTGTGCCACCCATGCTTCTGATGCAGGGAACACAGCAGTGAACAAAGCTGGCAAAACTTCCTATCTCTGCAGAACTGATGACTGAGCAGAGGGAGGAAGGAAATAAGGAATTAAACATCTGGCCAGGTGTGGTGTAATGCCTGTAATTCCAGCATTTTGGAGGCCAAAGCAGGAGAACTGCTTGAGCCCAGGAGCTTGAGACCAGCCTCGGCAACCAAGTGAGACACCCCCCCGTCTCTACAAAAAATGAAAAAAATTAGCCAGATGTGGTGGCAGGCACTTGTAGTCCCAGCTACTCGGGAGGCTGAGTCGGAAGGGTCACTTCAGCCCAAGAGTTGGAGGCTGCAGTGAGCCAGGATCATGCCACTGCACTTCAGCCTGGGCAACAGAGTGAAAGCCCAACTCAATAACAATAATCTAGGCCTTAAAGAACAGGCACTCTTCTTCTGTCCCACCAACCTGAGAGCGTTTTTTGTAGGCTGTCAACTCCATGCTTGCCTGAGGGGAGGTGGAGTCTGATTCCTTCTGGGTTCTCAAACTCTGCAATTACCCCTTGAGACACTTTCTCCTCTTTGTCACAATGGGGGGGGGGAGAAAACCTCTGGGGAACACCCCACTCTAAAATATCCCCCTCTGTGGCAACCCTGAGTTTCCTTGAGATCACCAGCCACGTCCTCAAAATCTGCATTGCCTGTACCCAGAGAGATACTTGCCCCAGAACTGACCTTCTGAGTGTTTGCCAAATGAGTAATGAAGGGACAAAGTGATTCAGACAAGAGGACCTGTGGCGTTTGTCCTGTGACCGTTCAGAGGGTGTGCAGAAGGACAACCTCACCCTGGGGTCTTGCTGGTGGTCACCCACCCCCCACCCCGGTCGGGGGCCCCATGTTCCACGTCCCAATTCCCCCAGCTCCCACCAGGGAGACGTGGATGGTCACTTAGTCTGGGGGGGCCTGGTCTCACTTCCGATTCATGGATGAGTTATTGGGCCCAGTTCCCAAGGAATGGCTCAATGTGAGGCCTGGAAAACCAGGGATCAGCGAATGTGACAATTGTGTATGTGTTGGGGGCAGGGAATGAAGCTCACAATCTCCAGGGAAACACAGACCTGTGGGTTCCAGTTTCCTGAGGATGTCATAACAAATAACCTCAACCCTAGTGGCTTAAAACAGGTTGAGGCTGGGCACAGTGGCTCCTGCCTGTAATCCTAGCACTTTGGGAGTCCAGGGCAGGAGGATTGCTTGAGCCTAGGAATTGAAGACCTAGTCTCTACCAAAAAATCAAAATATTAGCTGGGAGTGCCAGCATGCACCTGTAGTCCCTGCTATTCAGGAGGAGGAGGAAGGATCACTGGAGTCCACGAAATCCAGACGGTGGTGAGCCGTGATCGTGTCACTGCATTCCAGCCTGCTCAACAGAGAACCAGACTCAAAAAAAAAAAAAATAGAAATCTAGAACCACAGTGTGAGCAGGGCTGGTTCCTTCCCAAAGCTCTGAGGGAGGGTCCATCCCAGTCTCGCCTGGCTGCTGGTGGCAGCCGCAATGCTCAGCCTTCATTGGCTTGTCGACACACCGTCCACTCTCCGCCACCGTCTTCACACAGCCTGCCCCTCTGCATGTCTCTGGGTTTTCTCCTTTATAAGAACACTTGTGATTGGATTTCAAGGCCAGACACCCTAATCCAGGATGATCTCGAGATCCTTCACTTAATTACGTCTGCAAAGACACTGATTCCCAGGAAGGTCACATTCACAGGTTCTGGTATAGGGACATCACTTCTGGGGAGTGGGGAGCCATTCAATTCCCTAAAGTGACCAAAGGTTCCTCCCATGATGAGGAGTGTGGATGGGGGACAGGCCTGGCAGGCCCTAGCACACAGGCCATGGGGCAGTAGTAGCTTGTCAGGGCTCAGGGCGGGGCCACTGGATCAGAGGCCCCAGGCTGGGGACCCTGCCTGCCCCCTCACCCCCCACTTCCCTCTCCCTCCTTCTCCTCCTCCCACCCCCCATTAAGGCCTAATGTGGCCTGAACACAGAGAGCAGGGCAAGGCCTGTCCAGAGATGACCCTAAGGTGGAAGAGAAGAAGCCCTGGAGGGTTTTTTGTTCTTTGAGTCAGAGTCTCACTCTGTCGCCCAGGTTGAAGGGCAGGGCCATGCTCATGGCCACTGTAGCCTTGACCTGCTTGCCCGGCTTGCTTGCTTGCTTATTTATTCATTCACACATTCATTCGCTTATTTCTTTATTTATTTGACAAAGTCTCGCCAAGTCGCCCAAAAAAGCCCTCAGAGAGTTTAAGTCAGGTGAGAGGGCCCCATTGTTTTTGCCTGGAAGTCAGAGCCAGGCCCTGGGGGCATTTGCTGGAATGAGGCCCAACTTTCCTCAGGAACATTATGCTGGCCATCAGTGTGGTCAAGCAGGACCCCAGAAGAAATGCTCCCGGGTCACAGGCACGGATCCTCTGAGGGCATATGGCCCCTGGGGGGCTCTCAGGAGCGGAGGGAGGGGACCTGCTACAGGTGCTCACGGATGCCCCCTGGCCGCTGTGAGGAGAACTGACTGTGGGTGAGGGCAGAGCCAGAGGAGACCAGAGTCTGACCAGGGTGACAGCCTGGTCTAGGCGGAAGATGAGGGGGCTGGACTGGGCCAGGGCTGAGAGGGTGGGGAGAAGTAGTTCGAGATGTAGTTGTAGTTATTGTTGTTGTTGTTGCTGTTGTTGTTGTTGTTTTAGAGACAGAGTTTCGCTCTGTTACCCAGGCTGGAGTGCAGTGGCACAATCATAGCTCACTGCAGCCTTGAACTCCTGGGTTCAAGGGATCCTCCCGCAATGGCCGCCCAAAGATCTAGGACCACAGGTGGGAACCACTACACCTGGTTGCTACTTTAAAAATATATCTCGAACCAGGCACAATGGCTCCATCAGCAGCCCCAGCAACTCCGATGCTGAGGAGGGAGGATCACTTGACCCCAGAAGTTCAAGGCCAGCCTAGGCAACATAGCAAGACCTCATTTCAAGAAAGATAGAAAAAGAAATAATGAGAGAAAGAAAGAAAAAAGATAAGAGAGAAGGAAGGAAAGAAAAAACAGAAGGAAGGAGGGAAAGAAAAGTGTTGTGCCTACGGGAAACGCTTTTAAAAAATCTGATGTGTCTGCAAGTTTCATTATCATTGTTTACCCATTGGGATAGGAAAAAAAAAAAGGAAAGAAAGAAAGCAGAGGCCAGGCGTGGTGATTCACGTCTGTAATTCCACCACTTTGGGAGGCCAAGATTTGGGCCTCAGGAAGTTCAAGACCAGCCTAGACAACATAGCGAGCCCTCATCTCTACAAAAACAAAAAACAAGAATTAGCTGGTGTAGTGGTACATACCTGTAGTCCCAGCTACTTAGGAGGGTGAGGTGGAAGGATTGCTTGAACCCAGGAGGTTGAGATTGCGGTGGCCATGATCATGCCACTGCACTCCAGCCTGGGCGACAGAGCGAGACCCCCAACTCAAAACAAACAAACAACAACAGCAATAACGGAGAGGCAGATGGATTCTGTCTTAGGACACACATCCGGCCCTCTCCAGGTGTGCAGCTCAGGTGGCAGGCTCAAGCAGGGCAGTGAGCAGAGACCCACAGAGGGCACTGGCCCAGCTGAGACAACCGATCGCTCGGTGGAGGTGGCAGAGGTCAGCAGAACAGGAAGGGATGAACAATAGCAGTGCCTGCTCCGCCACAGCAACCCCAGTGTTTGCCAGCTGGGTGGGGCAGCCAGACAACCCTCAGCAGCTGAGCTCGGGGCCAAATCTCCCCTGTCATCCGCCCCTCTGCAGGTCTTAGTGGCGCTGAGATGCACAGCAGCTCATCCCGGACTGCCAAGAACCAGGCCATCACTGAGGCCGGAGGGGAGTCGCAGCAAGAACTACAATTCCCAGAACACACTGCGAACGCCCGCTCCAGCCCCTGCGGTCCGAGCGCCCCGGGTTTGGACTAGAACAAGGAAATCTCACCTGTCCTGAGAACTGAGCGTCCTGGCCTGCTCGGGTGCATTTGTGACTTTGTTTCGTGGACCTGCGCCTGCCTGAGCAATCCTGGTTGCAAGCCAGACCTGTTGACAATGTGATTATCTCCTCGTAAAGTCCACCTGGTCCTCTCGTCCGCACAAGTTTGCTGAGACCCTGTTCTGTGCCAGCTTGGGGCAGGAGTGAAGGGTTGGCAAGAGAGAGACTCGGCCTCTGCCCTCACAGTCAGATGGAGGAGACAGACCCACGAAAGGTGGGCTCTCTGAGGGCAGAGGCTGCCTGGGTACCCTCCGTGATCTAGCACGTAGTAGGTGCTCGATGAACCCACAGCCTATTTCACCCTTCCATTCCACGGTGGGCGCTCACACGATCTGCTGGGTCTGGCAGTACTGCACCACTCTAAATCGTGCTGCCTCTGGCTTCTAGGCCTTTACACACGCTGTTCGCCTCCACCAGGAGCATATTCAGCTTATTCGATGTTGTGCCTGCAGAGGTAGGACAGAGCCTGGCACGGAGCAGGGGGCACATTAAATGTTTGACGGGTGAATGAATGAATGACTACATGAATGTCTTTGTCCATTGTACGCCCCAGGAAGCAGGGACACTCGGGACCCTCGCTATTCATCTCGGGCCCCCTCCCGCTCGTTTAGCATGAATGCATCTTTTTATCAGCTCCGGGGATGCCCGGCTGGGGCAGAACAGGCCAGGCGGGGAACTGGCTTGGGGGCTGCCGTCGGCCCCCACCCCGGTCTCCCAAGGGGCCGGCTTTTCCAAACGCGGGGAGTTCGCATCCTCTCCCCGAAACCTGACCTTGGTCACCTGACTCCCGGCCACTCCCCCGCCCCTGGCCACCCAGGGCACCCCAGACGGACGCTTAGCCCGCAGCACGTGGTCCGGGGGCCCCGGGTTCCCATTGGCGGCGGGCTCCTCTCTCCCCCACGATTGGCCGGGGCCCAGCCGCAGCTCCCCCTCTCCGCCGTCCCGCGGTGGTACAGCCCGCCGCGGCTTAGGCGGGGCGGAACGGCCCACTGCGCCCCAGCGCGGGGGGGTCGGGAAGAGCCGAGCGCGGCGGAGGGATCCCGCTGGAATGTTTCCGTCGGGTCCACCCGGGAGGGGCGGCGCGGATTGGCCGCGAGCGCCGGGCGGCCGTCGCCGATTGGCCGGCCGCGGGCGCCGGCCCCGCCCCCTGGCCGCCTCTGCGGGAGAGGCCCGGGCTGGAGTTCGCGGAGGGCGAGCCGGTGCGCGCTGGGCGGCGGCGGCGACGGCGGCGGCGGCGGCGGGCAGGTGAGTGGCCCTCCCGCGGGAGGGGTGCGGCCGCGCGGGGCCCGGCGCGGACTCCGGGGTCGCGGGCCTGCGCGGACCCGGCCCGTCGTGCAGGGCGGGGCCGCCCGTGGACGCCACCGGAGGGAGGGCCGGCTGGGCGCCGGGATGCCCGCGGCCCCTTCCCGGCGGGGCAGCGCCCCTTCGCGGCCGCGGCGGGAAGCGAACGCCCCCACCCCGCCCCCCACCGCCCCTCGCCCGGCTGGGGTCGCCGGCCGGCCCCTCCCCCCTCGGGCCGGCCCCCCTCCCGGCGGGCGCCGGCGCGGGGTCGGGCTTCGGACCCCTGCCCGGGCACCTCCTCCGAGCTGCGCGCGTCTCAGCCCCTCGGGCCTGGAGGGACGCGGTGGGGACCCGGGTCTGGGCGGTCGTCGTCGCGGAAAACTCGCCCCAGCGAGCGTATCGAGCGCTTCCTGAAGCCGAACTCCTCACGGGCGGTGCTGGGACTGCGCTCGGACGTGAGGCGGCGGACCCAGAGGGGTGGAGTGGCTTGCCCAAGGTCACACAGCGTGGCCGTGGCCGATCTGGGGCTGGAAGTCGTGCCTCGGGTCCCGAACCGGAGCCTCGGCCACCAGACGGGAGACCCGGCGGCTCCACGGCTCCGATGTTCCTGGGCAGCTGCCCCTCCCCACGCACCCACCCCTGCGCCCCATCTGGGCCACACCTGCTGGTCTTTGCTTCCTCCACCGCCCCCCCCAAAGATCCCCAGACACCAGCTGCTCTGGCCGGAAGCTGCCTCCAGGTCCCTTCTCTCCTGAACTGGAAAGGGCCTGCATGCCTGGGTCCTGAGAAGCGAGTGACATCTGCGGGGGAGATGGGCAGGGAGCCAGGATGCTGGGGTGCCCCCCACCCTGGGCAGCCTGGGCTGAGGCCCAGCGGGGCGGTAGGCATTCTCCCCGGAAACACAGGAGCCGGTTTTTCAAGAGTGAATCAGAGGCCTCCCTCCCTCCTTCTATCTACAGCAATACTCTGCTAGAAGGGGGAGCCAGGGCGTGGTGCTCGCCCTCCCCTGGCTCTTGTGAGCTCCCAGGAACCTCCTTGCCTTCTTTCTCCTCCCCTCACCTGTGCTTCTGGGTGGCTGTGGGGTTGCGGAGTTTCAGGCCCTTCCCAGGGATGAGAGGGTGGGGATGCTGAAATTCCAGCCAGCACACCGCGTGCCCGGCTCAAACACCTCTTCTTGATCCCTGGGGTTAGATTTGATGGGAGACGGGGAGAGCAGAGAGGCAGGGACAGCCCCACAGCAGGCATGTTGGGGGGCTGTTTTGAGGATGGGGGGCTCAGAATGAGGATATAAGACACATTCGCCACCTGTCCCTACAAAAAATAGGAAGATTAGCCGGGCGCAGTGGCTCAAGTGGGACTATGGGAGGCCAAGGCAGGAGGATCACTTGAGCCCAGGAGTTTGAGACCAGCCTGGGCGACACAGCAAGACCCCATCTCTACAAAAATTTTGAAAAATTTGCCAGGCATGGTGGTGAGCACCTGTAGTCCCAGCTCCTCAAGAGGCTGAGGCAGGAGGATCGCTTGAGCCCCGGAGTTCGAGGCTGTGGTGAGCCATGGGGGCCGCTGCACTCCAGCATGAGACTCCAACTCAAAACAAAAACAAGGACCCATTCATTCACTCTGCAAATATTTGTTGAGTATCTGCTGTGTGCCAGGCACTGTTCTTGGCACAGAGGATACAATAGCGAACAAGACAAAAACTCCTGCTGTGGAGAGCTGGCATTCTCCTGGAAGGAGACCGCTTACAAACACGTTAGCAAGTCAATAAAAAAGATAATTTCAGATGGTGCTAAGTCCTCTGAATAAAATAGGGGGGCGGCATGATGGGGAACCATAGTGGACCGGGGGCACTGTTAGCCTAAGGCCTGAATGGCGAAAAGAAGCCAGTCCTGCAGGGATCAGCGAGGGGCCCAGAAGGGCAAAGGCCTTGATGCTGGACCAAGCTAGGAACGGCGTGGCTGGGGCAGAAGCTGGAGCCAGGCAGCAGTTCTGCAGGGGTTTGTGGGTCACAGTAAGGAGGCTGGAGTCTTTCTCCCTGAAGGTGGGAAACCGTTGTAAGGTTTCAGGCAGGGGAGTGATGCCATCTGGTTTACGTTTTTAAAATAGAGACACGACTTAAATAACAGCCTGAGGCTGGAAGACAAGCATTCTGCCAGGGCAGCATGTAATTAAGTTCATGGGCCTGAGCTGTCTGTACCATAGGGGCGGTTCCCTCAGGCTGGAGCAAGCCAGGAAGGCTGCCTGGAGGAGTCTGCCTGAAGTGGTAGACTCTTCCATAGCAGAGAGGCCTGGGGGATTCCTGGACAGGGCAGGGGAGAAGGCAACAATAACCACGACAGTGACATTCACAGCTTCCTTAGATGGAGGCTGAGGCAGGTGCTTGGCAGGTGACTGTGTCATCTCTGGGTTTCCACAAGCACCCTCAGAGACAGGAATTTGCCCCTTTTCCAGATGAGGAATCTGAGGCCCTGTGACGTGAAGTGACTTGCCCACGGCCACGCAGCAGGTAAGTGGCAGGAGTGGGATTCGAACCCAGGCCAGGAGGCTTCTTATGGCCTGAAAGACAAATGCATTCATCAGTTCATCACCCACAACAGTCCTTGGGACTGTGTTCCCCTCACAGGTGAGGACACAGAAGGTGGCCTAACCCAGGGCAGTGGGCATGGGCAGTGGAAAGAGGCTGGGAGTCGGGGTGTGGGGATTGTGAGAAAAGGTGACCAAGGGCATAGATGGCAGTAGTAATGATCACCACCAACATCTGTGGAGCACTTATTGTGTGCCAGGAATTGTTCCAGACACGGGCATGATGTCCTTGGGCCTCAGAGAGGTCAAGACATTTGCCCAAAGTCACACAGCTAGTAAGAGCTCAGGCCAGGTTCTAGATTCATGTTCTCAGCATCCTGCCTTTCAGTGGATACAGCTGTAAGGGTGGAGTGGGGGGACAATAAGGAATGATGAGACTTTTTTCTTTTTTTAAGAGTCAGGGTCTCCCTTTGTTGCCCAGGCTGGAGTGCAATGGCATGATCATAGCCCACTGCAGCCTCGAACCTCTGAGCTGAAGCAATCCTCCTGGCCTAGCCTTCCAAATAGCTGGGACTACAAGCCCATGCCACTCTACCCAGCTAGTTTTTTATTTTATTAGTGATGGGTTCTTTCTTTTTCTAGGCTGGTCTTGAACTCTTGGGCTCAAGTGCTCCTCCCACCTTGGCCTCCTGAATAGCTGGGATTATAGGCACGAGACACCACACCTGGCCTTTTTTTTTTTCTTTCTTCTTTTCTTAGCATCACTGAGTGCAATAAAATAACTTGACAGTACTGATTTGTTCATTTAGAATTTTTTTTGGACAAGTATTCAGTGAGTGCCTACTGTGTGCTGGACTCTGTGACTTGTGCTATAGATAGAGAAATGAAGGAACCAATTAAAGAGTAGTATCCAGAACATATAAAGAGTTCTCAGAAACCAATAAGGAAAAAGGTTATGCGATTAAAAACAGACAGATCTGGCTGGGAACAGAGGCTTTCACCTATCATCCCACCACCTTGAGAGGCTGAGGTGGAAGGGTTTCTTGAGTCCAGGAGTATGAGACCAGCCTGGGCAACACAGTGAGACTTTTTCTACAAAAATAAAAAAAATTATCTGAGCATGTGTAGTCCCAGCTGTGTGGGAGGCTGAGGCAGGAGGACTGCTTGAGCTTAGGGGTTTGAGACCAACCTGCACAACACAGTGAGACCCTATCTCTATTTTGGGGGTGGGGAAGGTCAAGGTCTCACTCTGTTGCCCAGGCTAGAGGGCAGTGGCACAATTACAGCTCACCACAGCCTCGATCTCCTGGGCTCAAGTGATCCTCCCACCTCAGCCTCCTGAATAGCTGGGACTATAGGTGCATGCCACCACACCCAATTAATTTTTTGATTTCTCGCCATGTTACCCAGGCTGGCCCCGAACTCCTGACTTCAGGCAATCCTCCCATCTCTATTTAAAAAAAAAAAAAAGAGGGAAATGGGCAAGGACTTAAACAGGCAATTCACAGAAAGGCAAATCCACACAATTAATAAATGTGTAAACAAGTGTTCACCATCGCTGGGGATCAGGGAGTAAGGAACAAGTCACAGTGAGGGTGAGGGAGATGCACTCCCCTTCATCGTCTCTAGACAAAGCACCTACTGTGTGCCCAGCCCCAGGTGAGGAAGCAAGGCCTGGGGGCCACAGAGCAGGGCTGTGCTCTTGCTAGAAGACAAGCCATTTGAAGGCAGGGACTACAGCCTGTGCCCCTTTGTCTCCCTCAAGCCAGGCACAGGGACTGGCGGGCTACTGAGTAGCAGCATCATTCATTCATTCATTCACAAATATGTATTGTGCCCTGCTATGTGTCAGGCGCTGGTGTATGAACTAAGGACATAGGAATAAATAAGACAGTTAATCCCCACACTCTAAGTAAATCATGAACAGGGTAAATCAGTGAATAAAATATACATTTTAAGGCCAGCCATGGTGACTCACGCCTATAATCCCAGCACTTTGGAAGACTGAGGTGAGAGGATTGCCTGAGCACATGGGTTCGAGACCAACCTGGGCAACTTGGCGAGACCTCGTCTCTGCAACAAATCAAAAAATTAGCCAGGCATGGTGGCGCATGTCTGTAGTTCCAGCTACTTGGAAGGCTTGCCTGAGCCCAGCAGGTTGAGGCTGCAGTGGCTGTAAGCGTGGCACTGCCCTCCAGCCTGGGTGATGGAGTGAGACTCCAACTCAAAAAAAAAAATACATTCTAGCTGGGCAACATAGCGAGACCTCATCTCTACAAAAAATAAAAAAGTTAGGTGTGGTGGTACACACCTGTAGGCCCAGCTATTCAGGAGACTGAGGCAGGAGGATTGCCTGAGCCCAGGAAGTCAAGGCTGCGGTGAGCCATGATTGTGCCACCGCACTCCAGCCTGGGTGACAGAGTGAAACCCTGACTCAAAGGTATGTATTTCTTCCGCCTGAAAGCAGAGAAGGCTTAGGGGAACAGCCAGTGCAAAGGCCCTGAGGCTGTACTGTGCCTAGAGCGTTGGAGGAAGTGAGCAAGGGGAGAGTGGGAGGAGGTGAGAGCAGGGAGGTGGCCTGAGTCGGTCCTATGAGACCTGTGGGTGGGCCCTGTGGAGGATTTGGCTTTTGTCCTGAGTGAGGTAGGAGCCCTGGGAGGGGTCAGAGCAGAGACAGATGTGACACAACTCGTGTTTTACAGGGTCATTCTGGCTGCTGTCTTGACAAGGAACCGTGAGGACAAGGGTGGGAGCTGAGAAGGCCACAGGAGGCAACTGCACGAGTCCAGGTGAGGGATGATGGGGCCGGGCCAGGTGAAAGCATGAGTGAACGCATGATCAAACGAAGGCATGAGGCTGGGTGCAGCCAACTAAGCTCACCTGAACCCAGAAAGGCTTCCTGGAAGAGACTATCTGAAGGGAGGGAGCAGGAAGTCCTCTTCACACAGGAAAGTATAATTTCATATAGAATTTGAACTCACCGCCAGCCAAGAAAGTGGATGGAATATCCCCACTTGGAGACCAGGTATCTGGGCCCTGAGATAGAGTCATGTAGGGGACAGCTTTGTAGCTATGAACTTGGGCTTGAGAGTCAGGCAGACCTGGGAATGCAGCTGTTCTATGTGACTTAAAAAAATGAAGTCTGACTGAGTGTGGTGGCTCACACCTATAATCCCAACAATTTGGGAGGCTGAGACAGGAGGATCACTTGAGTCCAGGAGTTGGAGTCCAACCTGGGCAACATAGTGAGACTCTGTCTCTACAAAAAAATTAAGAACTAGCCGGGCATGATGGCATGCATCTGTAGTCCCAGCTATTCTGGAGGCTGAGGTGGGAGGGAGGATTGCCTAAGCCCAGGAGGTGGAGGCTGTGGTGAGCTGTGATTATGTCACTGCACTCCAGCCTGGGTGGGAGAATGAGACCACCCCCCATTAAAAAAATGAAGTCTGAACTTCCCCCCAGTCTGTAAGTTTCCTTAGGGTCTGTCTCTGTCATCTCTTCTCCCTCCCCTCTTTGTTCATTCCTCTGCAGCCACACTGGTCTCTCAGCTGACCTGCAAGCCTGGGGAGGGCATGTGCCTCCTCTGCTCAGAACCTGCCATGGCTCCCACCTCACTCGAGGTGAAAGCCAGACTCCACCCTGGGGTCCACAGGCCCTGTATGCCCTGCCCATGTCTTAGTCCATTTGTGTTGCTCTAAAAGAATACCTGGGCCGGGCGTGGGGGCTTACGCCTGTAATCCCAACATTGTGGGAGGGCGAGGCGGGAGGATTGCTTGAGCCCAGGAGTTCAAGACCAGCCTGGGCAACAGAGCAAGACCTCGTCTTTACCAGAAATAAAAAATTAGCCAGACGTAGTAGTGCACACCTGTAGTCCCAGCTACTCAGGAGGCAAAGGTAGGAGAATCACCTGAGTCCAGGAGGTCGAGGCTGTGGTGAGTCATGACTGTGCCACTGCACTCCAACTTGGGCGACAGAGTGAGATCCTGACTCAATAATAAGTAAATAAGAGTTTTTTTTAAATCAAATACCTAGCTGGGCTCGGTGGCTCAGCCTGTAATCCCACGCCTTGGGAGGCTGAGGTTAGTGAATTGCCTGAGCCTGTGGGTTCAAGACCCGCCTGGGCAACTTAGCGAGACCTCATCTCTACAAAAAAATCAAAGGATCGCCAGAACCCAGCAGGTCGAGGCTGCGGTGGCCGGGAGCGGCCACTGCACTCCAGTCTGGGCGACGGAGTGAGACTCCGACTCAAAAAAAAAAAAAAATTCAAAATGAGCCGGGCATGGTAGCACGCGCCTGTAGTTCCAGCTACTTGGAAAGCTGAGGCGGAAGGATCGCTGGAGCCCAGCAGGTCGAGGCTGCGGTGGCCGGGAGCGGCCACTGCACTCCAGTCTGGGTGACAGAGTGAGACTCCAACTCAAAAAATTAAAAATTAAATAAATAAATAAATAAAATAAAAATCAAATACCTGAGACTGAGTAATTTATAAAGAAAAGGGAGCCGGGCTCAATGGCTCAGCCTGTAATCCCACACTTTGGGAGGCCGAGGTGAGTGGATTGCCTGAGCCCGCGGGTTCAAGACCCGTCTGGGCGAGACCTCATCTCTACAATAAATAAAAAAGTTAACTGGGCATGGTAGCGCACGTCTGTAGTTCCAGCTACTTGGAAGGTTGAGGTGGAAGGATCGCCGGAGCCCAGCAGGTCGAGGGTGCAGTGATGGGGAGTGGCCACTGCACTCCAGTCTGGGTGACAGAGTGAGACTCCAACTCAAAAAAAAAAAAAAAAGAAAAGGGGTTGATGTGGCTCCAGGTTCTGTGGGCTGAGGGGTTCCAGGTAAGGGTCCTCGTGCTCTGTCACAGGGTGGAGTCTGATGGGAGCTGGACATGTGTGACAAGAGGGAAACCTGAAAGGCTTCCTGGCTTATAACAACCCACTCTTTTTTTGTTGTTTTTTGAGTTGGCGTCTCACTCTCGCCCAGACTGGAGTACAGTGGCACGCTCCCGGCCACTGCAACCTCAACCTGCTGGACTCTGGCGATCCTTCCACCTCAGCCTTCCAAGTAGCTGGAACTACAGGCACATGCCATCATGCCTGGCTAATTTTTTGATTTATTGTAGAGATGAGGTCTCTCCAAGTTGCCCAGGTGTGTCTCGAACCCGCGGGCTCAGGCAATCCACTCACCTCAGCCTCCCAAAGCACAGGATTACAGGCTGAGCCACCCAGCCCGGCTAACAACCCACTCTTGAAGGAACTAATCCATCCTCTCGAGAACTAATCCAGTTTCTCAGAGCAAGCACTCCCCCACTTCCTTGAGAGCAGGGATCCACCCCATAATCCAGACACCTCCTACTAGGCCTCACCACCCAACACCACCACTCTGTGAATTAAATTTCAGGATGAGGGAAGAAAGGGTGGCTCATGCCTGTAATATGAGCATTTTGGGAGGCCAAGGCGGGAGGATCACTTGAGCCCAGGAGCTCAAGACCAGCCTGGACAATGTAGTGAGACCCTGTCTCTACAAAAAATTTTAAAATTAGCCAGGCATGGTGTTGCATGCCTCTAGTCCCAGCTATTCAGAAGGTTGAGGTGGGAGGATCACTTGAGGCCAGGAGTTCGAGGCTGCCATGAGGTATGATGGCGCCACTGCACTCCAATCTGGGTGACAGAGCGAGACCACATCTCTTTAAAAAAAAATTCAGCATGAGTTTTGTGGGGAAGGAACAAACCGTATCATAGCAACCTGTCGCCTTCCTGCCCTTACCTCCCCCCTCTGCTCACTCTGTTTTAAACCCACAGGCCTCCTCACTATTCCCCTAATGTGCCATGACATGCCCACCTCTGGGCCTTTGCACTGGCTGTTCCCTCTGCCTGGGACATTCTTGCCCCATATCCCTCCTGTCTGTTAGGCCTCAGGTTCAGCCTCACTTGCTCAGAGACGCCCTCCCTGCCTCATCCATACAACTTGTCTTGTTTACTGTCTTCTTAACACTATTATTATTATTATGTTTTTATTTTCGAATCAGGGTCTCACTCTGTTGCCCAGGTGGAGTGTAGTGGCATGATCACGGCTCACCACAGCCTTGACCTCCTGGGTTTAGGCGGTCCTTCCCAGCCTCAGCCTCCCAAGTAGCTGGAACTATGGATATGAGCCACCATACCTAGCTAATTAAACACTTTTTTTTTTAATAGAGACGAGGTCTCACCATGTTGCCGAGGTTGGTCTCAAACTCCTGAACTCAAGTAGTCCTCCCACCTCTGCTTTCCAGAGCACTGGGATTATAGGTGTGAGCCACCATGCCCTGCCAACACTATTTAGAAATCATATGAGACATGTAGCTGGTCACTGTACTTGGTCTCCTTTTGGACTATACACTTCTAGAGGGAAGGGACAGCGCCCCAGCAAGCTGATAAAGCACATGTGAGTGAATTAGGACAGCTCTTCCTCCCAGCATGCACATCACCACAGCACACCAAGGAATGTAGCTTGGCAGGCAGAAATGCGGGCTGAATTTCGGTCCCACTTGCTACCTTGCTCTACTGCTTATGCACAGTACACAACCTGTGTAACTGCACATGGTAGCCCTAGTTAGGGACCTTGCTTGTCTTACTGAAGGCAATATCTAAAATGGTGCACGAAATAAAGTTCTCAAAAAAGTTTAGTTTTTTTTGTTGTTGTTTGTTTATTTTGAGTTGGGGTCTCACTCTCACCCAGACTGGAGTGTAGTGACACAATCATGACTCATCACACCCTCAACCTCTTGAACTCAGGCAATCCATCTGACTCAGCCTTCTGAGTAGCTGGGACTACAGGCATGCACCACCATGCCTGGCTAATTTTTTAAGTTTTTTTGTAGAGCCAAGATCTTACTATGTTCCCCGGGCTGGTCTCAAACTCCTGGGCTCAGGCAATCCTCCAACTCAGCCTCCCAGAGTGCTGGGATTACAGACATGAGCCACCATACCTGGCTCGAAAAAAGTCTGTTTGGACCAGGCTCAGTGGCTCAGTCTGTAATCCCAGCACTTTGGGAGGCCGAGGCGAGCAGATTGCCTGAGCCCGCGGGTTCGAGACCCACCCAGCAACTTGATGAGACCTCGTCTCTACAATAAAGCAAAAACTAGCTGGGCATGGTAGTGCACACCTGTAGTTCTGGTTATTTGGAAGGCTAAGGCAGAAGGATCACCAGAGCCCACCAGGTCGAGGCTGCAGTGGCCGGGAGCACATCATGCCTGGGCGACAGAGTGAGACTCCAACTCAAAAAAAAAAAAAAAAAGTCTGTTTGAAGGGAAAAAGGAAGAGAGAAAGAGAAATAAAGAAACAGAGAAAGGGGGCCGGGCATGGTAGCTCACACCTGTAATCCCAGCACTTTGAGAGGATGAGGCTCGAGGATTGTTTGAGTCCAGGAATTTGATACCCATCTGGGCCACATAGAAAGCCCTCATCTCCACAAAAAAAAAAAAAAAAAAAATCAAAAAATTAGCCAAGGGGCATATGCCTATACTCTCAGCTACTTGGAGAGCTGAGGCAGGAGAATTACTTGAGCACAGAAGGTCAAGGTTTCGGTCACTTTGATCGTGTCACTGTACTCTAGCCTGGGTGACAGAGAAAGACCCTGTTCAAAAAAAAAGTGAGCCAGGCTCGGTGGCTCAGCCTGTAATCCCGCGCCTTTGGGAGGCTGAGGTGAGTGGACTGCCTGAGCCCGCGAGTTCGAGACCCGCCTGGGCAGCAAGACCATCTCTACAATAAATCAAAAAATCAGCCGGGCGTGGTAGCGCATGCCTGTAATTCCGGCTACTCGGAAGGCTGAGGCGGAAGGATCGCCGGAGCCCAGCAGGTCGAGGCTGCGGTGGCCGGGAGTGGCCACTGCACTCCAGTCTGGGCGACAGAGTGAGACTCCAACTCAAAAAAAAAAAAAAAAAGTGGTTCATCATTTGTAACAAATATACTCATGAGTGCAAAATGTTAATAATGGGATGAACTGGGTCTATGAAAACTCTCTGTACTTTCCACTCATTTTTCTATAACTCCTCAAAAAAAAGTCTAATAAAACAAAAAGTCGGTCTGACATGGTGGCTCACATCTATAATCCCAGCACTTTGGGAGGCTGAGGTCAGGGGACTCCCTGAGTTCATGGGTTTGAGACCAGCCTGGGCAACTTGGCAAGACCTCATCTCTACAACAAATCAAAAAATTAGCCAGGCATGATGGCGTGTGCCTGTAGTTTCAACTACTTGGAAGGCTGAGGTGGAAGGCTGCGGTGGCCATGAGTGTGCCACTGCACTCCAGCTTGAGCAACAGAGTAAGGGGAGAAAAAAAAAGGCAAGCAATCCAATAAATATTGCCAAAACATTTTTTTTTTTAAAGATGCAGGGCCAGGTGCAGTGGCTCACGCCTATAATCCCAGCACTTTGGGAGGCCAAGGTGAGAGGACTGCCTAAACCCACGGATTTGAGACCAGCCTGGGCAACCTGAGGAGACCTTGTCTCTACAATAAATCAAAACACTAACCAGGCGTGATGGCATGTGCCTGTAGCTCCAGCTACTAGTAAGACTGAGGTGGAAGGATCACCTGAGCCCAGCAGGTGGAGGTTGCAGTGACTGTTAGTGCCTACTGCAATCCAGCCTGGGTGACAGAGTGAGACTCCAACTAAAAAAGAAAGAAACAGAAAAGGAAAGAAAAAAAATGCATCTGTCAGGACGGACTTTGGTGCAGTAACAAACAACCCCAAAATCTTAGTGGCTGAACTCAGGAAAGATTGAATTTTGGTTCTACCACACTCCCATTGCAACTGGACAGGAGGCCGTGTTCAATGTAGTTGCTCAGGGACTGGAGGATGGAGTACCACATATCAAATGAGGCTGCTCACCCTGCCCAGAAGAGTGGCATTCCCGAGGCCCTGGCATCTAAAGGCTCCATTAAGAACTGTCACGTGTGGCTTCCTCTCATGACCCACTGGCCATGTATCTACCCAGTCACCCCAGGGGGTCAGGAGGTGCTGTCCACCCGTACTGTCCACCCGTGTGCTTCAATAGGGGAGAGGCAGATGTGTTTTGCACACAGCACTAGTGGCTATGACCACAGAAAAACAGGCGCTCGATCGCTTGGCGCCTCCATTTTCTCATCTCTTAAGTGGGCATGAGTCTGGCTTCATGTGGTCTCTATTGTGGTGCACGAGGATGAATAAGGTCACAGGTCAGGTGCAGTGGCTCACACCTGTAACCCCAGTGCTTTGAGAAGCTGAGGCGGGAGGATCACTTGAGGGCAGGAGTTTGAGACCAGCCTGGGCAACATAGTGAGACTCCTCTACAAAATATCAAAAAATGAGCCGGGCGTGGTGGCTTGCGCCTGTAGTCCCAGCTACTCGGGAGGTTGAACGGGGAGGATCGCTTGAGCCCAGGAGGTCAAGGCTGCAGTGAGTTATGACCGCGCCACTGCACTCCGGCCTGGGCCACAGAGCGAGACCCCGACTCCAAATAGAAACAAACAAGGACAGTCACAGATCGATGGGCACGGGCTGTAGTCCCCACTCGCTGCTCTTCTCCAAGCGTCCTGCCGCGGGCCGCGGCTGAGGGGCTGAGCGGGGAGGCCGGGCTGTTCTCCGAGCCCTCCTGGGCCCGTCGAGGGCGCGTGGCGCGGGCGGCCGAAGCTGCTGCCCTGAGCCTGGATCCTCTTCCTGTCCGCAGGTCTCCGGGCGCCCCCGCCTCTCGCCGCCCATGCCGCTGGGACTGGGGCGGCGGAAAAAGGCGCCGCCTCTCGTGGAAAATGAGGAGGCGGAGCCGGGCCGCGGGGGGCTGGGCGTGGGCGAGCCGGGGCCCCTGGGCGGGAGCGGGGCTGGGGGCCCCCACGTGGGCCTGCCGCCCCCTCCCCCGGCCCTGCGGCCCCGCCTCGTGTTCCACACCCAGCTGGCCCACGGCAGCCCCACGGGCCGCATCGAGGGCTTCACCAACGTCAAGGAGCTGTACGGCAAGATCGCCGAGGCCTTCCGCCTGCCCACCGCCGAGGTACTCGCGGGGTGGACGGCGGGGGGCGGGGGGACGAGCCGGCTCGGATGCGGAAGCGGCTCAGGCCTGCACCGCCGTGGGTTGTGGGGGCGGCGCCGACTTCCCGTCAGGCACCGGGAGGCCCGCGCCCCAGTGAGCTGTAGAAAACTGGAGGTCGGGGCCAGGCTCCGAGTTCCCGTTAGGCAATGGGAGGCCTGCGCCGCTTTGATTTACCGGGAACTGGAGGTCGGGGCTGGGCACCGACTTGCTATCAGGCACCACGAAGCCTGGGTCCAGTGAATTATGGGAAAATGGAGGTCGAGGATGGGCGCTAACTTCCCGTGAGGCACCAGTGGCCTGTGCCCCACTGAATTATGGGGAACCAGAGGTCAGGGGTGGGCTCCGAGTTCCCATCAGGCAATGGAGGGCCTGCACCCCAGTGAATTATGGGGAACTAGAGATCAGGGCTAGACGCTGACTTCCCATCGAGCGTCGGAGGCCTGTGCCCCAGTGAATTATGGGGAACTGGAGGTCACGGGGACTTCAAGTTCCCATCAGGTAACGGGAGGCCTACGCCTCTCTGAATTATGGGTTCCTGGAGGTCAGAGCTGGGCGCCTTTCCATCACACACTGGGAGGCCTGGGGCCCAATGAATTATGGGGAATTGGGGGTCAGGGATGGACGCCGGCTTCCCATCAGACACCGGGGGGCCTGGGCCCCACTGAATTATGGGGAACTGGAGGTTGGGGCATCCAGTGCTGTCTTCCCACCAGGCACCGGAGGCTTGCACCCCAGTAGACTGTGGGAGGCTGGAGGTCAGACGCTTGGTGCACTTCCCGTGATGCACTGGGAGGCCTCACCCCCCAAGAACTGCGAGGCAAAAGGGATGGGGTCTAGAAGGGCAATGGTGGGATGGAGCAGGATGTAGATGCCAGGGTCTCAGTGAGTGGAAGGGAGTCTGTTCCCCCCACAAGCATTTGCTGAGCTCCCCTCTCCCCCTTCCCACCTCCCCATGTGCCAGGCTCTATTCCCTGGAAACAGCCGTGAGATTTTTTGCTAGGACAGAAATCCTAGTCGGGAGTATTGGCGCGCATCTGTATCTCAGCTACTTGGGAGGCTGAGATGGGAGGATCTCTTGAGCCCAGGAGGTCGAGGCTGCAGTGAGCCATGATTGTGCCACTGCATTCTGGCCTGGGTGACAGCGTGAGACACTGTCTCTTTTTAAAACATTTTTTAAAGAGAAATTCTAGCCAGGCGTGGTGGCTCACATCTGTAATCCTAGCACTTTGGGAGGCAGAGGCAAGATGATTGCCTAAGCAAAGGAGTTCAATACCAGTCTGAGCAACATGGTGAGACCTTGTCTCCACAATACCTCAAAAAATTAACTGGGTGTGGTGGCACACACCTGTAGTTCCAGCTACTTGGAAGGCTGAGACAGAAGGATCGCCTGAGCCTAGGAGGTCAAGGCTGCGGTGGCCGTGAGCGTGCCACTGCCCTCCAGCCAGAGCGACAGAGATTCTGACTCAAAAAAAAAAAAAGAATAAGAAGCAGAGAAATCCTAATTCTAGCATAGCTGGCAGCTAGTGGAGACCCTGCCCTGGCTAGAGGTGGCCCGGCACCGGGATGGAAGTCCCCCAACCCCGTTCCCCTCCAGTGGCGGCTGGCGAGGGGGAGGGCAAGAGGCCAGGGCTGAGCACCTCCACCCTGCAGGTAATGTTCTGTACCCTCAACACCCACAAAGTGGACATGGACAAGCTCCTGGGGGGCCAGATTGGGCTGGAGGACTTCATCTTCGCCCACGTCAAGGGGCAGCGCAAGGAGGTGGAGGTGTTCAAGTCGGAGGACGCGCTGGGGCTCACCATCACGGACAACGGGGCTGGCTACGCCTTCATCAAGGTGCCGGGGCGATGCGGGCGACGGGGGCGCGGGCGGCGGTAGGACGCGGCCCGGCCGAGCCGCGGGGCCTGACGCCTCCGCGCCCACAGCGCATCAAGGAGGGCAGCGTGATCGACCACATCCAGCTCATCAGCGTGGGCGACATGATCGAGGCCATCAACGGACAGAGCCTGCTGGGCTGCCGGCACTACGAGGTGGCCCGGCTGCTCAAGGAGCTGCCCCGAGGCCGCACCTTCACCCTAAAGCTCACGGAGCCCCGCAAGGCCTTCGGTGAGGGCCGCTGGGCCTCCGACCCCGCCCGCTGGCCTCGGGCTGCGGCACCGCCGGCCACCAGCAGGTGGCGCCCGGGCCCAGTCGGCTGCCGTGGGGGGCCGGCTCCGCCCTGCCCCGGGGGAGGGGGGCTGGCACGTGGCCCAGGCGGGGGCAGGGTGAGGGCCGGGAGGAAGTTGCCCCCACACCCAGCTTCCAGGAACCAGTCGCGCGGCCGAGGGCCCCCACCCCCGCCAGCCCCCCAGCCCGAGAAGCCAGGCGTGGCTGCCCCGTGCCGGCCCCCCCACTTTGTCATCTGGCTTCACTGACTCTCAGGAATGGGCCCGAGGCCCCTGCGTGGGGGTGGGGGCGGGGGCCTCAGTCACTTCCCTGGCGGGTAGGGCTGGCCTTGGGCCCGGCAGCCGTACCCCTTGGCCGAGAGGAGCCCGGACCCCTCGGCTTCGCGCCCCCAGCCCCTGGGAGCAGAAGCGGCCCCTCCAGCTCCCCTCCCATCTTTCCTCGTCCCTGGCCCTGTCGTCTGCCCCGCAGGCGAGGCAGGGGTCCCGCCCTCCAGGGACACCTCAGCCCCAAGCCCCGCACATGGAGAAGTGGAGGGGCGGCTCCTGCTCGGCGTGCCGAGGGCGGGCGTCTCCCCTCACCCCTTCCCTGCCTTCACAGACATGATCAGCCAGCGCGCGGGGGGTGGCCGCCCTGGCTCCGGCCCACAGCTGGGCACCGGCCGAGGGACCCTCCGGCTCCGATCCCGCGGCCCTGCCACCGTGGAGGACCTGGTGAGTGCTCCAGCCAGAGGCCCCGTTCCCTGCTGTCCCAGGGCTTAGCGTTACCTGTTAGCTGAGGGGCTCTGGGCAGACGGCCTGGACTCACATCTTCTGCCAGCACCCAGACATCCTCCTGGGCGAGTGGGCCTCAGTTTCTCCATCGGTGAAATGGGGAGGACGATAATACAATACCTTCTTCTCAGGGTTGTCGTGAGGACTAAATCAATCTGAATATATGTGAGCTGGTGCCAGGGGCGCCTGGCATGCAATCAGCACAGTCACCATGTGCGTTCATGTTCTTATGATGTCACTGTCCCTGTCCCCGCCACCCCAGCCCTCCGCCTTTGAGGAGAAGGCCATCGAGAAGGTGGACGACCTGCTGGAAAGTTACATGGGCATCAGGGATACGGAGCTAGGTGAGTGTGGGACTCCTGGGGGGTTTCTGGCTGGCTGGTTCCGAGTCCACCCTGAGCCCCTCTGACCCTGGTGCCTTCTGTCCCCTCCCCCAAAAGCGGCCACCATGGTGGAGCTTGGGAAGGACAAAAGAAACCCAGACGAGCTGGCCGAGGCCCTAGACGAGCGCCTCGGTGACTTTGCCTTCCCCGACGAGTTCGTCTTTGACGTCTGGGGCGCCATCGGTGACGCCAAGGTCGGCCGCTACTAGGACTACTGCTGGACCTCGCCAGATGACCGGGGCACAGCCTGGCGGGGGCTCCCAGAGGAGACGCCATGGCTTGGGGACCCAGGCGTCCGGCTTGGGCCCAGCTCAGCCACCAAGGGCGATGCCATGCGGAGGGGCGGCAGGCCCGGGCCCCTGCCCCGCTCCAATCGGTACCACCCCCCTCCCTGGCTCCCAGTCTGGCTGGGGTCCTCGGCCCCCTCCCCTGCTCGCCACCTACCTCAGCCGGTCAGGCGCGGGGAGGGATTGGCCACACTGGGCAGCCACCCCCACCCGGGACACTTTCCACCATCAGCTGCCAAACTGGTCCCTCTGTCTCCCTGGGGCCTTGGTTCTGTTGGGGGTTGTGGCCTTCCTAGTTTCCTGACGCAGGGAATGCAGAAGGGGGGGCTTTCGCCCCCCAGCAAATGCAATAATGCCCTTCCCCCGTCCTGAGAGGAGCCCCCCTCCCGGTGGAGTCTGTTACCTCCGCATTGGAAATGAGTCTGCTGTGAACCCCTAGACTCCGCCCCACCCCCATCCCTCCCACCAGGGCCCTCCCTGACTGAGCAGGAGATCATGGGGGCTGTGGGAGGCTTTTGTATCTGAATTTGCTGTCTTGAACATAAAGAATCTATCTGCTGTGGGACCTGTGTGCCTCAGGGTGAGAGAGGGATGGGCCAGGCTGGGAAAGAATGCAACAGCTGAAATCCGTCTTCCTTGACTCCAAATTGAATTAGGAGCTGGCCCGGGCTGCCTGCCCCCTCCCATTATCCCTCCTGGCCCCAGGCCACCGGGCTTCCAGGCAAGGCCAGAGCTTCCTGGCCTCTGAGGGTTCCAATCCAGCCCCCTCTCAAATGCCAGAGTATGTGAATGGTGGGCGTGAGGCTGTCGTCTGCAGCCAGTGACAACCCAGGGCCACGGGGGGCACCAGGGCGTTGAGTCCTGGCTTGGGGAAACAAAGATGGAATCTCAGGCCGGCTGGGGCTGGGCGAGTCATGATGCAACCCCCGCCCCACCGCACCCGACGCCGGACACACAGGCGTCTGCGAGGCACGATGCTTCGCCCTGGACATAAACCCAGAGTGCTTGTTTTGACAACTCGCTTCATCCTGGAGGATTGAGGGGATCAGGGAGGGGGGGCGGGACCCTGGCCAGACCTGGAGGGAAGCGAGAGGACTGCAGTGAGGGGAGCCACGCCAGAGGCCCCTGCGAGAATGTTGGGGCCAGTCGAGAGGCTGAGGGACCTCTGAGCCCGGCCTGCAACCCCTGTCTCCATGAGGCGGGGGCCCTGGACCACCGAGTGGGGAAGAGAGGACCCCTGGGCTGGTGTTCATGGCAGGCCTGGGTCCTGCTGTGGAAATGGGATGGAGCAGCCACCGCAGGGGCACCTGTGGGTCCCCGTGCGTTGGTGCTCCAAGCCTGCTCTGGTGGTGAAGCGTCGAGGGCTTGTGACCATGTCAAGGGAGGGCTGTAACTTGTGTCTATTGTAAGGGACTTGACGGCTGTGTCTGTGTTCCTGGGTGTTCGTGGGTGTCACTGGCAGTGCCTGGGGGTGGGGAGTGTGATAAGAGTGTCTTAGGGTGTCCAGGGTGTGACTGGCACCTGGGGTATTCAGGGGTGTAGGTGTGTCTCTCAGGGTGTTGCTGTATCTAGGTGGGGATGGCTGGCTGCATCTTGGGGTGTCCAGGGGCTTGTTTCAGAGTGTTTTTCTGGGGTGTTCAGGGGTACCCCTCGTGTCGGGTGAACAGAGGGTGCCCGTGAGGCCCTTTCTTGTGTTGCTGGGGGTCTCCAGGTGACATGGAGTGTCCGTGGTGCTCTCCAAGGTAAGGGGTGTGTGTGTGTCCAGGTGTCTGTTTCTTAGCACTAAGGGGTGTGATGGGGGGTCATCTCAGGGGACTGCATGTCAGGTATTGAGGGAGGTGGCTGGTGTTAAGAGTCAGTAACTGGGTGTCTCGGGCGCTGTGGGTGGGACTCCCTGAGTTCAGGGGTGTGGGACCGGGTTTCAAGGTGGCAGATAATTGTGTGTCTTCAGGTGTGAGACTGTGTGTACCTCCCAGGCGTGTGACCCTGTTTGTCAGGGCAGGTGAGGCCACAGCTGCATGCCCAGGATTAAGGGAGGACTGTCTGTGTGGCTCGGGACCCGCGGCCCGGGTGTTACAGATGCTGAGGAAAACTCCAGGCTCCCCTGCCCCCTGCAGCCTCCTCGCAGTCCCCTCCCAGTGTGTGACTCGGCTAGCCTGGGCTTAAGCGCCTGGGTAAATAGCAGACCCGCCTGGCCAAGCTGGGCCTGACCCAAGCCCGGCTAACGAGGCACAGCCCGCCAGCACCCACCCCGACGCCCGAAGGCTCTGGCCGGGCAGGGGGCGTTGCTGGCCGCGCCACGCAGGGTGAGGCCCCGGACCCCAAAGCCCCGGGGGGGCGGCACCCCCCGCAGCCACCCCAGCCTGCCCCGGGCGAGCCTCACATTTTCCAGTGTTTAGATTTTATCCGCTTTATTAATGAGGCAGGCCAGAAGCCCGAGCCTGGGGGGAAGGGGGCTGTGTCCGCCCCGCCGAGGGGAGGGGGCCGCGGGGCCAGGGCGACGGCCGGGGAGCCTCCCTGCTCACGCGGGGAGCCGGGCGCCGGGGTGCGTCCCGCCCATCCCGGGAGCGCCCAGAGGGGGTCCCCGCCGCTCCAGGACCCCGGCGGGCGCGCGCGGGGTGGAGCGGCCCCTGGAGGCCGCTTGGGCGGGAGGAGCCGAGGAGCCGCCCCAGGAAGAGGGAGGGAGCGGCCTGGGAGCCCCGGCGCCGCCGGCAGCGGGGCTGAGCGGCGCGCCATGGGGACCAGCATCCCAGGCCGCGCCGGGTGAGCAGCTGTGCCGAGGGTCTCCGGTGAGAGCGGGGCGCGGAGGGACGGGCGCGGCCGCCTCGTCTGTCCCGGTCTGTCCGTCCTGCCTTCCCGGGCTCTCAGCCCCGTGCGTCTGTCCGTCCTCCCTTCCCAGCCGTCCCGGTGGGCAGCTCCGCCCTTTCGGCCGTCACCACCGGGGTCGCCGGGACTGGGGAGTCCTGGGGCCGCCTTGAGGCCTCTGGGCAGGCACGCAGAGTGGAACCGTGGGCATCCAGAGTGAGGCAGAGGAGTTGCGGGTAGGGCCTGGGCGAGAGGCAGCCAGGTAGCACAGAGATGGGGCGGTGGGGACAGAGATGGGGCCGTGGGGACAGAGATGGGACCGTGGGGACAGGTGGGGCCGTGGAGACAGGTGGGGCCGTGGGGACAGGTGGGGCTCTGGGGACAGAGCTGGGGCTGTGCCCACGGCGGTGGAGATGGGCTGGGATGGAGTAAGGGGACATGGCGACGACAGGTGGGTCCCAAGGGTCACAACTGGGCCGCGTGTATCAGATGGGCCAGGAAATGCTGCAGGTAACGATGGGAGGTTGGGGGGGCCTCTGGAAGGCCGGGACGGGGAGAGACGCCAGGGGCTGGGACCCGCGGAGGGAGGGGGGGCTGTGGGCCCACCGTGAGGCCCGGGGCAGGAGGCGACGGTCCACGACGAGCGGCCACGGAGTCCGAGGCTGCCGCGGGCGGAGGAGCCGCAGAACGCCACGGGTCCAGCGGGCCACGGGCTACCCGAGACGGCCCCGACGGCCCAGCCTGGTCGCCGCCAGCCTCACCCCGCCCCCCTCTCCTCTCCCCAGCCGCTGCGGCACCTGACATGAGCCCCTGCGGGCCCCTCAACCTGAGCCTGGCGGGCGAGGCGACCACGTGCGCGGCGCTCTGGGTGCCCAACGCGTCGGCCGTGCCGCCGGGCGCCTCGCCCGCGCTGCCCATCTTCTCCATGACGCTGGGCGCCGCGTCCAACATGCTGGCCCTGGCGCTGCTGGCTCAGGCCGCCGGCCGCTCGCGCCGCCGCCGCTCGGCCGCCACCTTCCTGCTGTTCGTCGCCAGCCTGCTGGCCACCGACCTGGCGGGCCACGTGATCCCGGGCGCGCTGGTGCTGCGCCTGTACGCGACGGGGCGCGCGCCGGCGGGCGGCGCCTGCCACTTCCTGGGCGGCTGCATGGTCTTCTTCGGCCTGTGCCCGCTGCTGCTGGGCTGCGGCATGGCCGTGGAGCGCTGCGTGGGCGTCACGCGGCCGCTGCTCCACGCCGCGCGGGTCTCGGCGGCCCGGGCGCGCCTGGCGCTGGCCGCGCTGGCCGCCGTGGCCCTGGCCGTGGCGCTGCTGCCGCTGGCGCGCGTGGGCCGCTACGAGCGGCAGTACCCGGGCACGTGGTGCTTCATCGGCCTGGGGCCCCCCGGCGGCTGGCGCCAGGCGCTGCTCGCCGGCCTCTTCGCGGGCCTCGGCCTGGCCGCGCTGCTGGCCGCGCTCGTGTGCAACACGCTCAGCGGCCTGGCCCTGCTGCGCGCGCGCTGGCGCCGCCGCTCCCGCCGGCCGCCCCCGGCCTCCGGCCTCGACGGCCGCCGCCACTGGGGGGCGCGCGGAGCGCGCTCGGCCTCCGCCTCGTCCGCCTCGTCCGTCGCGTCGGCCTCCGCCGCCTCCCGCGGCTCTCGGAGCGGCGGCTCCGCGCGCAGGGCCCGCGCCCACGACGTGGAGATGGTGGGCCAGCTCGTGGGCATCATGGCGGTGTCGTGCATCTGCTGGAGCCCGCTGCTGGTGAGGGGCGCACCCGCCCCTCCGGGCTCCTCCTGGGCCCCTCCCCTCCTCCGTCCTGGGACACTGGGGCCTCGGTCCCTCGCCCAGCCATGGCTCCGTCCCCTGGAGGCCCCGCCTGCCGGGCGGCCAGCCCTGTGCCAGCTCCCCGACGTGCCATCCCTCCTGCCAGTCCTCCCACTCCTCCACCTGGGGAGTCTTTGTAGCACCCCCAGCCCCACCTCTCCAAGCCCGCGCGCTTCTTCCTAGCCCGTTTCCACCCCGTGCCCCTGTTTCTCACGTCTTCGGGATACCCGGGACTTCTTTCTGGCCGGTGCCTCCACGCACCGACGGCCTTCGCAAAATTATTTGCCCCTTCGAGTCGTCTCTTCTTACGTAGAGCGCCATGTGCCCTCCCCAGGACGCTCCGCCCCTCCTCGCCGCCTCCTGACCTCCCAGCCACGCCCCCGCCACCCAGTCCCACCCGCCCGCCGCTCACGCCAGCCTTTCCGCAGGTACTGGTGGTGCTGGCCGTCGGGGGCTGGAGCTCTAGCTCGCTGCAGCGGCCGCTGTTCCTGGCCGTGCGCCTTGCCTCCTGGAACCAGATCCTGGACCCCTGGGTGTACATTCTGCTGCGCCAGGCCGTGCTGCGCCAGCTGCTTCGCCTCCTGCCCCCGAGGGCCGGCGCCAAGGGCGGCCCCGCGGAGCTGGGCCTAACCCGGAGCACCTGGGAGATCAGCTCGCTGCGCAGCTCCCGGCACAGTGGCCTCAGCCACTTCTAAGCGCGCCCAGAGGCCCAGCGGCTAGGCCAGTCCAGCGCCTTTGGGGAATAAAGTCATTTTGCGAGTCCAGGACGGTGTGTCCCGTCGGGGCTGCAGCACCCACCGTGGCCGCGCGGGGGCGGCAGAGGCGCCGTGCGCGCCTCCAGGGCGAGTGCAGTTCCGAGACTGACCGCGCGAGGGCGCGGACACACCCCACGCTCGGACTTCGGGAGGCGAGCGGGTGCGGGGCCGCGGGAGCCGGAGCGGGAGCCGCAGCCGGAGCCGGAGCGGGAGCCGCAGCCGGAGCCGGAGCGCGAGTCGCAGGAGCATGCGCACAACGCGGCGGCCCGGAGGTCCGGGCTCCGCGGGGAGCGGAGCGAGAGGCGTGGGGGGGGCTTCCCGCCGCTGCCGCTGCCGCCGCCGCCGCCGCCGGAACGGACCCCCGCCACCCTTCCGCTCACCGCCGCCCTGAGCTCCGGCAACGCGGACCAAAGCCCCACCCCCAACCCACGGCCCGTCACGGCCTCGAAGCCCGAGCCCCCTCCCATCGCGCCCCCAGCCCCCCAGGGAGCCGCCCGCGCCCACACCCTCCCCGCCCCCTTCCGACGGCCTCCCACTCCCGACGCCGCGGCCACCCGCCCCCCGGCCGTCCCCACCTCCAGGCAGCCCCCGCCCCACGGCCGCGCACAAGAAGAGGCGGAGGGTGCACGGGCGGGACGAGCCCCAAAGGCCTTTTTAAAAACGAAGCGCTCCGGCGAGGGCAGGGCAGGGCAGGGCCGGGCCGGGCCGGGCCGGGGCGGGGGGCGGCTAGCAGCCCCCGGCCACGAAGTCGAAGTCCCGGAAGGCCGCCTGCTCGGCGGCGGTGAGGGGCCGCGCGTCGCGGGGCGGGCTCAGCGTGGGGGCCTCTCCGGTGAACTCCTCGTCGAAGTTGCTGACGTCGGTGCGGCCCGACAGGGTGGGCACGAAGGGCGGCGGCAGGCGCCGGGCCAGCAGGGCGTCCCAGCCCAGGGTCTGCGGGAAGGGCGCGGTCAGCCGGGGAGGGCGCGGTCAGCCGAGGCCGCGGGGGGCGGTGCCGCGGGGGACCCGCACTCCCAGCCCCGGGGGGCCGCTGGCCGCGGGGGTGGGGGAGGCACGGCGTGGAGGCCTGGCCGATCCAAGGCCGGGGGGGCAAGGGCGCTTGAGGTGAAGCCACTAGTTCTTGGGGGGACGGCCCGGTCCTAGTGGGGGGATGGCCGGGTCCTTGGGGGTAATGGCCAGGCCCTTGCGAGGGGGGACATGGCTGAGTCCGTGGGGGGGAATGGCCGGGCCCTTGCGAGGGGGGACATGGCTGGACCCTTGGGGAGGAATGGCCAGGCCCTTGGGGGAAACAGCCAGGCCCTTGGGGGGGACTGGGTCCTAGTGGGGGGGAACAGCCAATCCCTTGTTGGGGGAATGGCCAGGCCCTTGTGGGGGGGATGGCCAGGTCCTTGGGGGAAACGGCCAGGCCCTTGTGGGAGGGTGGCTGGGTCCTAGTGGGGGGAACGGCCAGTCCCTTGTTGGGGGGAATGGCCAGACCTTTGTGGGGGGGTGGCAAGGTCTTTGGAGGGGAATGGCCAGGCCCTTGTGGGGGGGATGGCCAGGTCCTTGGGGGAAACGGCCAGGCCCTTGTGGTGGGGGGTGGCTGGGTCCTAGTGGGGGGGAATGGCCAGGCCTTTGGGGAAATGGCCAGCCTTTGTGGGGGGGGTGGCCAGGCCCTTGTGGGGGGGAGGGCCAGGGCCTTGGGGGACACAGCCAGGCCCTCGTGGGCGGGTGGCTGGGTCCCGGCGGGGGGAGATGGCCAGCCCCTCGTTGGGGGAGGGCCGGGTCCCTGGGGCCCTCACCCTGAAGAAGGGCTGCTTCTTCACATCCTCCGCATCTCGCTCGCCGGAGCCCAACCTCCGCTCGGGATTCCTCCGCAGCAGCTGGGGGGGGGGCGCCGTCAGGACGGCCCCTTCGGCCCGCCCCCCCAGCCCAGGCCCGCCCCGCCCCACGGGCCTCACCCTCCGCATGATGCCGATGGCTTCGGCCGACAGGAAGCGCGGGTAGCGCACCTCGTCGTTGACGATGCTGTCGAAGACCTCCTCCTCGTCGTCCCCGGGGAACGGGGACTGGGGGTGCGCGGGTGAGCAGGCGCCCCTCGGGCTCGCCACCCCGGTCCGCCGGCCTCCCCAGCAGGGGCCTCCCATTACACGCTGCGGAAGCCGCGGCCGGGGGGCCCCGTCGCACGGCGGGGGGGGGATGGGTGCCCCCCCCGCTCCGCACGCGCGTCCCCCGTGGGCCCAGGGCCTCACCTCACCAACCAGCATCTCGTACAGCAGCACGCCCAGCCCCCACCAGTCCACGGCGCGCGTGTACGACGTGTCGGTCAGCACCTCGGGCGCCAGGAACTCCGGGGTCCCGCAGAACGTGCTGGTGCGGTCCCCGTAGCCCATCCCTGGGGACGGCGAGGCCGGTGGGGCGGGGGGCGGCGCCCACGGCCGGCCCCGCCCCCGGGCTCGGGCCGGGGCTCGTTCCCGCTCCCCCCCCCTGCCCCGCCCTCCGGCTCCGCCCTCACCTTCCTTGCAGAGGCCGAAGTCTGCAATCTTGACGTAGCCCTGGGTGTCCAGCAGCAGATTGTCCAGCTTCAGGTCCCTGCGGGGGGGGGAGCGGGAGGGCAAGAGGGTCGCGTGAGGGCTCTGGACCCTGCCCCCGCCCGCGGCGAGCCGGCCGGCGCCCAGGCCCACCTGTAGACAATCTTGTGTTCGTGGAGAAACTGCAGCCCCAGCACCACGCAGGCCGAGTAGAAGCTGCAGAGAGAGGGGCGGGTGGGGCGGGTGAGGCGGGGGCCCCGGGGACCCCAGAGGCCGCGCCCCCAGAGGCCGCGCCCCCAGAGGCCGCGCCAGCCCCCGGAGCTGCCGGGGCAGGCAGGGCCCGAGGGCGGGGGGCGGGGGGCGGGGGCCAGGCTCACACGGCGCGGGGCTCGGAGAACACGTCGCTGTGGATGTGAAGCATCAGGTCCCCGCCCGCCGAGTACTCCATCACGAAGCACACGTGCTCCGCGGTCTGGAAACAGCCGAAGAGGTTCACCAGGAACGGGTGGCCGGCGCCGGTCACGGCGGCCAGGATCCGCTTCTCACACATAAGGCTAGGGAGGGGGCGGGAGGGGGTGGGAGGGGTGGGGGGCGCCGGTGAGAGAGCCCAGCGACCCCCGGACCCCGACTCTCACGCTCCCCGGAGCCCCCAGTCCACGGATGTCTGTGGAGGGCCTCAGGGTGCTGTGTGACTTTGGGCAAGTGGCTTAATCTCTCTGAACCTCAGCAGCTTCATCTGCTAGACGGGCACTCTGAATCTACGCCTCACCCTAGTGAGAGTCCCTTGTCTTCTCTTTGGGGAACTGCCAGGGGTGGGCACGCAGCCCAGGCCGATCGGATCACCCTCTCTGGCCAGAGGTTGGCTGAGGGATGGATAAGCCAAGTCCGGTTGATTTCCACAGGAATTATTAAGGAAGGAGGGTTAATGCGGGTGGAGGACCTGAGCTGCCGGGGAGGGGAGCAGGGGGATTATCTCTGTCCCCATCTCTGTCCCCACAAGAGGACTGCAAGCAAAGCCCACAGAGGAAAGCAGAACTGAGAAACATCATCTGTGCACTATGATGCAGCCATGCCTGAAGGCAAATCATCCCTGGGCTTTTCTGGTTCAGACCAATAAATTACTTGTTTAAGCCTTTCCGAGTTGGAGTCCTGATTATTAAAAAGGGTGCTGGGCAGACTGGGGACAATCTCAGAGCCCCCGCCAACTGTCTACAGGGGTCAGATACCATGCAGAGGGTTTCAGATGTGGCCTCCCTTCAACCCGCCTGATGACCCAGCGAGGAAAGCATCATTCCTCTCCCTGACAGATCAGGAGGCTCGGGCTCTCAAGGGAGAACTGACTTCCCCAGAATCTTCAAGCACATCTGGCAGAGGTGGGATTTGAACTCAAGGCCCTGACCCCAAAACAGAGACAGTGCGGTGGCACCATGAGGAGCACAGGCTTCAGAGCCTGAGACCTTACGTTCGAATCCTGGACTGGCTGTGTAACCTCGAGCAGGCTGCTCAACCACTCTGGGCCATCAGCAGCATGGAGATATTAAGAGCATTTAGCTTACAGAGCTGAACGGGACCAAATGATTAACTGCTTTCTGAGAGTTGTTGCTCGTATCTCGAGCCCAGGCTGGGAAGGACTAGTGGCCATTATGAGCCACCCTCCCTGCAGCTCCAAGGACAGAATTGCTCTCTTGTTTCCCAAAAGAATAGACAGGAAAAAACAAACAAACAACACCCCCCCACCAAAAATGAGAGAGACACAGACGTCCCCAGAGGACCGGGACTGGTCCCTACCTCTCTACCTCGTCTCGGGCCACAATGTCCCCTTTCTTCAGAGCCTTGATGGCGAACAGCTCCCCACTGGGCCGGAATTCGGAGAGCAGCACCTGGATCCACAGTGGCCGGGGGGGGTCTCAGTGGCCAGCCCAGGCCCCAGGTCAGAAGCCCAGCCCCCTGACTCCCTGCCCCTCAGCTCACCTTCCCAAAGTGACCCCGGCCCAGCACCGCCAGGAACTTGAAGTCCTCAAGGGTCAGGGGTGACTTCCTCAGAGGGCTGTGGAGAGAGGATACTGGTGGGGATGGAGACAGCAGGCAGGGCTGGCAAGCGGGGACCAGGGGAGGGGTGTCACCTGCACAGGGCGGGGCCTGGGGTCTCCTGGGTCTCCGAAGGCAGCTCGGGGGTGGTGGTGGATTCTTGGATCGGGGAACTCTGCGGCGGAGAGAGAGGTCAGAGCGAGGAGAGGCAGGGAGGCCCACGTCCACGAAAGCTCGAAATGTGTGCCCTCCCCTCCATCCTTGCCTCTCTCCCCTTTTCTTCCCCTTCCTGTGCCCCAAACACAGGCCCATTCCTACCCCAGGACCTTCGCACAGCTGTTTCCTCCTCCTGGGGACTCATCCCCTGACACCTGGGCGGCTCCTCCTTCACCCCCTTAGGTTTTTCTCACACGTCACCTTTGCAGGTGGTCAGCTGACACGGTCCAGCGCTCCCTGTCCCTTTTTCTGCTGGATTTTTCTCCCCAGCACATTTTACATGCCAAGTATATTTTATCTTGAACAATACAGGTTGGAGCTGTGTAGGTCCGTGTACCACAGATTTTTTATTCATTTATTTTTTTTTTTGGAATCAGGGTCTTACTCTGTCACCCAGGCTGGAGTACAGTGACACAATTATGGCTCACCACAGCCTCGACCTCCCAGGCTCAGGCGATCCTTCTGCCTCAGCCTCCCAAATAGCTGGGACTACAGACAGGCACCACCACGCCCAGCTGATTTTTTTATTTTCATTTTTTGTACAGTCTCCATCACATTATGCTGCCCAGGCTGGTCTAAAACTCCTGGGCTTAAGCAATCCTCCCGCCTCACCTCCCAAACTGCTGGGATTATAGGTGTGAGCCACCACACCCCACCACAAAATATGTCTTTATCAACTGTTCATTATAGGTAAGGCTTCAACTGTTCATTAACAGTAGGTTAGTGATAATTACATTTTGGCGGAGTCAAAATTTATATGGAGACATTTGACTGTGTGGGGTCAGCACCCCTAATGCCTGAGGTGTTGTCCAAGGATCAAATGTACTTATTTTATTTATTGGTATTAGCCTTAATTCTTTTATTTTTTTTTTTGAGTTGGAGTCTCACTCTATCGCCCAGGCTGGAGTGCAGTGGCACGCTCACAGCCACCCCAGCGTCCACCTGCTGGGCTCCAGTGATCCTTCCGCCTCAGCCTTCCAAGTAGCCAGAACTACAGGCACATGCTATCATGCCCAGCTAATTTTTTTGGTTTATTGTAGAGACAAGGTCTCGCCAACTTGCCCTATCTGGTCTTGAACCCGCGGGCTCAGGCAATCCACCCGCCTCGGCCTCCCAAAGTGCTGGGATTACAGACTAAGCCACCAAGTTCGGTCAATTCTTTTATTTTTATTTACTTCTTTGTGTAGAGACAAGGTCTTGCTATGTTGCTCAGACTGGTGTCAAACTCCTGGTCTCAATCAATCCTCCTGCCTGGGCCTCCCAAAGTGCTGGGATTACAAGAATGAGCCACCATACCCAGTCTACCCTTAATTCTTTATACCACATGCACATATAATTTTGAAAATAATCAAAATTAATTTTTAATATAGAAAAACAATGACCTATTGATCTGTCTCATCCCTCCCACAAGAAGGTATTATAGACACTGTTCTAAAAACTGAACCAGACTGAGTACAGTAGCTTGCACCTGTAATGCCAGCACTAAGGGTGGCTGAGGCAGGAGAATCGCTTGAGGTTAGGAGTTTGAGATCAGCCTGGGTAACTGGTTCTACAAAAATTAAAAAATCTGCCAGGGCCAGGAGCGGTGGCTCAAACCTGTAATCCCAACACTTTGGGAGGCCGAGGTGAGAGGACTGCCTAAGCCCACAGGTTCAAGAACAGCCAGGGCAACTTGGCAAGACCTCGTCTCTACAATAAATCAAAAAATTAGGTGGGCATGGCAGCACACACCTGTAGTTCCGGGTGTTTGGAAGGCTGAGGTGGAAGGATTGCTTGAGCCCAGCAGGTTGAAGCTGCAGTGGCCATGAGCATGCCACTGCACTCCAGCCCGGGCGACGGTGTGAGATTCCAACTCAAATAAGAAAAAAAAATCGGCCGGGCTAATTTTCTAGGGGGAGAAACCTCAGGGCCTAGAGACAGGACATTCTTTGCTCTGAGTTGCACCTGTTCACAGGTTAATGCTGTGCTCAGGGCAGGGTCTGAAGGCAGATGGACTAGGTTTGGATTCTGGCTTTCCCTTTGGGTGGACAGTTGACCTTCTCTGGGCCCGTTTCTCATTTCTAGACTGAAGTTATCAAGAACACCGACTTCCTAGGGCTGTTTTGTTTTGTTTTATTTTGTTTTGAGTTGGAGTCTCACTCTGTCACCCAGACTGGAGTGCAGTGGCCGCTCCCGGCCACGCAGCCTCAACCTGCTGGGCTCCGGTGATCCTTCCACCTCAGCCTTCCAAGTAGCTGGAATTATAGGCATGTGCCACCACACCCGGCTGATTTTTTGATTTATTGTAGAGATGAGGTCTCGCTGCCCAGGCGGGTCTCGAACCCGCGGGCTCAGGCAATTCACTCACCTCAGCCTCCCAAAGGCGCGGGATTACAGGCTGAGCCACCGAGCCCGGCCCTAGGGCTGTTTTAAGAACTAAGCAACTGTCTGGCTACAGTGGCTCACGTATACAATTCCATCATTTTGGGAGGTGGAGGCAGAAGGATTGCTTGGGGCCAGGAGTTCAAGACTAGTCTGGGCAACATATTGTGACTCCATCTCTACAAAAAATTTAAAGAGTAGCTGGGTGTGGTGACATCTGTAGTCCCAGATACTTGGGAGACTGAGGCAGGAGGATCAGCTGAGGCCAGGAGTTCAAGGTTGCAGTGAGCTATGATCGTCCCACTGCACTCCTGCCTGGATGACAGAATGAGACCCTCTCTCTGAAAAAAACCCAAAAAGCAAAAACAAAAAACAAAACAACTCAAGCAGTCTAAGCAGGTGACCAAAGAAGGTACGTTTCCCTCCTGCTCCCAGCTGCTCCCCCAAAGCCAGCCACCATTAGCGATTCCTTGGGTGTCTTTCTAGCTGTATTCCTGTTGTTACTTCACATTTTTCTGAGTCAGGGGTCTCACTCTGTCGTCCACACTAGAGTGCAGTGACATAATCACAGCTCACCACATCAACTTCCTGGCCTGAGGTGATCCTTCTGCCTCAGCCTCCCAAGTAGCTGGGACTACAGGTGTGCATCACCATGTCCAGTAGTTTCTTGATTTTTTTGTAGAGATCAAGGTCTCACTATGTTGCCCAGGTTGGTCTTGAACTCCTGGGCTCAAGTGATCCTCTTGCCTTGGCCTCCCAAAATGCTGGGATTATAGGTGTGAGCCATCACACCCTGCATCTAGCTGAATTCTACACCCACACAGGCAAACATACCAGCAGAGGCACTGTTTCTCTCATGCCCACCACTGACTACATTCCTATCTCACACCTCCCACTGTCTTAGTCTCTGTATGCCAGCATTGCAGAGAGCGGCCTCATTTTTTCCATGGCTGCATGCTATTCCACCTTGCTATTTATTTTGCTCTGGTCTGACTCATGGACCCTTGTTTCTGCTCCTTTGCTCACACAAAGTTGCTACAACCAACATCCTGAACATGTGCTTTTTGTTTGTTTTTGTTTTCGTTTTGTTTTGTTTGTTTTGCTTTGAGTCAGGGTCTCAATACTGCCCAGGCTGGAGTGCAGTGGCAGGATCATGGCTCACCACACAGCCTTGACCTCCTGGGCTCAGGTGACCCTCCCGCCTCAGCCTCCTGAGTGGCTGTGACTACAGGTATGCATCACCAGGCCCAGCTAATTAAAAAAAATTTTTTTTTTTTTAGTTGGAATCTCACTCTATCACCCAGGCTGGAGTACAATGGCAGGTTCACGGCCACCGCAGCCTCGACCTGCTGAGCTCAGGCAATCCTTCTACCTCAGCCTTCAAAGTGACTGGAACTACAGGCATGTGCCACCATGCCCGGCTAATTTTTTTGATTTATTGTAGAGAAGAGGTCCCACCAAGTTGCTCAGACCTGCGGGCTCAGGCAATCCTGTCGCCTCTGCCTTCCAAAATACCGGGATGACAGACATGAGCCACCACTTCCGGCAACAATTTTTTTAAAAGGAGTAATATTTCGTGATCCATGAAAGTTCTTGACATTCAAACTTCAGTGTTTACCACAGAGGCTTTTCTGTAATCCAGACCTGCCCGTTCATGTATGGATCCTCTGGGACTACTTTGATACAGATGGGGACTGTCTGGCCCACAAAACCAAAGAGGTTGACTATCTGGCCCTTTCCAGAAAATGAGTGCCGGCCTCTGACCTGAATCAAGATGAAGAACAATTTCACCACCCCACAGGCTCCCTGGTGTCTCCGGGCTTTGAGTCCCTCTGCCTGGAAAACACCACTCTCTTGACTTCTCTCGTCAACATGCAGGGCTGGGAGCCCAGGTGGACTGGCCCCCGGGCTCATACTCTTTTTTTTGAGTCAGGGTCTCACTCTGATGCCCGGGCTGGAGTGCAGCGACACACTCACGCCCCACCACAGCCTCAACCTCCCAGGTTCAAGAAATCCTCCTGCCTCAGTCTCCCAAATAGCTGGGACTATAGGCACATGCCACCATGTCCAGCTAATTTTTAAATTTTTTGTAGAGATGGCTCTCACTATGTTGCCCAGGCTAGTCTTGAACTCTGGGCTCAATCAATCCTCCTGCATCAGCCTCCCAAAGTGCTGGGATTACAGGCATGAACCACCTTGCCTAGCTGGAGCTCATGCTTTTAACCAGGCTAGAGAACTGGGCCCTGGTCTTACTGCAGTTGTGCTGTGTGACCCCAGGAAAGTTCCTGGTGGTCTCTAAGCCTGGAACAGGACCCCTGAAGCTGTCCAGGTCAGGCCCGAAGGGAGGGGGCCACTCACCAGGCTTGATGGGCTGGAAGGAGGATCCAGCAAGCTCTTCTGGGGCGAGCTGTCCAAATCAGCCCCGAGGTTCAGCTTCTCCACTGAGATATCACTGCAGCAGAGGGGAGGGTCGTGTGGCTGGGACCCAGCACCCAGCACTCAGGAAACAACAAGGGGCATGGGGATATGGACAGAGGATATGGATAGATGGATGAATGGACAAATGGACAGACAAGTGGGTGGGTGGTGTGAGTGGATGGATGGATGGATGGGTGGATGGATGGATGGATGGATGGGTGGACAGATGGATGGATGGGTGGATAGATGGAGAAACAGACAGATAGGCGGGTGGGTGGATAGATGGATGGGTGGGCAGGTGGACAGATACATGAATGGGCAGATGAACAAACGAATGGTTGGGTGGGTGGGTGGATGGATGGGTGAACGGACAGATGAATGGACAGATAGGTGGGTGAATGGATGGTTGGACAGACAGACAAGCAAATGCATGGGTAAGTAGGTGGATGGATGGAAGGACAGATGGAAGGATGGGTGGATGGACAGACAAATGGACAGAAGGGTGGGTGGGTGGGTAGATGGACGGATGGATGGATGGATGGATGGATGGATGGATGGATGGATGGATGGATAGATGGACGGACGAATGGACAAATGAGTAGGTAAGTGGGTGGATGGATGGATACATGAAGGGATGGATGGACGGACAGATGGATGAATGGGTGAGTGAGTGGATGGATGGATGGATGGATGGATAGATGGACAGACAAATGGACAAATGAGTAGGTAGGTGGGTGGATGGATGGATACATGAATGGATGGATGGACGGACAGATGGATGAATGGGTGAGTGAGTGGGTGGATAGATGGATGGATGGACAGATAAACAGACGGATGGGTAGATGGATGGATGGACAGGATGCCAGGGCCTCCTCTTACCCCGTGTGCCGGGCCTCAGATACTGGAGAGGCCCCGGGGCTGAAGGTGCTTGTGGCTGTGGCATTTGGAATGAGTCTTCGAAGCAGCCGCACCCATGTGGCAACGTCAATGTTCATCTGCCGGGCACGCTGGAACGCCTTCCCTAGGGAATGGGGCAGGCATCACCCTGTGACACTCCCAGGACCCTGGCCTCTCCCCCGGGGCCCAGGAGCACCCCTCACCTTGCTGCTTGGAGAAGATTTTCTTCTGCCGTCGGAGCCGAGGGATCCTTTCAATGACAGGGTTGCGGAAGGTGACCTGGAGGAGGGGCCGGAAGGTGAAGATGCCCACCCAGATGTGGGTGACATGGCGAGGAAGCCCTCAGAAGCACAAGTGTGTGCACCCCAAGTATCTGGGGGTTCTGATCACCATGACATCGAATTCAACCCCAGAATACCATGTTACATACAAAGGGGTCAGTCAGCAACCCAACTCACTGCTCACCTCCTGAGGTGCCATCTTGGAAAAGCAAGAAGCAGGCAACAGATCCCCTCCAGAGGTGGGGAGGGTGTCTGACCCAACAAGCTATACATCCAACTCCAGCAACCAGATCCTGCATCACCTGGTACCCTGATTCCCCAAGTGTGGTCCCAGATCAACGACATTAGCTTAACCTGGAACTTGCGAGAAACGCAGATTTTCAGGCCACTCTTGACCCACTGAACCAGAAGCACCAGGGGTGGGGTCCAGCACTCTGTGCTTCAACAAGCCACCTAGGTAATGCTGGCACCCACCCATGTACGGAAACTACTGGTCTAGTTTAATTCTCCCAACTCCAGTGAAACTTCTAGAAGGTGTGCAAGTCACCGAACTATAAGGTCGCCATGTGTAGTGGTTTAAATTTAAAGTAGTTAAAACTTAAGGGCGCAGGGGCTTGCACCTGTCATCCCAGCACTTTGGGAGGCAGAGGCAAGAGGAATGCCTAAGCGCACAGGTTCAAGACCAGCCTGGGCAACATGGCAAGACCTCATCTCTACAATAAATAAAAAAATTAGCTGGATGTGGTGGCACGTGCCTGTAGTTCCAGTTACTTGGAAGGCTAAGGTGGAAGGATCGCCTGAGCCCAGTAGGTCGAGGCTGCGGTGGCTGTAAGCAAGCCTCTGCCTCCCAAAGTGCTGAGTGAGACTCTGACTCCAAAAAAAAAGAAAAAAATTTAAGTAAACTCAAAACTTTGATGCCCTAGTCACACTGGCCACACTTTAGATATAGAACATTCCCAACCATAATAAAACTCAACCACTATAGGCCCATTGACAAGAGAACTGCAGAAAGTTCTATCGAATGAGGCTTAGTATATTCTCCATTTGGTTTGGACAGTTTTATAATACAAGAAACAATCACATTGCCCCACCAGTTTAGTCACCCCTTTTCTCCTCTCTGTTCTTTCGGTGGTCATCAATGATAAGATCATGTAAGAATTGCTGCATGGGGACATGGACATAGAAAGATTGGATGGATGGATGGATGGATGGATGGATGGATGGATGAGTGGGTGGATGGACGATGGAAGGATGGATGGATGGATGGATGGAGAAAGCACCCCTTATCTCCTCCTTGTTCTTTCAGTGGTCACTGATGATCAGATCATGTAAGAATTACTACATGGGGATATGAACATAGGAAGACTGAATGGATGGATGGAAGGATGGATGATGAGTGGGTGGGTGGGTGGATGGATAGATGGATGGACGACAGATGATGGATGGATGGATGGATGGGTAGAAACAGAGACAGAGAGATATACACAGAGAAGTATAAATGGATAGACATAGATGTAGATAAAAAGAGGTAGAAGCCGGGCTCGGTGGCTCAGCCCGTAATCCTGCGCCTTTGGGAGGCTGAGGTGAGTGGATTGCCTGAGCCCGCGGGCTCGAGACCTGCCTGGGCAGGCGAGACCTCATCTCTACAATAAATCAAAAAAATCAGCCGGGCGTGGTAGTGCGCGCCTGTAGTTCCGGCTACTTGGAAGGCTGAGGCGGAAGGATCGCCGGAGCCCAGCAGGCCGAGGCTGCGGTAGCTGGGAGCAGCCACTGCACTCCAATCTGGGCAACAGAGTGAGACTCCAACTCAAAAAAAAAAAAAAGAGGTAGAGATGGATACAAAAAGAGGGAACAAAGAGAAATTCAGACATAGAGGAACAGATAGAGTGATGAGAAGGGTATATAGAGGCAGACAGATCATGTGTGTATACACACACACACACATATATATAAGATGGGAGCACATATATAGGTTGGGACAAATTAAAATAATTTCTGAAGATAATTTGGCTGAAGGAGCCAGTAGATTTTCCTTCTCTGTACCTCAGTTTTCTTCTCTGTCAAAGTTTCAGTAACACGTCCCTCTCTCCCTGGGTTGTTGTGAAAATTAACAAGTTAACATCAGCAAAGCACTTGCTGCAGAGATTGGCTCCTAATACGAGGGGTCAGCCAGAAATGTCATTCAGACTGTGGGTTCTCAACCAGGGGACACTTGACAATGTCTGTAGACTTCTGAGTTGTCAAAATGTGGTGCCTGGGGAGGGGGTGTGCTACTAGCTTTCTGTGAGGGGAGGCCAGAGATGCTGCTGAACAGCCCTTCGGTGCACGGGATAGCTCTACCCAGAGAATGATCTGGCCCTGATTGTCAACAAACAACGTCAAGGGTGTGGGGAACACCCCAATTCAGACCCTCATCCTAACACAACTGCAGAAGGAATCTCTCTCTCTCAGCTTGACTATGGCTCTGGCAGCAGTCACCATGACACAGGCTTTGTCTCTTTTCTGTTTTGATGAAATTTTATACTTTTTTTCTTTTTTTTTTTTTTTTTTTTTTTGAGTTGGAGTCTTACTCCATTGTCCAGGCTGGAGTGCAGTGGCATGCTCATAGCCACCCCAGTGTCAACCTGCTGGGCTCAGGTGATCCCTCCACCACAGCCTTCCGAGTAGCCGGAACTACAGGCGCGTGCTACCATGCCCGGCTGATTTTTTAATTTATTGTAGAGATGAGGTCTCGCCAAGTTGTCCAGGCAGGTCTCGAACCCGCAGGCTCAGGCAATCCACTCACCTCAGCCTCCCAGGCGCAGGATTACAGGCTGAGCCGCCGAGCCCGGCTATTTCTTTCTTTCTTAAAAAAAATTTTTAATTTTTATTTCAAAAAATTCACAAATTAGTTAGCCTCATAAACCAGAGTAGGCTCAGAGAGACTCCGAATGTCTTTCTTTTTTATTATAAAAAAATCTTTTTTTTTTAAATTTTTAGTTGGATTCTTACTCTGTCACTCAGGCTGGAGTGCAGTGGCACTCTCACAGCCACCCAGCATCAACTTGCTGGGATCAGGCAATCCTTCCGTCCCAGCCTTCCAAGCAGCTGGAACTACAGGCATGCATTTCCTTGCCTGGCTAATTTTTTTATTTTTATTGTAGAGATGAGGTCTCACCAAGTTGCCTAGACTGGTCTCGAACCTGCAGGCTCAGGCAATCCACTCGCCTCAGCCTCCCAAAGTGCTAGGATTACAGACTGAGCCACCAAACCCAGTCTATTTTTAAAAATTTTATTTGAAAATTCACAGGGCATGGTGGCTTACATTTGTCATTCCAGCACTTTGGGAGGCAGAGGTGAGAGGACTGCCTGAGTTCAGGGGTTCAAGACTCTGACTGTCAACAATGCCATAAACGATAAATAAAAAAATTAGCCAGGTGTGATGGTCTAGTGTCTGTAGTTCCAGCCACTTAAAAGGTTGATATAGAAGGATCTCCTGAGCCCAGCAGGTCAAACCTGCAATGAGCTGTGATCGTGCCATTGCACTCCAGCTTGGATGACAGAGTGTGACTCCGAAAAAAAAAAAAAATCTTGCTGGACACAGTGGCTCACACCTATAATCTCAGCACTTTGCGAGGCCAAGGTGGGAGGACCACTTGAGCCCAGAAGTTCAAGACCAGCCTGGGTAATATAGTGAGACCTCATCTCTAAAAACAGTTTAAACACAGTTGGGCACAGTGGCTCATGCCTGTAATCTCAGCACTTTGGAAGGCAGAGGTGAGAGGATTACCTGAGCTCAGGGGTTCGAGAACAGCCTGAGCAACATGATGATACCTCATCTCTACAATAAGTCAAAAATTAGCCAAGCATGGTGGTACACACCGTAGTTCCAGCTACCTGGTAGACTGAAGCAGAAGGATCGCCTCAGCCAAGAAGGTTGAGACTGCGGTGGCTGTGAGTATGCCATTGCAATCTAGCTTGGGTGACAGACTCCAGCTCAAAAAAAAAAAAAAAAAAATTAGCCAGGCGGGGTGGCCTGCACCTCCAGCTACCTGTGAGGCTGAGGCAGAAAGATCGCCTGAGCCCGGGAGGTCAAGGCTGCAGTGAGCTGTCATCAAGCCACTGCACTCCAGACAAGGTGACAGAGTGAGACCCTGACAAAAAAAAAAAAAAAAAAAAAATCCCAGCTTAGGCTGTGTCACCAATGCAACTAATTAGATGTACTTTTCTCTCAAGGTCCAGAGACCAATCTAAATATCTACATTGTATCTTCCTCTCCTAGAAAAGCCCGATCTTCCCCGTCCAGAAAACTGGGAGCACAGCAAAGGAAGCATTTTCTCAGAGTCAGGGGTGAGCCATACCTCAGCCACCAGGCAGCCCTGGGGCTCCATGTCCAGTTGCACCTCATGCCTCTCATTGTCCAAGAAATCCTCCAACTTCAGGAATTTGAGGGCACACAGGCCCCGCTGGTCCCTCCAGAACACAGCCAACTCCAGTTCCCGTGCCTACAGGGAGAGGAAAAGGGTTGTCACCTGGGTGGCCTGAAGCCCTGAGCCCTCCTCCTCTTAGCCCTAAGGACCCCCAACATAGCTCACCCTCTCCAGCTCCAAGGTGAAGCTCTGGTCCCAAGCGTTGGGACTGCATGGCTTCCAGGATGTCTGCCCCACTACTGTGTTATCCAGCTTAAGCACAGTGCTGACCTCACCTGAAACAGGGGAAGGGGCTCAGTCAGAAATGCTGGCAGAAAGGGAATCAATCCCTAGTATCTTGTTAAAGAAATCCTCTCCTTAGCCAGGCGCAGTGGCCCTGCCTGTCATCTCAGCAGTTTGGGAGGTGGAGCAAGAGGATTGCTTGAACCCATGGGTTCGAGACAAGCCTGGGAAACAAGGTGAGACCTCATCTCTATAATATATCAAAAGATTAGCCAGGTGTGGTGGCGCGTGCCTGTAGCTCCAGCTACTTGGAAGGCCTGAATCCAGCAGGTCAATACTATGGTGGCTATTGAGCACACCACTGCACTCCAGCCTGGGCAACAGAGTGAGACTCTGACTAAAAAAAAGAAAAGAAAAGAAATCCTCTTATTGCCAGCCACCAGTGGCATGTGCCTATAGTCCCAGCTACTTGGGAGGCTGAGAAAGGAGGACTGTTCTAGCCCAGGAGTTCAAGGTCAGCCTGGGTGACACAGCAAGACCCCATCTCTAAAAAAAATGTAAAAAACAAATCCTCCCCCCAAAACATTCTGCTCTACTATGTTTGCAAAACTTTACAGTTTTGTTAAAGCCTTTAATCTAGTTTATTTTTCTGTATGGTGTGAGGTAGGGATTCATATTCACTTTTCTTCTACATGAAAGTCCCAGCAATATACTCCTAAGAGGTCAGGTGTGGTGACTCATGCCTGCAATCCCTAGCACTTTGGGAGGTCGAGGTGGGAGGACTGCTTGAGGCCAGGAGTTCAAGACCAACCTGGGCAACATAGTGAGACCCTCATCTCTATTTTTATTAATAAATAAAATACAGTTCTAAGGATTTACCCTGGAAAAAAATGCATGCAGGTGTACATCAGGAGGTGCATATATATAATTCTTACATAATGGCCCAAACTAGAATATATCCCACTGCCCACTAACAGGAGAATTATAAACTGTAATACAGTCTTTGCAGCTAAAGTATAAAATTGCTGATATTCCACTTTTTTTTAACCTTAAAAAAAGGGCTGGGCTCAGTGGCTCAGCCTGTAATCCTGCGCCTTTGGGAGGCTGGGGCCAGTGGATTGTCTGAGCCCACGGGTTCAAGACCCGCCTGGGCAGCGAGACCTCATCTCTACAATAAATCAAAAAATCAGCCGGGCGTGGTAGCACATGCCTGTAATTCCAGCTACTTGGAAGGCTGAGGCGGAAGGATCGCTGGAGCCCAGCAGGTCGAGGCTGCGGTGGCTGGGAGCGGCCACTGCTCTCCAGTCTGGGCGACTCCAACCCAAAAAAAAAAAAAAAAAAGGGTGGGGCCAGGCACAGTGGCTCAAGCCTGTAATCCCAGCACTTTAGGGGGCCAAGGCAAGAGGATTGCCTGAGCCCATGGGTTCATGACCAGCCTAGGCAACATGGTGAGACCTTGCCTCTACAATAAATCAAAAAATTAGCTGGGCGTGGTAGCACACACCTATGGTTCTGGCTACTTGGAAGACTGAGGCAGAAGGATTGCCAGAGCCCAGCAGGTCCACGCTGGGGTTGCCGTGAGCATGCCACTGCACTCCAGCCTGGGCAACAGAGTGAGACTCCGACTCAAAAAAAAAAAGAGCAATTCAATATGGCTCAATCTAACACCATGAATTACACACACTAAGTATAAACAAACTATAGCTTCACACACAACATGGATGAATCTCCCAAAACAATGTTGAATGAAGAAGTTAGGACCATAGGATATATTCTATACGAGTCTGTCTATAGAAAGTTCAAATACCAGGCAAAATTAAACTGCATTGGAGATGAAGAGAGTGGTGCTGAAACTATTTTAAAAAAGCAAAGAAATGATAAAAGTCAGGTGAGTGGCTACCTCTCCAACAGAGAAAGGGGCTGGAGTTGGGAAGGGGACACAAGGAATTTATAGAGAGCTGGAAATACTCTTTCTTTTTTTCTGTTTTCTAAGATGAGGTCTATGTTGCTCAGGCTGGTCTTCAATTTCTGGCCTAAAGCTATTCTCCTGTCTGGGCCTCCCAAAGTGCTGGGGTTACAGGTGTGAGCCATTACGCCTGGTGCAATACTCTATTTCTTACCAGTGGTAGAAACATGAGTGTTTGCTCTACTATTAATCTTTTGCTGCACTTACTTTTTGTGTACATATGTATTCGTTTTCTTTTTTAAAAAATTATAGGGGCCGGGCTCAGTGGCTGAGCCTGTAATTCCAGCATTTTGGGAGGCCAAGGCGAGTGGATTGCCTGAGCCCACAGGTTTAAGACCAGCCCAGGAAACTTGGCAAGACCTCGTCTCTACAATAAATAAAAAATTAGCCAGGTGTGGTAGCGCGTGCCTGTAGCTCTGGCTACTTGGAAGGCTGAGGTGGAAGGATTGCCGGATCCCAGCAGGTCGACGCTGGGGTGGCTGTGAGTGAGTGTGTCACTGCATTCCAGCCAGGGCAACAGAGTGAGACTCCAACTCAAAAAAAAAAAACTATAGTAAAATACACATAAGCCGGGCTCGGTGGCTCAGCCTGTAATCCCACGCCTTTGGGAGGCTGAGGTGAGTGGATTGCTTGAGCCCGCGGGTTTGAGACCCGCCTGGGCAGCGAGACCTCATCTCTACAATAAATCAAAAAATCAGCTGGGCGTAGTAGCGCATGCCTGTAATTCCGGCTACTTGGAAGGCTGAGGCGGAAGGATCGCCGGAGCCCGGCAGGTCGAGGCTGCGGTGGCCAGGAGTGGCCACTGCACTCCAGTCTGGGCGACAGAGTGAGACTCCAACTCAAGAAAAAAAAAAAATATTTAATGCCATGTATGATTATGATGGTACTTGTTTGTTATGTATATATATATATATTTTTTGAGTTAGAGTCTCACTCTGTCGCCCAGACTGGAGTGCAGTGGCCGCTCCCGGCCACCGCAGCCTCGACCTGCTGGGCTCTGGCGATCCTTCCGCCTCAGCCTTCCAGGTAACTGGAATTACAGGCATGCGCTACCACACCCGGATGATTTTTTGATTTATTGTAGAGATGAGGTCTCGCTGCCCAGGCGGGTCTCGAACCTGCAGGCTCAGGCAATCCACTCACTTCAGCCTCCCAAAGGCGCGGGATTACAGGCTGAGCCACCGAGCCCAGCGGCTTTAAATATCTTATGTGGCATTCAATACATTAAATACTTTCACATTGCTGTAACCACCACCACCATCTACTTCCAGGCCTCTTTTCATTTGGAAAAATGGAAACTCTGTCCCCATGAAATAATAACTCTCCACTCCCCCTCCCCCAGCACCTGGCACCCACCATTCTACTTTCTGTCTCTATCAATCTTACAACTCTAGGAACTTCATGTAAGTGTAATCATATGGCATTTGTATTTCTGTGACTGGTTTATATCACTTAGCATAATGTCCTCAAGGCTTAAACATGTTGCGCATGTGACAGGACTTCCTTTCCTTTTAAGACTGAATAATTATCCGTTGTATGGATGGATCGCATCTTGTTAATCAACTCATCTGTTTGGTAGACACTTGGGTTGCTTCCATTTTGGGCTATTGCAAATCATGCTGCTATGAACATGGGCATACAAGTATTTCTTGAGAACCTGGTTTTATTTTTTAAATTTCCAGCCCGGACAACATAGGGAGACCTCATCTCTACAAAAAAAAAAAAAAATCAAAAGATCAGCCAGGCGTGGTTGCGGGTGCCTGTAGTCCCAACTACTTGGAAGGCTGAGGTGGGAGGATTGCTTGAGTCCAGAAGGTGGAAGCTGTGGTGAACCATGATCGTGCCACTGCACTCCAGTTTGAAAGACAGAGTGAGATCTCAACTCAAAAATAATCTTTTTCTCACTACTTTTTTTTTTTTTTGAGTCAGAGTATCACTCTGTCACCCAAGCTGGAGTGCAGTGGCACACTCGCAGCCACTGCAGCCTCGACCTGCTGGGCTCAGGCAATCCTTCCACTTCAGCCTTCCAAGTAGCTGGAACCACAGCCATGCCACCATGCCTGGCTAAATTTTTTTTATGTATTGTAGAGACAAGGTCCCCCCATGTAGCTCGGGTTGGTCTTGAACTCCTGAGCTCAGGCAAATCCTCTCACCTCCACCTCCCAAAGTGCTAGGATTACAGACATGAGCCACTACACCCGGCCTTCTTTTTTTTTTTTTTTTTTGAATCGGATTCTCATTCTGTCACAGGCTGGAGTGCCATGCTCACGTGAGTGGCATGCCCATGGACACTGCAACCTTGACCTGCTGGACTCAGGTGATCCTTCCACCTCAGCCCTCCAAGTTGCTCGAACCACAGGCATGTGCCACTATGCCTGGCTAATTTTTTGATTTATTGTAGAGATGAGGTCTCACCATGTTGCTCAGGTTGGTCTTGAACCCCTGAGCTCAGGTAATTCTCTATCCTCTGCCTATCTAAGTGCTGGGATTACAGGCATGAGCCACTGTGCTCAGCTCTCACTATTTTTTAAATTGACTAAAATTATGTGTGTGTATATATATATATATAAAACATATATGTGCTGTTTTGAAAAATGGATACACAGTGGAACTGCTGAGATCCTGTTTTTAATTCTTTGGGGCATATGCCCAGAAGTGGAATTGTTGGATCATCATGGTAACTGTTTTTAATTTTTGAGCAAGCTAGGTGCTTGTAATCCCAGCTCCTCAGGAGACTAAGGCAGGATTGATTGAGGCCAGGAGCTTGAGATCCACCTGGACAACAAGGCAAAGGCTTGACTCTTAAAAAACAAACGGCCGGGCTCGGTGGCTTAGCCTGTAATCCCTCTCCTTGGGAGGCCGAGGTGAGTGGATTGCCTGAGCCCGCAGGTTTGAGACCCACCAGGACAACTTGGCGAGACCTCATCTCCACAATAAATCAAAAACGAGCCAGGTGTGGTAGCGCGTGGCTGTAGTTCCAGCTACTTGGAAGGCTGAGGTGGAAGGATCACCGGAGCCCAGCAGGTTGAGCCTGCGGTGGCCAGGAGCGGTCACTGCACTCCAGTCTGGGCAACGGAGTGAGACTCCAACTCAAAAATAAACAAACAAACAAACAAATATGGGGCATCCTGGGGACCCCACCCCACCCTATCCCTCAGGGTCCACCATGCCCACTCACTGGTGTTCTCTGCTTCCGCTTTGAGGCTGCTCCGGCCACTGAGGCTTCCGCTTCTGCTATACAGGCCCCGGGCCGGGCGGCTCAGGAAGGGGGTCCGGCTGTCTGGGGTCCCAGGTCCCCCCGCTGGGGGCGCGAGGTTCCAGGGGATGGTCTCTGGAAGGTCCCTGCAGCCCACCACACGTACCTCCAGGGTCCCTGCAGGAAGGGAAAGCTCAGCAGGGGTTCACATGCAGGGTTGGCTGAGGGGAAGGGAAGCAGGAGGAGGAAGAGGAGGAAGAGGGACCTCTAGAAGCAGCCACAGTACACGTGGGAGTCAGTGAGAGGCAACTAGGGTGGGGCAGGTCAGGGATGTCTGTGCTAAGATGTGAGCATGTGATACACGTGGGCAGAACACAGGGGCTCACGCACGTAATCCCAGCACTTTGGGAGGCTGAGGCAGGAGGTCTGCTTGAGCCCAGGAGTTCAAGACCAACCTGGGCAACATAGCACGATCTTATCTCAATTTTATATATATTTTTTCTTTTGAGTTGGAGTCTCACTTTGTCGCCCAAGCTGAAGGGCAGCGGCATGCTCCCGGCCACCTCAGGCTCAAGCAATCCTCTCTCCTCCACCTCCCAAAGTGCTGGGATTAGAGGCGTGAGTCACCATGCCTTGTTCTTTTTTTTTTTTTCCGAGTCAGATTCTCACTCTGTTACCCAGGCTAGAGTGCAATGGCATGTTCACGGCCACCACAGCCTCAACTTGCTGGGCTCAGGAAGTCCTTCCATCTCAGCCTTCCAAGTAGCTGGAAATACAGGCACGTGTAACCACAACCGGTTAATTTTTTTACTTATTGTACAGACAAGGGCTCACCAAGTTGCCCAGGCTGGTCTTGAACCCTTGGGCTCAGGCAATTCTCTTGTTTCAGCCTCCCAAAGTCCTGGGGTTACAGGCATGAGCCACTGCACTTGACCTTTTTTGCCTGTTTGTTTGTTTGTTTTGAGTCAGTGTCTCACTCTGTCACCCAGGCTGGAGTGCAGTGGAAAACTCACAGCCACTGCAGCCTCAACCTGCTGGGCTCAGGCAATCCTTCCGCCTCAGCCTTCCAAGTAGCTGGAACTTCAGGCGCAAGCCACTACACCCAGCTAACTTTTTAAAATTTATTTATTGCAGAGACAAGGTCTCACCAAGTTGCCCAGGCGGGTCTCAAACCTGTGGGCTCAGGCAATCCACTCTCCTTGGCCTCCCAAAGTGCTGCAATTACAGGCTGAGCCACCGATTAAGCCTAAATTTTTTCAAAATAAAAAATTTCTTTAAAGGGGGGGTGCCGCAGGCATGGTGGCTCATACCTATAATCCCAGCACTTTGAGAGGCTGAGGTGAGAGGACTGCCTGAGCCCACGGGTTCGAGACCAGCCTGGGCAACTTGGCGAGACTTTGTCTCTACAATAAATAAATTTTAAAAAGTTAGCTGGGCGTAGTGACTCACGCCTGAAGTTCCAGCTACTTGGAAGGCTGAGGCGAAAGGATTGCCTGAGCCCAGCAGGTTGAGGCTGCAGTGGCTGTGAGTTTTCCACTGCACTCCAGCCTGGGTGACAGAGTGAGACACTGACTCAAAACAAACAAGCAAACAGGCAAAAAAGGTCAAGTGCAGTGGCTCATGCCTGTAACTCCAGGGCTTTGGGAGGCTGAAACAAGAGGATTGCCTGAGCCCAAGGATTCAAGAACATCCTGGGCAACTTGGTGAGCCCTTGTCTGTACAATAAGTAAAAAAATTAACCGGTTGTGGTTACACGTGCCTGTATTTCCAGCTACTTGGAAGGCTGAGATGGAAGGACTTCCTGAGCCCAGCAAGTTGAGGCTGTGGTGGCCGTGAACATGACATTGCACTCTAGCCTGGGTAACAGAGTGAGAATCTGACTTGGAAAAAAAAGAACAAGGCATGGTGACTCACGCCTCTAATCCCAGCACTTTGGGAGGTGGAGGAGAGAGAAATGCCTGAGCCCATGGGTTCAAGACTAGTCTGGGCAACTTGGTGAGGCCTCATCTCTATAATAAATCAAAAAATAAGCCAGGCATGGTAACGAGTGCCTGCAGTCCCAGCTACTTGGAAGGTTGAGGTGGAAGGATCACCTGAGGCCAGCAGGTCGAGACTGCGGTGGCCGTGATTATTGTGCCACTGCACTCCAGCCTGGGCAACAGAGTGAGAATCTGACTCGGAAGAAAAAAAAAGTGATCTTGGCACGTAGAAGATCTAGATGCCAGAGTTTAGGGGTAGAAGAGAGATTCAGGGTTGAGGCCTGGAGTCCAGGCAAGGAGGAACAGGATAGGACTAGGATAGGATTTGGTGGGGTAATCTGAGGTCTAAGATGAGGTCTAAGGTGGGGGTCTAGGGTGGGGCTGGCCTGGAGGGGTAGGGGCTGAGGGGTCTCAGGAAGGTGGCCTGGAGACAGCAGAGTTCAGGGTGGGGAGAATGTGACTGGAGGAACAAATAGAGTCAGGTGGGGAGGGGTGGGGAAACTGAGGAGGGGGGCAGAGCAAGAGCCCAGACCCAAGGAAAAGGATGTCAGGAAGTCCAGGGTCTAAAGGGCTGTCTACTGGACGGCGGAGGGGGTGGGCTGGGAGTCCAGGGCCGGGGAGGGTGGAGATCTGGGCTCAGGGCTCGGAGTGGGGGAGGCCCCAGACCCACCTGTGAGGGGTGCGGGCTTGCACAGGGTACTGTAGTGCATGGCAGGGAAGGGCCCAGCCAGGCGGGCGCTGAAGGCGGCAGATGAGGCCACGGCGAGCTCTTCACGCAGCAGCCGCCCCTTGGGGTGGTCGGCGGGCAGCTCCCCGAGCCTCCGCTCCAGGGCCTCCCGCAGCAGCCCCAGCTTCTGGTTGGACTCTGTCAACTTCTCCTGGGCCTGCGGCAGGAAGGTGGGACTGGGGACAGGACTGGGCTTGCCCCTCCCCAAGCGCATACCTAGGTAAAACCCCCAGGTCCTCTATGTCCCGCCTTGGGTTCCTTCTCCCTAGAGCAGCGATGGCCAACCTTTCTGGCACCAGGGACCGGTTTTGTGGGAAAGAATTCTTCCACCAGGGCGGGGGGATCATCAGGCATCAAATTCTCAAAAGAAGCAGCAATCTAGATCCCTTATAAGTGCAGTTCACAATAGGGTCCGCGCTCCTATTAGAATCTAATGCCACTGTGGATCTGACAGAAGCAGAGCTCCGCTCGTTAGCTGCTCGCCTTCTGCCGTGTAGCCCAGTTCCTAACAGGCCACAGACCTGTGCCCGGCCGCGGCCTGGGGATTGCAGACCCCTGCCCTAGGGACCGAAACCTCAAATCAACTTGCTCCCATCACTGTGCTACCTGGAAACTAGACCTAGCCTCTAGCCAAAGCCCCAGGAGGTCCGTACCTGGGTGAGGCCCCGCCCCTCACAGTGGTCTCTCCAGGGTGAGGTCCCACCCCCTGTAAAGGCTACGCCCCCTTTGGAATCCACCCCTCACGTGACGGTTTCTGAATAAGGCTCCGCCCCCCACCGGGGCGTGGAGGCCCCACCCCCTGTCAAGGCCACACCTCCTTAAGGCTTCACCCCTTCCATGGCCATTCCTGGGGAAATCCTCCCTCTCCCCTGGCTGAGGCCCCGCCCTTCACAGTGATCCCTCCCGGCTGAGGTACCACCCCTTGTGAAGGCCACGCCCCCTTTGAGACCCACTCCCTGGCTGTGATAGTATCTGATGAAGGCCCTTTCCCTCAACAAAGCCCGCCTCTCACAATGACCCATCCCGGCGGAGGCCCCACCCCCTGACAAGGCCAAGCCCCGCTAGGCCCCGCCCCTTCCAAGGCCATTCCTGGTGAAATCCCCGCCCCCGGCCGAGGCCCCGCCCCTCACCTCGCTGACCGCCTTGCGATCCGGGGCCTTGGCAGCGCTGAGCAGGCGCAGTACATTCTTGGCGCCCTCCGCCACGGCGTGCTCCACTCGGAAGTGGTGCCGGAGCTCCTCTATGCGGAGCTCCACGGCGCCCAGGTCTGGACCGCCTGTGAGCGTAGAGGACGAGGCAGTGAGGCTAGCCTGCAGTCCCCCCCAGTCTGGTCCCAGAAACCTGGGCACCCCCAGAAACAGGCACTCTCCCAAGGGGCAATCACAGCGACACTTGTCACATTGTCACCCAAGGCGGTCAGCCACACTTCCACCCAGATGCAGTAACTCTTATCCAAACACTACGGCCCACAGTTGCAGCCCCAGGAACAAAGTTACCCTGTCACTCAGGGACAGTCACAGCAATGATACACAGGCACACTGTCAGCCTGCGCTTAGGGACAGGCACATTGTCACACAGTTCCTCTTCATCCCAGAGACAGACTCGGGCCCACTGTGACCCACAGTGACAGTCACATTTAGCTTCAGACACTGTCACCCAGGAACCATCACATTTTTCACCCAGGGACTGTCAACAACCCACATAGAGAGGGAAATAAATCATACTGACATACAAATGCTGACACACTTCACTCCCCACTGAACAGGCAACATCAGGCAGTTACACTGTTAACCAGGCACAGTGACACTCATGGGCATTTGGACAGCCACACAGAAACAATCACACTATCACACAGCCGGTGTCAGTCACAAGGACACTGTTAGGGACTGAAGGTCTGTGTCCCCAAAATTCATGCGGAAGCCCTGACCCCCGATGGGATGATATTTAGAGGCAGGGCCTTTGGAGGTGATTAGGGATAGATGAATTCATGGGGGAACATCCTCATGATGGGATTAGTGTTCTTATGAAAAGGGGAGACACCATGTGAAAACAGAGCGAGAAGGTGGCCAGGTGAGCAAACAGGCTGGCACCCTGATCCCAGACTTCCAGCCTCTAGAACTGTGAGAAAATAAATTTTGTTTAAGCCATTCGGCCTATGAAACATTTTTATGCCAGCCCAAATAGACTAAGACAGACACTGTTACACAGATATTGTCACACTGTTGTCCACGGGACACAATGTCACCAGTGTAGGCACACTGTCACCTGCAGGCAGAGGAGTACACACTCTGTCACAATGATGCAGTCATACTGCCACACAGGGACACTGTCACATAGATCATGTTTTGTGGTCATATAGACACAGCCCTGTCACCACCATTACAGGGGTTGAAGGACATGGTCACAAGACACAAACGCCCTTATAAAGCAGAGTCAAGAAAAGAGACACAGCCATCCTAAGGCAAAAGACCCAGGGCTCTAACTCCAGCCTAGGGAGAATAGGAGCATAGCCACACTGTCATATGGAAGGCACAAGGACAGGAGAAGAAATGCCACCACACTGTAACACAAGCAGGACAGAATCATCAATACCCACAGGCGCAGAGACCCAATGTCACAAGGAAAAAGACTGGGTGTCGGCCAGGCTCGGTGGCTCAGCCTGTAATCCCAGCACTTTGGGAGGTTAGGCAAGAGGATTGCCTGAGCCCAAGGGTTCGACACATGCCTGGGGAACTTGGCAAGACCTTGTCTCTACAATAAATCAAAAATTAGCTGGGCATGGTAGCGCACGCCTGTAATTCCAGTTACTTGGAAAGCTGAGGCGGAAGGATTGCCGGAGCCCAGCAGGCCGAGGCTGCAGTGGCCGGGAGCATGCCACTGCCCTCCAGCCTGGGTAACAGAGTGAGACTCCAACTCAAAAAAAAAAAAAAAAGACTGGGTGTCACACCCAGTGTGAAGCCACAGGGACACAATGACTGCCCAACCCAGAACACAGTCACCCAATGACACAGAGCATGGCATGAGGACACTGGGAAAAGCCAGGTGTAGGAAAATTTGTCACCCATAAGTCACACTTACACATGGTTATGTGTTCCCAAGACAGTCTCATAGTTCAACCTGTAATGACCTCTACTCAGTCCCTGACACTTTGTCATAGACAGTCACACACAGTCACTGTGCCAACAGATGTGTGGTACTCACCTGGACACCAACAATGCAGACACAAATTCATAGAGATGCTGATATTCACAGTCTTACAACACAGCTGCACCCTCACCCCTAGGCCTGCTATTACACAACACTCAATAACTGAGACTTCTAGAGATAAAGTCACCTGTCATCCATGGTCACAACTACACCCAGAAGCAAAGGGACACAGGCACACTCTCACACCCAGTTACTGAGATGCTCACATGGGTAGGTATCCGCAGAACAGACACACAGTCACACTGACACACACACCCCAAGACAGACACATTGTCACCGAGTTATAAGCCCTATCAACAGCCAATGTTGGCCGGGCATGGTAGCTCATGCCTGTAATCCCAGCACTTTGGGAGGCTGAGGTGGGAGGATCGCTTGAGCCCAGGAGTTCCAAACCAGCCTGGGTAACATAGCGAAAACTTGTCTCTACAAAAAATAAAAATATTAGCTGGACCTGGTGGCATATACCTGCAGTCCCAGCTACTCAGGAAGCTAAGGCAGGAGGATCACTTGAGCCCAGGAGGTGGAGGCTGCCGTGATCTGTGATCACACTACTGCACTCTAGCCTGGGTGACAGAGTGAGACTCTGACTCCCCCCACCAAAAAAAATAGCTGATGTCCTGATGTCATCTCTCATGGTGACACAGAAACTCTCATAGTTACAAGGGCATATGTATAGACCCTAGTCCCCACAGTCATGTTAATACTAACACACGTGGAGAGTAGGGGCACAATCGGTCTGGCACACATCACACCAAGACCCTGTCACAAATTCAGGTGGATAATCTCAACACACTCAGTCTGTGAGACAACCCCAGCCATTTGTACACACAAACAGAAACACACACACACACACACACACACACACACACACACACACACACACACGGAGGTCAAGGTGACAAAACAACCATCTAGTCCAGGGGTCCACACAGTTCTGCAAAGAGTCAAACAGCAAATATCTTCGACACTGTGGCCCACACAGGCTTTACGGCCACTCCTCGGCTCTGCTGTCATTGTGTAAAACAGTCATGGACCACAGCAAACAAATAGGCATGGCTGTGTGCCAATAAAACTTTATTTACAAAACCAGACAGCAGGTGCATCTGGCCTGCATGTGGTAGTTTGCCAACCCCTGGTCTAGTCCAAACCTTGCATGGGACAAAATGGGAAACTCAGGCCCAGAGAGGGTCAGGGATGGGTTCTAGTCACACACTGAGTCACAGGAACCACTTCCCTGTCCCAGAAAGAGTACCTTTGTGGGGCCGGTGGCTGAGCCCTGGTAGGCGGGATGCAGGCCTGGCAGTCTCAGGGTGAGGGACTCACCTTGGGTCTCGTCCGGGGCCACCTGGCTCTCCAGCTGGCCAGCCTGCAGTGCCCGGCGGAGCTGCATGCGGATGATGTCGATCTTGGTCTTACTGTCCTGCAGCATCTGTTGGGCTGTCAGCAGCAGCTTCCGGTCCTGGGATCAGAGACGGTCCATGAGAGGGGGGCGGGGTAGCTAAGGTCTGGCCACTGGCCCTGCTGAGTGCACTGCGCAGGTCCCAGGCACCCATGTGACTGTGCTGTGGAGAAGAGGAGTTTCTTCCATGCCATCCTGGGCACAGTGATATAATGCATGGGGTTTGAATCCTGGCTCTGCCACTGAATGGCTGTGTGACCTCGGGCAAGCCATGTGTCCCCTCTGGGCTTCAATTTCCTCATCTGCAGAACCAGAGGACTGATGTCTCCAACTTCCATGGGACGGAGCCTGAAGGAGCTAATCTGTGTTGGGCTCGGAGCCGTGCCTGGTACCAGTGGGCCTGAATTCGCATCAGCTGCTGGCACGGCACGCACGTGGGTGAGGTCCCTGTGGTAAGTGGGTGAGCCGGCAAGGGGAAGGGGTGGGTATGTGAGACGGTCGACAGCTACAGGGGACTGGTTGTGTGTGTGCAGGATGCAACTGGGACCACACCTGGCCCAGCCCACAACCCTATGTGTGCACACATGCTGCAGACCGGTTGTGGGTTTTTCCATCCACTTTGTGCCATGTGAACCTTCTGATAAGACACTGCAAGACATTTACATCCACTCTGCTCATATTCGACTGGGTAGTGTCACCCCCAGAGGGCAAAAATTGGGCGTGAAAATCTCTGTTTTGTGTATAATGCACAGAAATACATAGAGAAATATACGGTTGATCTGTTTCAACATTTGGTAGGATGGTGTTTAAAAATTTGTACACAGGGTCAGGCGTGGTGGCTCATGTCTATAATCCAAATGCTTTGGGAGGCTGAAGTGGGAGAACTGCTTGAGCTCAGGAGTTCGAGACCAGCCTGGATGATGTAGCAAGACCTCATTCTACAAAAATAAAAAAGAAATTAGCCAGGCATGGTGGTGCTCACCTGTAGATCCAGCTACTTGGGAGGCTGAGGTGGGAGGATGGCCTGGGCCCAAGAAATTGAGGCTGCGGTGAGCCGTGATTGTGCCACTGCACTCCAGCCTGGGCCACAGACACCCCGACTCAAAAAATAAACACATACATATACACTTGTACACAGATGTTCACAGCAGCACTACTCACAGTAGCCAAAAGGCAGAAAAACTTCAAGCGTCCGTCAACTGATAAAGAGGTAAACAAAATGTGATATATCCATACAACAGGATATTTATTCATTTATTTCTTTATTTTGTAAAGATGGAGTTTTGCTACTTTGCCCAGACTGGTCTCGAATTCCTAGACTCAGGCAATTCTCCCACCTCTGCCTCCCAAAGTGCTGGGATTACAGGTGTGAGCCACCAAACCTGGCCCATACTATGGGATATTACTCAGTCATTAAAAGGAATGAAGTTCTGACACAGGCTACAATGCAAATGAACCTCAGAAATATTGTGCTGAATGACAGAAGCCTGACAGAAAAGGCCACATGGATTTATCTGAAACGTCCAGAACAGGTAAATCCATTCAGCATAAAGTAGATTAGCAGTTCCTGGGGGAGGGGAATCAGAGTGACTGCTAATGGGTACCTGATCTGCTTGGGGTCATGAAATGTTCTGCAGTGAGATGGAGGAGGTGGTTGGGCAACGCTATGCATGTATTCAAGGCCACTGGATTGCACACTTCAAAATGGTTGACGTGGTACATTTTATGTCATGGGTATTTTACCACATGGGGTGACTGGGAAAAAATGTCTGAAAAGGCCCCCTAGGGGAACGATACTGAAAACAAGGTTGAGAAACATCTAATCAGATTTAAGTATGTATTTTTGTCTCCCTGGCAAGCACGGGGATCAGCGCGCTAGTTTGAAACCCACCTGGCAAGCACGGGGATCAGCGCCGGTTTGAAACCCACCTGGGCAACTCGGCGAGACCTCGTCTTTACAATAAATTTTAAAAATAGCCTGGCACACAGACACTGCGTCTGAGGTGGGGTGACTAGAACGCAGTGATCTTGGGGCCGGTGTCCTCACCTCACCATGCAGACAAACCATGTGACCCCCAGGAATGAGCTGTGGGGAGAGACTACCCCCAGTGCGGAGGTCATGGAAGTTGGGAGCTGTGGCATTACCAGGAGTCCTCAGGTCCCAGTGGGTGTTCCCAGAGCAATCCAGGTGCACATCGGAATGGGGACAGAGGACACTGCACAATTCTAGCTCTAGGAAATTTAAAGCCAGGACGGGCTCGGTGGCTCAGCCTGTAATCCCGCGCTTTGGGAGGCCGAGGTGAGTGAATTGCCTGAGCCCGCGGGTTTGAGACCTGCCCGGGCAGCTTGGCGAGACCTCATCTCTACAATAAATCAAAAAATTAGCCAGGCATGGTAGCGGGCGCCTGTAGTTCCAGCTACTTGGAAGGCTGAGGCGGAAGGATCGCCAGAGCCCAGCAGGTCGAGGCTACGGTGGCCAGGAGCGGCCACTGCACTCCAGTCTGGGCGACGGAGTGAGACTCCAACTCAAAAAAAAAAAAAAAGAAAGAAATTTAAAACCATGCAAAGTGAGTCTGTGGTCCTCAATTCCCAGAAGTCTGGGTACCAACTGGAGGAGGCATGAAGGAACTTTCTGGTGGGGTGGAAACGTCCTGTTTTTTGATGTGCGTGGTACACACACAGGGACAACTTCCTCACACTGTGCACCTGCACTGCCTGAACTCTGAGTACACTACACCTCAACGAAAGGTAAAATAATGGGCCAGGTGCAGTGGTTCAGGTCTATTATCCCAGCACTTTGGGAGGCTGACACAGGAGGATTGCTTGAGTCCAGGGGTTCGAGAACATCTTGACCTGGTCTCTACCAAAAAAAATTAGCCAGGTTGTGGTGGTGCATGCCTGTGGGCCCAGCTACTTGAGAGGCGGAGGAGAGAGGATCCCATGAGCTCAGGAGGCAGAGGCTGTGTTGAGCCTTGATGGTGCCACTGCACTCCAGCCTGGGAGACAGAGTGAGATCTCAACTCAAAAAAAGAAAAAAAGAAAAAAAGGCAGAGCATGGTGGCTCAAGCCCATAATCCCAACACTTTGGGAGACAGGTAAATGGATGGCCTGAGCCGCCAGTTTGAAACCCACCTGGGCAACTCGGCGAGACCTCGTCTTTACAATAAATTTTAAAAATAGCCAGGCATGGTGGTACATGCCTGTAGGTCCAGCTACTTGGAAGGCTGAGACAGAAGGATCGCCAGGTCGAGGCTGCAGTGGCTTTGAGCGTGCCACTGCACTCCAGCCTGGGTGACAGAATGAGGCTCCAACTCAAAAAAAGAAAAGAAAAGAAAGAAGTACAAAATAACCTGTGTGGTCTGTCCTCCTGTGTGCCATTCACACTGGTGTGTGCACACGTGAGCCATGGGTTCTCTGGATGCTGAGTCTCAAACTATAGATCTGGCTGTGCTCGTTGGAGTGAGGACCTGTGTGTGTGTTCCCAGGGTTGGCTGGACTAGGGACTGTGTGTCCATGCGTGCCAGTCTCTGGGTATGAATGTGACAGAGGGGGTATGTGTGTGTGTGTGTCTAGACATGGCTCTGGTGGTAACTCTCTGTGCATGGTTAAGTGTTGTGTCTCTAGACATCATGACTGCTCACGTGTCTCCAGATGTCATGATGACGGCATGTGTGCCAAGGTGTTGATATGACTGTGTGTATGTGTGTCAGGAGACACCCTCAGCAGCGAGAGGCTGTGTGTTGCCCTTACTACGGATGCCTTGAGTCTCTGGGAGGGGTTGTGTGAGCAGGGAGGGAAGACAATCTCTGTCGTGTGTCTGTCTGATATCACCTACAGTCACCCTGCTTTCTCTATGTCCCCATAAGCTGCCTGTGCCCTAGTCCTGCCACCAAGTCACTTGTCAGCCTCTCTCTCCTCAACCCAGAGTCCCGGGCTCCCATGGGGGGCAGCCGTAGGCTGTACCTTGCGTTCCCAGCCTGTAATGGGCTCACAGGTATGTCGTGCAGCTGTGCAGAAGTAGGCAGGCGCATGTGCAGCTGTGGGCAGGCACACAAGTAGGTGAGTGTGCACTCTGGGTGTGCGTGCAGAAGTTAGTACACATGTGGTGTGTAAGTTTATACATGTGCTGGTACATGTGTGCACATGTAGGTCTATACAAGCATGGTTGTATGCACGGCTGTGTGCATACTCAGGTGTGTGTACATGTTCATGGGTGGGTGTGTGCATGTACAAGTGTGCATGTCTGTACAACGTCGGTGGATATGGGCATATGCACATGTAATGGGTGTACACATGCCGATGTGGGCATGCATTTGTGTGGGTGTGTGCATGCAGGGGGGTGCATGCACGTGCAGGTGTGCACGCATGTGCGGTGTTTGTATTCATTTGGATGGGTGTGTGTCTGTACAGGTTTGTGTGTAAGCAAGTGGGTGCGTGCACATACAGGTGTGTGCAAGTGAAGGGTGTGTACATGCGTATGTGGATGTATGCATGTACAAGTATGTGTACACGTGGGGTGTGTGTTCATTCCTCTGTGTGTGTGCAAGTGTGCATACGTGCAGGTGGCTTTGTGCACCTGCAGGGTGTGTACACATTTGTGTGGGTGCGTGCACATGCAGGTATGTGCACATGCAGGGTGTGTGTACATGCAAGGTGTGTATGTGGGTGTGGGGAGGTGTGTGCACATGTAGGGTGTACACACATTTCTGTAGGTGCGTACATATGCATGTGTGCACTCGAGGGTGCGCACGCGCGTTGCCCACCTTGGTGCTGCCATTGCTGTAGGTCTGGATCATATTTTCGGCGCCCTGCTTCACCTTCAACTCGATGGCCAGCTGCTTCTCCAGGCCTGCCACGCGGCTCAGGTTGGTGGCTGAGCAGGCGGGGCCGCCGGTGCCCGGGGATTGGGGGGCATCTGGAGGGGATGGGTGGGAGATAGTCACCGGGGTCACCACCTCAGTCTGCCAGGGAGGCTGTTCTGATCCTGGTCTGGGCATTGCCCCCAGGGCTTGGGAGGAGAAAGAGCTGGAGGCCAGCGGACAGGCAGACGGGAGACACCAGGACCCAGCAGGTGTGGACTCACCTGGCCTCCCAGGGCAACCCCTCCAGGCTGGAACAAGGCCCAGGACAAACGGGCTCAGCCAGCGTGCGGGAGCATGTGCGTCCTCTGCACTGGTGTGACTGTGTGTGTGAGCCCCCAGGTGTGGGAGCAGTGCAGTGTGTGAACCACAGGGTGTGCAGATATGAGACAAAGGTGTCAGAGTGCCTGTCTGAAGCCTGGGCGCCCGGGTGGTGCTCTGCATGTTGATACAACTTTGAGTTCAGATCTCCAGGCATTGGTGTGGCAGTGTGAGACTCCCAGGTATCCGTGTAGTGATGTGGACATCTTTGGGCATTGTCTAGGTTTTGGGATGGCTGTGTCTTCAGGTACCTGTGGGACACCCTGAGTCTCTCTAAGTGTCACCTGGCTTTTGGCGACTGTGCCTTAGGCCCCGCGGGACACCCTGTGCATCTCCGAGTGTGGTCAGGGCGTCGGAGGCTGTATGCACCCCTCCCTGGGTGCTGGAGGCCACGCGGGTCTTGGCACTCACTTCGCTCCCCCCAGGCTGCAGTGGCCATGGTCAGGCAAGCCTCCGGGCTGGTGGGGAGGGGAGGCAGGGGAGCCGCGCCCAGCACCCCTCGGCTCACCATGGGGCGCGGGCTCGGGCAGCACCACGTGGGCGTGCAGCTCCTGCAGCTGCTGGTGCAGCAGGTCCAGGCGGCGCGAGGAGCCCCGCAGCAGCAGCTCCACGGGGCCCAGGCTGCGGCCCAGGTCGGTGGTGGCCCGCCGCAGGTTCTCGGCGCCCTCCTTCAGCTTCAGCTCCTTGCGGATCTCCCGCCGCAGCCGCTCCCGCTCCAGCTCCAGCTGCTGCTGCACCCCGGGGGCCGCCAGGTCCGCCCCTGCCAGGCCCAGCTGCTCCAGCAAGGACCAGCTGCGTGGCTCGCTCTGTGGGGACGGGGTGGGGTCAGCAGGGCCCAGAGGGCTCTGGGCACAGACCCCGCGCAGCCAGCCTGGCCCGGCCACCGCCCAGCCTCCATCCCAGCCTCTGCGCCAGCCTCTGTCCCAGCCTCCATGCCGGCCTCCAGCTCCCAGGACAGCACCTGCTCCACCTTCTCTGACCCCCCAGACTGGGAGGGGAGACGAGGCCCTGTCCGGTTCCTGACTGCCCCAAACTGGGAGGCACCGAGGGCGCCTTCTGCCTTCCCTGCTCTCTCAAACTAGGAGACCCCTGGACAGGTACATCCTGGACCCTCTTCATCTGGGCCGAATATGGAGGCACTCTGGAGGGCAGGCCCATCACCCACCACCGTGCCCCACACGAGGGGGCCTTGAGACCAGGCCCGGTCTCCCTTTTGCTGTCCCCCAGCTAGGGAGTGCAAGGGAAGACACCACCTGCTCTCCACTGCCCTCCCCCAAACTAGGGGATCCTGAGGGCAGGCTCCACCTTCCCCTGGCTAAACCCTCAAACTGTGGACCCTTGAGAGCAGACCTGTCTTCTCACTGCTGCACCCCAAGGACAGAGTCCTAAGGGCTCCCTTCTCCCTCCTGCTTCCTCCACAGCCGGAGAGCAGAGGCCGGGTCTGCCCTCCGTCTCCCCAACTGATAGACCTGAAGGGCACCGGACACTGCCATCCTCCACATAGGATCCCATCACCTCTCCTGGGTCCCAAGCCCAGAGGCACCAGCACAGGGCTTAGGCCTGAGTCACCTGGGACCTCCTGCCTGCCCCCCGGGGACCCCGAACCCCACCTCCAGCTCCTGCTCCGAAGGGGGATCAGCCTCCGCCATCCTGGGTCCGGGCTGGGGGCCCCGCCCTCTTCCTGAACCTCAGCCCTGCTAGGGCCTCTCAGCGGCCACTTCCTCTTTCCTGCCGGCTCCCAGCAGCCCCTGCGCCGGGCCAGCTCCGGGGCATCTGGGGGCCTTTCCCTGAGCCCCACCACCTCCAGGGCCAAGCCTGCTCCTCCAGAGGTAGGACAGGGACAGTCCTCGCTCCCTGTACCAAGAGGATGTCCAAGTGCAGGCGGTATGTGCACTCACACACACGGTGTGTATGTGGTGAACAGACTCCCATGAGGGAACAGAGGCCCCAGGGGCTGACCTGGGTGTGTACACACGTCCAATACATGTAGACATGTGTACAGAACCCAGGCTCACACGTGTGCACACCCCCATGCCTGCAGGTGGGTGCCGGAACACAGGTTCAGGTGTGTTCAGGTGTGTGCACACTCCCAGGCCTGTGTGCACATGCCAGTACACAGACTCACATGTGTGCGTGCTCCCAGGTCTGCAGATGTGTGCACACTCCCATGCCTGTGTGTGTGACGGAACACAGTCTCAAGTGTGTGCACATTCCCACCCCTCCAAGCATGTGCACGTGCCCAGACCTACCGTATATACACATATCTGCAAACGCCCAGAGTGCTTATTCAAGTCACTCCAGAGCCCACACACCACAACTCCCACTGCCCGAGTGGGTGTAGCCCACAGGCTCACCCACACCCCGAGGCCCCTGCAGCATGCCCTGCTCCCATGGACCTCCAGCCCTGCTACGACCCACCCACCACCCCTCGTCCAGACTTCCCCTTCAGGGTCAGAACACCCCGTTCTGCAGGGCCAAGCTCCCTTCCTGCAGACAGGCCACCCAACTTCCTGCTTCCTCCCATCACGGTGCCAACTGCTGCTGCCACCGCTCAGAGAGGCCCCAGGGCCAGCCAGCCCGGTGGCACCTCCCTGAGGCCAGCACACTAGAAGACAGCACTAGGGGTGGGACGAGAGGGCCCCAAAGCCAGCAGCCCACAACTGCTGGCCAGGCACACCCTAACACTCCAGTCCAACCACAGATGCTCCTCAACTCACATGGGGCGACATTCTGAAAAGCCCATTGCAAGCCGGAAATGCTAAGTTAAAAAATGCATTTTGGCCAGGCACAGTGGCTCCTGCCTGTAATCCAGCACTATGGCAGGCTGACGTGGGAGGATCGCTTGAGCCCGAGAGTTCGAGACCAGCCTGGGCAACACAGCAAAAGCCCCATCTCTACAAAAAAAAAAAAATTAGCCAGGTGTGGTGGTGGACACCTGTAGTTCCAGCAACTCAGAAGGCTGATGCAGAAGGATCACTTGAGCCCAGGAGTCGGAGGCTGTGGTGAGCCGTGATCTTGCCACTGCACTCCAGCCTGGGAGACAGAGTGAGATCCCAACTCAAAAGGATAAAAAAACATTTAATATACCTAACCTACTGAATGCCATAGCTTAGACCAGCCTACCTTAAATGTGCTCAGAACAGGTCAGGCGCAGTGGCTCTAGCCTGTAATTCCAGTACATTGGGAGGCAGAGGCGAGAGGAATGCCTGAGCCCAGGGGTTCAAGACCAGCCTGGGCAACTTGGTGAGACCTCATCTCTATAATAAATCAAAACAAAGTTAGCCCAGCGTGGTAGCACGCGCCTGTAGTTCCAGCTACTTGGAAGGCTGAGGCGGAAGGATCGCCGGAGCCCAGGAGGTCGATGCTGGGGTGGCCGTGAGCATGCCACTGCACTCCAGCCCAGGTGACTGAGTGAGAATCCAACTCAAAAAAAAAAACGTGTTCAGAACAGTTACATTGGTCTACAGTTGGGCAAAATCATCTAACATAAAGCTTATGTTATAATAAAGTTGAGTGTCTCATGTAACTTACTGAGTACTGTACTGAAAGTGAAAAACAGAGTGGTTTGAGACCCGCCTGGGCAACTTGGCAAGACCTCGTCTCTATAATAAATCGAAAACTAGCCAGGCATGGTAGTGTGCGCCTGTAGTTCCAGCTACCTGGAAGGCTGTCGCGGAAGGATCGCCGGAGCCCAGCAGGTTGAGGCTGCGGTGACCAGGAGTGTACCACTGCACTCCAGTCTGGGCGACAGAGTGAAACTCCAACTCAAAAAAAAAAAAGAAAAACAGAGTGGTGTAGTCAGGTGTGGTGGCTCATGCTTATACTCCCAGCTATTCGGGAGGCTGAGCGGGGAGGATCACTTGAGCTCAGGAGCTTGAGGCTGCAATGTGCTGTTTCACACCACTGCATTCCAGCCTGGGAGACTGAATGAGATCCTGTCTCTATTTAAAAAAAAAAAAAGCCAAGGCACAGTGGCCCACGCCTATAATACCAGCACTTTGGGAGGTGAAGGTGAGAGAATTGCCTGAGCCCAGGGGTTTGTACCAGCCTGGGCAACTTGGCAAGACCTTGTCTCTACAGTAAATAAAAAAATTAGCCAGGCATGTTGGTGTGAGCCTATAGTTGCAGCTACTTGGAAGGTTGAGACAGAAAGATCACCTGAGTCCAGCAGGTTGAGGCTGTGGTAGCCATGAGGGGCACCTGCACTCCAGTAGGGTGAGAGTGAGACTCTAACTCAAAAAAAAAAAAAAAAAAAAGAATGTTTATATGGGTACTCAAAGTGTAGTTTCAGCCAGGCATGGTAACTCATACCTATAATTCCAGCACTTTGGGAGGCCGAGGTGGAGGGATTGCTTGAGCCCAGGAGTTCAAGACCAGCCTGGACAACATAGCAAGATCCCATCTCTACAAAAAAAAAAAGCAACGAAAAAACTAGGTGTCAAGGTGGCATGCACCTGTAGTCCCAGCTACTTGGGAGGCTGAGTAAATAAGCCTGAGTAACTGCCATGACCCTCCCCACTTTAGAGGTGAGAAAACTCTCAACAGAAGGGGAATTTTTTGTTGTTGTTTGCGTGGGAGTCTCACTCTGTTGCCCAAGCTGAAGTGTAGTGGCACAATCACAGCTCACCACATCCTTGACCTCCTGGGTTCAGGCGATCCTTCAGCCTCAGCCTCGAGTGTAGCTGGGACTATAGATGCAAGCCACCACTTCTGGCTAAGTTTTCACTTTTTGTTTTTTTGGGGTTTTTTTGTAGAGACAAGCCCTCATTAGGTTGCCCAGACTGTTCTTGAACTCATGACCTCAAGCAGTCCTCCAGCCTCGGTCTCCCAAAAGGTTGGGATTATAGGCATGAGCCACAGCACCTGACCTAAAGAAGAATTTTGGCCCCACACCCAGGAGCATGAGACATTTTTGGTAGTCGTGGCTAGGGGTGGGGAGGTGGCATCTATCAGGTGGAGGCCAAGGATGCTCCTCTGTACCCTACAGTGCCCAGGACAGCCCCTGCCACAGAGAATGATCCAGCCCCGAATATCACCAGTGCCAAGGCTGAGAGGCCAGGGTTAAGGGACATGGATTCATACCCTGAGCCACCGTCCATGATGCTTACCAGTAAGGATTTCACAGCAGCCCCGCCTGCCGGGAGCTGGCCAAGTCTCCCCCTCTCTCCCCCTCTCTCCCCCATGAACACCCTCTTAGCACCATTTTTCCCAGGGCAGGACTGGGCCCAGGGCACACAGCAAGGAAGTGATCACGCTAGAACTTAAACCCAGGCCCACCTAATCCCACCCTCACTCAACCAGGCCGCACCCCGTCCCCAGCAGGCAGAGCAGGGACACAGCCAGGAGCGGGCCAGCTCAACCAGGGAAGTCCAGGCAGAGAGGCGGGGCAGCCTCCCTGGGCCCCACCTCTAGCAGCTGAAGCCTGAGAGTATGTGAAGCAGGGAGGGTGGCTCGGCCTCCTGGGTTCTCCTCCCTTGGGTGACTCACTTCTACCCAGGGCGAGAGGTCATCTGAGGGCCAGCAAGGCAAACCCAGGAGTCAAGGGCCTGGCTTGGCCTTAGAGAATCCTGGTTCCCTCATCTCCCACCACGGAGCAGAAGAACCCAGACCCAGAGGGCCTGCTCCAGACCCCTCCTTCCCAGAGCAGCCAGGGACCTAGACCCCCACATCCGGAGATTTCAATGCCTTGGGCGTTTCCGGAATCTGGACAGGACATCCGTTTGCCGGACACAGAACAGACAGCCACATGTCAGGACAGACAGAGGGACGAGGCAGCAGGCCGGAGCAGCCATGAAAACGGGGTGACCAGGAGGGGGAATAGAGTAGGCGAAGGTGGGAAGGGGTCTGGGGCATGGGTCCAGCCTCATTCCAGGAGTCACAGCCTGTCTGGGTCACTTGTGGGACACGACAAGCGCATGCAGGCGCCCGGGGGCTCCCTGGGCCGGGGGGCAGAGGCAAGGACCCTGGCCCATCCAAGCCCCGAGGTCTGACCTTGTGTGATCGGCAACACCAGATACGCCCAGCTCCTCGGCAAGGCTGGCAGGCCATCAGCAGGGCTGGGGCGAAGTGGAGGGGACAGTGTGGGGGACAGGGGAGACACAGAGGGGACAGGGCAGGTGCAGAAGGAGACAGAACCCGGTTACACAACCACCACAGGACAATGGGCTGGACGGAGAGGCGCTAATGAGGGCACCGGGGGCTCTGGCGTGTCTCAGATTTGGGTCACTGCAAAGAAGGCTGGAGGTCACCGGCCTGGCACAGATGGGGAAGGTGAGTCCGGAGCGGCGACGCCTGAGGCGGCACCAGGAGAGCCTGGCCAGTCACGTGTGTTTGTGTGCCTGCTGGGGATGACCCAGCCCACCTCCCTCTAATGGTGGGGTTCCAGGGGTGGGGCTGTCCACCCCACACGCCCCACCGGGAGGGCTCCACCTGACAGCCCCGAGGGTGGGAGTGCGGGTCCCCAGGCCCCGATCTAATGAAGCGACTCGGGCACTTCCGCCAACAGGTGCCAATCTGGGTGGCGTCTGGACCCTCGTAAAGCTCGGTCCGGAGGTGGGGGCGACGGCAGCTTTGTCGTGCGGGGGAGGGGCGCGGGCCGGGCGGCCTCCTCCCTCCCGGGCGCCGCGCCAAGCACCTGCCCAGGTGGGGCTGCCCCTCGGGCGCGGACGCCGGGGAGGGGCACGGGGCGGAGGGGGCGACCGGCACCGGGACGCACCGCCAGCCACAGACACCCGAGGCGCGCCGCCGCGCCCCTCTCGTCCCCGGGGAGGGGCCGACTTCGGGGTGCAGCCGGGGCCTCCGGGACAGCCCCCCGCCCCGTCCGCACCTCCACCTGCCAAGGAGGGGGCCGCGCTGGCTCCGCGGCCGCGGCCCAGGGAGGGGTGGCCGGGCGCTGGCGGGGGTCCCCGCGCTCGCCGCCGGCCCGCGGGGGCCCGGCGGCGCGCGGGCGGGGTCCGCGGCGCCGCCCGGCCGGCCCGCGGCGGGGGACGCAGGTGCGCCTACCTGCACGGCGTCGCTGGCCATGTCCTCCGGCCGCCCGCCAGGGGTCCCCGCGCGGAGGGAGGGGCGGCGAGAGGAGCGCGCGTGCGCCCCGCGCGGGGCGGGGAGGGGGCGGGCGCGGCGCGACCCTCCCCGGCGCGCGGCCCGCTCCGGCCTGCTCGGCTCCGGCCCCGCCTGGCCAGGCCGCCGCGTCCGCGCGCCGCGCCCTCCGGCCCCAGCGGCCGCCGGGCCCGGTCACGTGACCCCGGAGGTCGGCGCCCGGGGAGGGGGCGGGGCCGAGGGGCGGGGCTCCCGGCGGCCCCCGGGGCGGCGGGGTCCCGCCCGCCGCCCCCGCCCCCTCCCCTCCCCCGCCCCTTCCCTCCCTGCGGCCGTCGGCTCCGGGTCTGCGCCCCTCCCGGCCTCTCTGGGGGTCCCGCGGCGACCGCCCGCCGCCCAGGGTCCCCTTGGGCGCGCGGGAACCCCGAAGAGAAGGTGGGAGCGGCGGAGGCCCTGGGGCCTCCTGGGACCCCTCGAAAACAAAGCCGTCCCTCGGCCCCCTGCCCTTTGCAGGCTCGGGCCGCCTGGACTCACCCCCTCACCCCCCAGTTCGAGGGCGTAAAAGTTTCCCCACGGCCTGGAGACAAGCTCCGGTCGGATCTGGGTTCAAGTCCCAGCGCCCCGTGGGTTGCCCCATCTGTGACCTGGGAACGACGGATCCAGCCCCCGGGTGTTGGGAAAACGAAGTGAGACTGCCCGCCAAGCGCCGAGAACACACGAGGCGCTCCCCAGATGTGAGCGGTGTCGCTTCGAGTTACGATCGCCACTCTGATTGGAAGGGGTTTGACCCCAGCTCGCTGGGGCCGGGCTCGGGTGAACCCCCGTGGCTGCCGAGTGTCCGTTTTCCCCACTGTAAAATGGGAAGCAGTCTCTCTGGGCCGCCGCATGCAGGTGGCTCTCCACAAAGGCAGACTTGTCCCCAGGTGGAGGACGGAGGCCTCTGCGGAATTTCTCCGGGGTCTCCGAGGTCTCCAGAGCCTGCAGCTGGGTGCGCGGCCGCCGTCGGGCCCCTCCCTGCCTCAGAAGCGGGCGAGGGACCGAACCGCGGTCCCCGGCTCCCGGCGGGGAGCGCGCCCTGGCGGCGGCGCCCGCACCCCGGCGCCCTCCGGGACCCGGGACCTTGGTTACGCGCGGCTCCGCGTGCTTTCTGTTGTCCCAGAGACTGAGGCTTGGTGTTTGGTGCCTCTCGCTTTTTCCCCCTGGGCGATTCTTTGTCTTTGTTTTTTTGTTTCTTTGAGGGTTTTTTTTTTTTTTTTTTGGTCGTTATTTTTTGTTTGGTTTTTTTGTGGGAGTCTCACTGTGTCGCCCAGGCTGGAGTGCAGTGGCCGCTCCCGGTCACTGCACCCTCCACCTGCTGGGCTCCCGCGATCCTTCCGCCTCAGCCTTCCAAGTAGCCGGAATTACAGGCTCGCGCTACCACGCCCGGCTGATTTTTTTATTTATTGTAGAGATGAGGTCTTGCTGCCCAGGCGGGTCTCGAACCCGCGGGCTCAGGCAATCCACTCACCTCAGCCTCCCAAAGGCGCGGGAGTACAGGCTGAGCCACCGAGCCCGGCTATTTTTTAAATTTTTGTATACATAAGGTCTTGCTATGTTGCCCAGGCTGATCTGAAACTCCTGGACTTAAGCAATCCTCCTGCCTTGGCCTCCCAACGTGCTGGGATTATAGGCGAGTCACCACACCCTGCCTTGTTTTTAATTCTTGATTATGTTGATGGAGGTACACTTTGCCTGTGGTAAAGTACAAATCTCTCACTGTGTAGATCCATAAATTATTATATATATTTGTACATATGTATATATACAAACACACATACTTCTGTGGTCACCCTCCGTCCAGTTCACCGTGGTGCCCTCTTTTTTTTTTTCTTTTTAGAGACAGAGTCTTGCTTGCTCTGTCACCCAGACTGGAGTGCAATGGTGAGATCATAGCTCCTGTAACCTCTAACTCCTGGCCTCAAGCAATCGTCCCACCTCAGGCTCCCAATAGCTGAGACTACAGGCACGTGCCACCACGCCCAGCTTGCTTGGGCTTCTTCTCGGGCAATCTCCACTTACAGATTCTATCACCATAAATTAATCTTTCCTGTTCTTAAATCTTGTACTGCCTGGCATCACCAGTATATTATAACTCTTGTGTGTCTGACTTGTTTCAGTTCAATATGTTTTGCGTTCTATTGAGATAAGATTTACATAACACAAAATCCACCATTTTAAAAGCCATCCTAGCCGGCTCGGTGGCTCAGCCTGTAATCCCGCGCCTTTGGGAGGCTGAAGTGAGTGGATTGCCTGAGCCCGCGGGTTCGAGACCCGCCTGGGCAGGCAAGACCTCATCTCTACAATAAATCAAAAAATTAGCCGGGTGTGGTAGCACACGCCTGTAATTCCAGCTACTTGGAAGGCTGAGGCAGAAGGATGGCCGGAGCCCAGCAGGTTGAGGCTGCGGTGGCCGGGAGTGGCCACTGCACTCCAGTCTGGGCGACAGAGTGAGACTCCAACTCAAAAAAATAAAATAAAATAAAAGCCATCCTCCCACCTCAGCCTCCCAAAGTCCTGGGATTACAGGTGTGAGCCACGGCACCTGGCCCAGTTTCTTTATCCATTCACTCACTGATGGACATTTGGGGTGTTTCCAGTCTGGGGCTGTTATAAATAGTGTTCTTGCTCATGTCTTTTTGTGGACAAGAGTGTTTCATTAACTTTTGGGTCTATATTCAGGAAGACTGCTTGGTGTCTGTTTAACACAGTTAAACAGTGGTTTTGGGAGGAGGGTGGTTTTGTCCTCTTCTCTGGGGGAGACATTAGCAATGTCTGGAAATACTTTTGTTTGTCATGACTGAAGGAGCAGGACACTGGAATCTAGAGACCAGGGATGTGGCTCAGCATCCTACAATGGGCCGGGGTGTGGTGGTGCACACCTGTCATTCCAGATTTTTGGGAGGCTAACATGGAAGGATCGCTTAAGGCCAGGAGTTCAAGATCAGCCTGAGCAACACAGAGAGAACTCATCTCTACAAAAAATTTTAAAAATTAGCCAGGCATGGTGGCGCATGCCTGTAGTCCCAGCTACTAGAGAGGTTGAGGTGGGAGGATCGCCTAAGTCTAGGAGTTGGAGGTCTCAGTGAACCATGATCACACCACTGCAGGTCAGGCTCGGTAGCTCAGCCTGTAATCCCACGCTTTGGGAGGCTGAGGTGAGTGGATTGCCTGAGTCCGTGGCTTAGAGACCTGCCTGGGCAACTTGGCGAGACCTCATCTCTACAATAAATTAAAAATTAGCCGGGTATGGTAGCCCGCACCTGTAATTCCAGCTACTTGGAAGGCTGAGGCGGAAGGTTCACCGGAGCCCAGCAGGTCCAGGCTGCGGTGGCCGGGAGCAGCCACTGCACTCCAGTCTGGGCGACGGAGTGAGATTCCAACTCAAAAAAAAAGAAAAAAGAAAAAAAGTCTACAATGCACGAGACAACTCCCACCGTCAAGAATGATCCAGCCAGAGCTGGGTGGGGTGGCTCACACCTGTAATCCCAGCACTTTGGGAGGTGGAGGCAAGAGGACTGCCTGAGCCCATGGGTTCGAGACCAGCCCAGGCAACTTGGCAAGATCTTGTCTCTACAATAAATAAAAACCTTAGCCAGGCATGGTGGTGCGCACCTGTAATTCCAGCCACTTGGAAGGCTGAGGCTGGAGGATCGCCTGAGCCCAGCAGGTCAAGGCTGCAGTGACTGTGTGTGTGCCACTACACTCCAGCCTGGGCGATGGAGTGAGACTCCAACTGGAAAAAAAGGAATGATCCAGCCTATATGTCAGGAGCTTTCTGTTGAGAGACCCTGCATGACCTTCCCGGAAACTGCCCAGTGAGTTTCCCAAGTGGTTTCCCAGTTTCCGGCCCAGCAATGGTTGAGAGTTCTGGGCGTTTACGCCAGCCTCGGCAACTGTCAGTCACTTTCTTTTTAGCCATTCGGGTGGGTGTGTTTTACATTTTGTGTGTCTTCAGTTATTGCAAAGTGAATCAAGCCAAGATGACAAATGTTACCATGTGTTAATCTTGGGTGGTGGGTGGGCTTCTGGAGCCTCTGATCTTTCCTGTATTTAAAATTTGCTTTTGTATTTTTGAAAGAAAAACTGAAGCTCCTCCTGCCTGCATGGGTGGTGGGTGTGCTGGGGGAGGGGGGTGTTTCCTGTTTTCTCAGACCCCTCAACGGGACCCAACTGGCACTGACGGCCCTGCTGCAATTCAACTCCAGGACGGTTCAAAACGGCCTCCCACCTCCTTGTGGGGGCACCTCCTCTCCCCCCAGGCACTGGGTTTCCCCTGGCTTCCAAGTTCCATAACCGCAGCCTCTCCATCTCCATCTCTGAAGGATGCAGTCCCACGGAGGGAGATGGTCTAGGCATGGATCCCTGCTGGCTGTGTGACCTTGAGCCTGGGATTAACCCTCTCTGAACTTCAGGTCACTGACCTGACCACGGATATGCTAATGCCCTCACTTCACCTGGTCTCCTGTGGGGATCCGTTCCAGGACTCGCTTTGGATATAAAAATTCATATAAATTTATAAAATGGTGTTGTATTTGCAAATAATCTATGCACATCCTCCCCTCCTTCCCTCCTTCCCTCCATATCTCTCCCTCTCTCTCTCTCTGTCTGTCTCTCTCTCTCTATATATATATATATATAATTTATTTTAAGAATCTAGAGTTTTGTTATGTTGCCCAGGGTGATTGCAAACTCTTGACTTCAAGCAACCCCTTGTGCCCCAAATGGTTGGGACTATAGGCATGAACCACCACACCTGGCCTCCTCCTGTATACTTTAACTTAAAAAAAAAAAAAAAAAAAAAAGAAGGTCTCACTCTGTGGCCCAGCCTGTACTGTATTGTTTAGGAAATCGTGGCAAGAAAAAATGTCTGGGCCAGGCTTGGTGGCTCAGCCTGTAATCCCAGCACTTTGGGAGGCCGCGGCGAGCAGACTGCCTTAGCCTGCAGGTTCAAGACCAGCCTGGGCAATTTGGTGAGACCTCGTCTCTACAATAAATAAATTTTTAAAAATTAGCCAGGCATGGTAACACGCACCTGTAGTTCTGGCTACTCGGAAGGCTGAGGCGGAAGGATCACTAGAGCCCAGCAGGTCGGGGTTGCAGTGGCTGTGAGCGTGCCACTGCCCTCCAGCCTGGGTAGCAGAGCGAGACTCCAACTCAAAAAAAAAGGAAAGAAAGAAAGAAAGATATATATATATCTGTACACATTCAGTTCAACTATTCATTTGTTCTTCCCAATGTTCAGATGTGGAACCCATGGGTATGAAGAGTGACTGACTGTATTTAGAGTTCTCAGAACAAGGCAGGAGAACTTGAACTGGAGCTAGGATGAAGCCGATCAGTCACTTGCTTCGGGCACAAAATTTAAGAGGACATCAAATACTCAAGATACACAATATATTAATATTAGTGCAACATTTATTTTATCTTTAGGTACAGTGTCTTACTATGTTGCTCAAGTTGGTCTTGAACTCCTGGCCTCAAGCAATCTTCCCACCTCAGCCTCCCTAGTAACCAAACAGCCTGGCCAATATATTTTTTAAATCAAAATTAATGCAAAAGATCAGGTGTAGTGGCTAATGCCTGTAATCCCACCACTTTGGGAGGCCAAGATGGGAGGATGGCTTGAGCCCAGGAGTTCAAGACCAGCTGGGCAACATAGCAAGACCCCATCTCTACAAAAAAGCTTTTTTTTTTTTTTTTTTTGAGTTGGAGTCTCACTCTGTCGCCCAAACTGGAGTGCAATGGCCGCTCCCGGCCACCGCAGCCTCAACCTGCTGGGCTCTGGCGATCCTTCCTCCTCAGCCTTCTGAGTAGCCAGAATTACAGGCGGGCGCTACCACGCCCGGCTAATTTTTTTTGATTTATTGTAGAGATGAAGTCTCGCCTGCCCAGGCGGGTCCCGAACCCGTGGGCTCAGGCAATCCAATCACCTCAGCCTCCCAAAGGCGCGGGATTACGGGATTACAGGCTGAGCCATGGAGCCCAGCAGCTTTTTTTTTTTTTAATTAAAAAAAAAAGCAAGAATCCAAATAAAGACAGGATGAGTAGCATTTCTGGTCTTTCCCTTTTACCTCAAGTGCCAACATGGCTTGGCTACACCCTGTCTTTACATGAAATTTTGTTACTCTGTTCATCATAGATTTTAAAACATAAGTTTCAGTGATTAAAATACTGTTTATGTCGATGACTAAGTTTTTGGCAATGCCTGAAATGCAACCAAGGCTAGTGCTTTCTTCTTTCATCCTGGCTCTGCTGGACACACAGGAGGTGATCTCTAAATATTATGTTACACACAATAACATTGTTACGCACAATACCTACTTAATATTATATAAAGCCTCCATCCAGTTGGTTCAGATTGCTTGTTTTGTTTTTTATTTTGTTTTAGTTTAGAAGGTTTCTCACTATGTTGCCTGTGCTGGTCTCGAATGCCTGGCCTCAAGCAATCCTCCAGTCTCGGCCTCCCCAGGTAGCCGCAATTACAGGCGCAAGCCACCATGCCTGGCTGGATTGACTCTTTAATGGGCTATGAGTATCTGAATGAAGTTAATACCTCTGTGATTTCAACGCTGAGTTTGTCATCTGGAACCAGTACCCCCGAGGTGGCTTACCCACAAAATTGAAACGTTAGAACCTCCTTGGAAAACTGTGGAAGAACGTACCCAGGGGCTTGGAGAGGACCAGAATGCTGGGACAGGCTTATCATATATGACGTGCTCAACCCCCCACTCCCTGAAAATCCCCAAATCAATACCTAGCTGAGAAAAGACTGATGATACCACGTGTGGGCAAGGATTAGGAGTCACTAGAACTTTCACAGGTGCCAGTCAGAAACGTAAGGTGAGCCGGGCTCGGTGGCTCAGCCTGTAATCCCGCGCCTTTGGGAGGCTGAGGTGAGTGGATTGCCTGAGCCCGTGGGTTCAAAACCCGCCTGGGCAGCGAGACCTCATCTCTACAATAAATCAAAAAAATCATCCGGGCATGGTAGCGCATGCCTGTAATTCCGGCTACTTGGAAGGCTGAGGCAGAAGGATCGCCGGAGCCCAGCAGGCCGAGGCTGCGGTGGCCAGGAGCGGCCACTGCACTCCAGTCTGTGCGACAGAGTGAGACTCCAACTCAAAAAACAAACAAAAAACAAGAAATGTAAGATAGACACGGGAGCGCACATCTATAGTCCCAGCTACTCAGGAGGCGGAGGTAGGAGGATCACTTGAGCTCAGATAGATAGATAGATAGATATGTATTTATATTTGAGATGGGGGTCTCACTCTGATTGCAGAGCCACAATCACAGCTCACAGAAGCTTGACCTCTTGGACTCAGGTGATCTTCCCACCCCAGCCTCCTGAGTAGCTAGAACTACCAGTGCCACCATGCCTGTCTAAATTTTTGACCTTTTTTTTGTAGAGAGGATGTCTCACTATGCTGCCCAATTTGGTCTTGAACTCCTGGGCTCAAGTGATCCTTCTACCTGGGCCTTCAAAAGTGCTGGAATTGGCCAGGCATGGTGGCTCACACCTGCCATCCCAGTATTTCGGGAGGTGGAGACAAGAGGGTTGCCTGAGCTCAGGGGTTTAAGACCCGCCTGGGCAACTTGGTGAGACTTCATCTCTACAATAAATCAAAAATTAGCCAGGCGTGGTAGCATGCGCCAGTAGTTCCAGCTCCTTGGAAGGCTGAGGCGGAAGGATCGCCGGAGCCCAGCAGGTCGAGGCTGCGGTGGCCGTGAGCCACTGCACTCCAGCTTGGCTGATGGAGTGAGACTCCGACTCAAAAAAAAAAAAAAAAAGAAGTGCTGGGATTACAGGTGTGAGCTACCGTGCTCCCCCACTAAATAAACAAATAAATATTTTTTAAACAAGAAAGAAACCGGTCAGGATCTACTAAAGCTCATGCGGTTCACCATTCCACTCCTAGGAATGAACTCCAGAGAAATGAAAACTCATTTTTCCCAAAAGCACTTTCACGGTACAAGCTTTATTAACAATGGCCAAAGACGAAATACTTGGTATCAACAGGTGAATGAAGAAACTATGTTGGCTACATTGTAGGGCAGCCACACGATGGAACGCTGCTCAGAAGCAGAAAGGAAAGGGCTACGGATGCGCCCAGCAACACGGACGAGTCTCAAAAGCAGTTTGGTGAGCAAGGGGTCAGACACAAAAGACGATCTACTGCATGACTCCATGCGTATGACATTGAAGAAGAGACAAAACAGACGTCCAAACAGTGCAAAATGTCCTCTCCACCTGAGTCATTCCAAGCTCAGAGCCCTCTAGAGGACCGCCCACCCCACCCCCCCGCACACACACACCGCCGACTGGTGACAACTCCGAGAGTTCTGGGTTCAGCGCCCGGCGCGGAAACCACACTTGGAAAGGGTGGGGCGCGCGCCACGAGTCAATCATCTCGCCTTCACTTGCCAGGACTAAACATGGCGGCGCCCACCCAGGGCTCCACCCAGACCACATGACGACTCGCCGCCGGCGCCGGTCTCAGCTCACCCGGGCGCGCCTACGTTTAGATTGACCAATGGACCCTAGGCGTGAGGCACGCCCTCTTTTCTCCTCTCCACCAATAATCTCCCGGAACCTCCCCCATGACCCAATCACCGCTTCCGCCCCTCTTGAGTGAAGAGGCTGCGGTCCAGTGAGCGGAGCCGCAGTCGGACGCAGAGGTAGGAAGCGCGGCGGCTCGTGTCGGTGCGCGCGAGGGAGAACCGGAGTCGGGTGGCTCTCCTCGCAGCACGCGGAGGCGAACGGGGAACCAGGTGAGCGGCGGGTCCGGGGCGCGGGGCTGCGGTGTAGGGACCTCTGGCCTAGGGGCGAGTGGGCGAGGGGAGACGTCGGGGGTTGAGGGGCGGAGCTGGAGGAGGGGGCGCGAGGCGGTTGGGGTGTCTGGCCCGCTCAGTGGCGGCCGTTGGGCAGCGAGACGCATGCGCGAGGGGCGGGCCGGCAGTTGGCGCGCGGGGTTCGGGCCGGCTTCCGGGAGGAGCTGTCATGGCTGCCCGTGGGCCGAGCCCGACGTTGCGAGGCAGTCGGTACGAGTCAGTCGGTCCAGGTAGACTCCGAGGCAGCCTGGGGCCCATTGAGGAGAGACTCGGGGGTGACACCAGGATCTGGGGCCTCGGTGGGAGAAGTCGAGGCTTCCAGACGGGACGGGCTTCTCCGAGTTCAAGGGGCTGTCTGTCCCCTGTTTTCCTTTTAGGGGATTCGGGTTCCAGAGATTGGTGGGGGGGATATCTTTCGGAAATAGCAGTCCCTGGTAGGGAACAGACCTCGAGGTGGAAAGCCTGCCTGGGGCCACCTGAGGGTAAATGGGTCCGCACGGCGTGTCTGGACTGTGATTTATCCCGGTGTCAGCTTTGAAGTTTATCTGCTCCGAGGTCGCAGCCACCTCTGGGCGGGGCAAACCCAGCCAGATCCTCGCCTGATCTAATCTGTGTTGAGCTTCAGTTCTTGTGCAGTCGCTTCCTGGAAGGTTTTGTACCTCAGCAAACTCAGTTTGTCCCTAAATTTGTCTATCCGCTGACACCCCACTTGGGTGACATCCGCCTCATTTCTTTTAGATACACCATCTCTTGGTCATCCAGATTGGGAGCCTAGAATAGGTGACTGTGGCTCTTCTCTATCCTTCGACTGACCAGGGGAGGGCCCCTCCCTCTCCTTCCCTTCTTTTTCATTTGCTGGCTGGTTTTCCCTGCACTTGGTCTTATCTCCCACTCCATCTGTGGAGTAAATTACAGTCCTCTTGGGCAGATCCTGATTGAGTCACTCAGCTCAGAAACCTAATCAGTGATTCCCTATTGCTTAGAAAATTAAGTACATATGCCCCAGGCCTGACCAGCTCTCCTAGCTAGCTTTGTCTTCTGCCACCTTCAGCCAGCCAGTCCCACTTTCCTGTTTGGTGCTTTTGGGACTGACCTTTCTTGGCTCCTGTTGTTTTCCCTGCTGCCTGGGAAATGACCGCTTTCTGTCTTAACCCTTCGCCATCTTCAGGGCTGGTAACAAATTGCCTGTTCCAAGAGTCAGGTAAAGAGGCATGCTAAACTCTGTCTGAAGGCCTTGATTCTAGTTCCACTTATTCAGCCTTGCTATTGGGGGCTTGTCTGCTGTGTGCCAGGCCGAAGGGGTGCTCAATAAGTCGTAGGTGTGAGGAAATGACCTTCTGGAGCAGAGGTGGCCCAAAGGAAGAAGAGGTTTGTGACCAGTCCAGGCAGCAGGAACCGCAAGTGCAAAGATGCTGAGGTGTGTTGGAGGCGCAGCAGCAAGGCCAGTGAGTGAGGGGGGATGGAGAGGTGAGGCCTGAGTATAGGGGGCTCAGGTCATGAGGGACCTGGCAGGCTGGTGGGGACTCTGAGCTTTAATGTGAGCACAGTGGGAACCTCTGGAGAGCTTTGTGCAGAGCAGTGCTATCCTCTGACTCCCTCTGGCTGCTGTGGGGAGAGACCTGGGGGATGGCATCAGGGAGACCAGTGAGGTAACTGTTGGTTGAACCTGGGCAAGAGATGATGTGCCCAAGTGTCCAGCTAACAGGTCGCATATCAGGTGAGCGCTGACATGTGCCGTACCTTGGGTGAGCCTCAAAAACATGCTGAGGGGAAGATGGCAAGAGCCCATTGGTGCAGAACTTTCTAAAGGCAAACCCCTAGAAACAGAAAGTAGACTAGTGGTTGCCGGGGGTGGGGGGGTATGGGGAAGATGGAGGCAATAACTATAGCATAGAGAAACTGGTTTTTTTTAAGGTGATGGAGTGTTCTAACATTGACTGGTGGTGGCTGCACAGTCTATGATTATACTAAAAAACCCCAGGGTGTATCCTTGAAGTGGTGAATTGTATAGCATATGAATATCTCAGTAAAGCTGTTCTAATTTTAAAAAGCCAGGTGATGGCAGTTTGGGGTCATCGTGGTCACCTAGGTGAGAAGTGGCTGGAGGGACTCAGCGGGATTTGCTGGCCCAGTGGACAGGGAGGTTGAAAGAGAAGACAGAGCTGTTGAGAATGGGATTGCCTTTCCTTTTTTTTTTTGAGTTGGAGTCTCACTCTGTCACCCAGACTGGAGTGCAGTGGCCGCTCCCAGCTACCACAGCCTCGACCTGCTGGGATCCGGGGATCCTTCTGCCTCAGCTTTCCAAGTAGCTGGAAATACGGCGCGCACTACCACACCCGGCTCATTTTGATTTATTGTAGAGATGAGGTCTTGCCAAGTTGCCCAGGCAGGTCTTGAACCCGCAGGCTCAGGCAATCCACTCACCTCAGCCTCCCAAAGGTGCAGGATTACAGGCTGAGCCACCGAACCGGCTGGGATTGCCTTTTCTGAGACAAATGAAGAGTGTTGCTCTGGGCATTTTGGGTTTAACTTCCAAGATCCCTCAAGGATGCAGAGGACGCAGCTGATGACTGGGTCTGGATTGGAGGGAGGAGGTTTCCACGAGTTTGGGAGGCGTCGTAAGAGAGATGGCTCAAGCCAGGGGCTGGGTGAGATCACAGAGCATGAGAGACCCTCAGTGTGCAGCCTCAGGAAGAGGAGCAGCCTCAGCTTTTCTGCCCCCTAGACTGGAGACCGGGAATGGGGAGGGAGGACAAAAGACAAGTGTTCTTATGTTTGGGTCCCTTGCCTTTAGCAGGCACCGGGTATGCATTGGATTAAAGAAAGCAGCCGGGCTCAGTGGCTCAGCCTGTAATCCCGTGCCTTTGGGAGGCTGAGGTGAGTGGATTGCCTGAGCCCGCGGGTTCGAGACCCGCCTGGGCAGCGAGACCTCATCTCTACAATAAATCCAAAAAAAATCAGCCGGGCATGGTAGCGCGTGCCTGTAATTCCGGCTACTCAGAAGGCTGAGGCGGAAGGATCACTGGAGCCCAGCAGGTCGAGGCTGCGGTGGCCGGGAGCGGCCACTGCACTCCAGTCTGGGCGACTGAGTGAGACTCCAACTCAAAAAAAAAAAAAAGAAAGCAAGGAGGTAGCTAGGCGTGGTGGCTCACGCCTATAATCCTAGTGCTTTGAGAGGTGGAGGTGAGCAAAGAGGTGAGCGGGCTCTGTGTTAATTCCATTTTCCATCAGCTTTATTTTTATTGGCCAGGGCCCGGTGGGAGCCCTTTCATGAGAGTATTTAATTATTCCCTTGTGCAGACCACAGATGGTGGGAAAAGCCTGGGCTGGGCACATGCTGCTTGCTCCCTGGCAGACTCGGTCCCCGCAGTGTCCTGGCAGCCACACCTCCAGGCCACTGGGCTCCTTGGGCAGTGATGGGGAGGAGGTGCCTTTGGGCTCAGTGGTCTGAGGAGGTTCATTCGAGCTGAGACTTGATGTCAAGGAGGTCTTTGTGCAGAGATCTGGAAGCAGAGCGTTTGTCGGGGGTGGGCAGCAGGGCTCAAGGGCTTAGAGCTGGGGCTCCATGGGGTAGCATGGGTGAGGTGGGCAGGTGCTGAGCCAGGAGGGCTGCAAGGGCCATGATGAGGTGAGATTCCCTTTGGAGGTGGAGGGGGTTGGGGAGAGAGGAAGTAGGGATGGGTGGCTCAGGTGGGTGGCAGAGATGTCCAGGGAGGTGCTGTGCAGGTGGATGTGATGGCATGCTGAGGGAAGGGGCACCAGAGACTGCTGTCTAGCAGTAGCTCCATCCACTTTTTTTTTTGAGTTGGAGTCTCACTGTCGCCCAGACTGGAGTGCAGTGGCCGCTCCCAGCTACCTCAGCCTCGACCTGCTGGGCTCCGGCGATCCTTCCACCTCAGCCTTCCAAGTAGCTGGAACTACAGGCGCGCGCTACCACACCCGGCTGATTTTTGATTTATTGTAGAGACGAGGTCTCGCCAAGTTGCCCAGGCGGGTCTCAAACCCGCGGGCACAGGCAGCCCACTCACCTCAGCCTCCCAAGGCGCGGGATTACAGGCTGAGCCAATCAAGCCCAGCTGCTCCATCCACTTTCTGTGCCTGCTTGCAGGGACCTTCTTCCTGCTGTCAGCACCATGGCGGAACAGGATGTAGAGAATGAGCTTCTGGACTACGAGGAGGATGAAGAGCCCCAGGCTCCTCTAGAGAGCACGCCCGCTCCCCCAAAGAAGGACGTCAAGGGCTCCTACGTTTCCATCCACAGCTCTGGCTTCCGGGACTTTCTGCTGAAGCCTGAGCTGCTGAGGGCCATCGTGGACTGTGGCTTTGAGCATCCATCTGAGGGTATGCCTCCCTGGTATTGTCCCCCTGCCCGGGTCTGTCACCAGGACCAGGCCTGGCTGCCTGTGGCTGCTCCCTTTACCATGGTGCTCTGCTGTCTGAGTAGATACCCTCACCCAGCAGACATCTATGGCTGGGCCCTGGACTTGACTTTTTTTTTTTTGGAGTTAGAGTCTCACTCCATCACCCAGGCTGGAGTGCAGTGGCATGCTCACGGCTACCCCAGTGTTGACCTTCTGGGCTCAGGTGATCCTTCCGCCTCCACCTTCCAAGTAGTTGGAACTACAGGTACACACTATCACAGCTCAGCTAATTTTTTTTTTTTAATTTATTGTAGAGATGAGATCTTGCCAAGCTGCCCAGGCTGTTCTCGAACCTGTGGGCTCAGGCAATCCCCTCACCTTGGCCTCCGAAAGTGCTCGACCTTTTTTTTTTTTTTTGAGTTGGAGTCTCACTCTGTCACCCAGACTGGAGTGCAGTGGCCGCTCCCGGCCACCGCAGCCTCGACCTGCTGGGCTCCGGCGATCCTTCCACCTCAGCCTTCTGAGTAGCCGGAATTACAGGCATGCACTACCATGCCCGGCTGAGTTTTTGATTTATTGTAGAGATGAGGTCTCGCTGCCCAGGCAGGTCTCGAACCCGTGGGCTCAGGCAATCCACTCACCTCAGCCTCCCAAAGGCGCGGGATTACAGGCTGAGCCACCGAGCCTGGGTTTTTTTGTTGTTTTTTTTTAAAGAGACAGGGTCTTGCTCTGTTCTCCAGGCTGAAGTGCAGTGGCACGATCTCGTTCACTACAGCCTTGACCTCCTGGGCTTAAGCAATCTTCCCGCTCAGCCTCCCAAGTAGCTGGGACTAAGAGTGTGCACCATCACACCTGGCTAATTTTAAAAAGAAATTTGTAGAGATGGGGTCTTGCTGTGTTGCCCAGGCTGGTCTCCAGCTCCTGGCTCAAGCAATCCTCCTGCCTCGGCCTCCCAAAGTGCTGGGATTACATGCGTGAGCCACCGCACCTGGCCCTGCACTTGGCCTCTTCTCTGGCTGCCCTCACTGTGGCTCCAGCCTCCTGGTGGGGAGCTGCACAGGGGGTGTACCCAGTTTCTGGTCCCTTACGGTCTTTCTTCCTCAGTTCAGCATGAGTGCATCCCCCAGGCCATCCTGGGCATGGACGTGCTGTGCCAGGCCAAGTCTGGGATGGGCAAGACGGCCGTCTTCGTGCTGGCCACCCTGCAGCAGATCGAGCCCGTCAACGGACAGGTGGGTGGGCTTCCTCCTGTCCCAGGTTCAAACTCTTCCCATGTTGTCTTTGGGAGCTTTTAAATTAAGTAGAGTATGAAGTTGTAGAAAGAATCAGAAATAACTGACAAGCCAGAAGAACTGCGAATGCCCACAGGCTCCCTCCCCAGGGATGCTATGTTTCAACGTGTGCTTTCCTAGGGGGCGTATGTTCATGAAGGGGACTTGTACAGAGTGCAGTTGTCACTGCTGGCCTTGCTGTCAGGCCCTGGGTCTCCTCCCATGCTCACGTTGTATTGGGGGATAACATAGGCGAATCCTAGTGTTGTGCTCAATCATGCCAGGTACCTGTCCTCAGGCTGCGGGTTGGTGCATGTGCCTGGGTTTTCATAGGGCAGCAGTCCCCAACCTTTTTGGCATCAGGGACCAGTTTTGTGGAAGACAATTTGTCCACAGACAGGTGGGGTGGGAGCTGAATCATCAGGCATTCGTTCTCCTAAGGCATGTGAACCTCACATGCGCAGTTCACAATAGGGTTCACGCTCATGTGAGAGTTTGTTTTTTTTGAGTTGGAGTCTCACTCTGTTGCCCAGGCTGGAGTGCAGTGACACACTCATGGCCACCCCAGCATCGACCTGCTGGGCTCCAGCGATCCTTCTGCCTCAGCCTTCCAAGCAGCCGGAACTACAGGCACACACTACCGTGCCCGGCTAATTTTTTTTTATTTATTGTAGAGATGAGGTCTCACCATGTTGCCTGGGCGGGTCTCACACCCTTGGGCTCAGGCAGTCCTCTCTCTTCAACCTCCCAGAATGCTGAGATTACAGGCTTGAACCACTGCGCCCAGCCTCCTGTGAGAATCTAATGCTGCTGCTGATCTGACAGGAGGCAGAGCTTAGCTCACCCGCCACTCACCTGCTGCTCTACGGCCTGGTTCCTAACAGGCCTGGACCGGTACTGGCCCACAGTCTAGGGGTGGGGACCCCTGTCACAGGACACAGGGTGAAGGATGAGGATACTGGAGGGCTCTGGTGTGGTCATAGTGTTGGCATCATAGGCAGGAAAGTAGGGCAGCACAGGGCCCGCGTCACCTGGCAGGCGGAGTCCTGAGGTTCTGAAGGCCTTTCTGTTCTTGGCCTCGCTGCAGGTCCTGATGTCGGGAGACAGAGGCCTCAGAAGTGGCGAAAGGCAGGGCCCCAAGAAAAGGGAGGCCTATGGGCCAGCCGTCAAATGGCTCACAGTGCGGGAGGCATGTGGCAGGTGTCTTGTCGGGTGGGGGCCGCCACAGGAAGGGAGCAGTTTGAGACACTGCCTTAAGCACCTCTTTCCCAGGTGACCGTCCTGGTCATGTGCCACACAAGGGAACTGGCCTTCCAGATCAGCAAGGAGTATGAGCGCTTCTCCAAGTACATGCCCAGCGTCAAGGTGAGTGCCCTCAGGCTGGGCTGGGTGCCGCATGGTCTTCTGCAGCTTCACCCGTCTCGGCTCTGGTCCAGCCGGCATTTACCAAGCTTGGCAGTGGCAGCTGCCTTTGAGGTTTGCGGTGGTTTATGCGCCTTAAAAGCCTGATGAATTATGTATGGCTCCCAGGGGCTTGTGCTGGTCCCAGCCTGGGGCTGCCTTTCAGGGGAGCCATGGCGGGCTCTCAGGCCTCCTGCTGGGAGGTGCCAGGGCTGGGTGTCGGGCGTCCTTGGGCTGCTGCGGCTATGCTGTCAGGGTTGCATAGTGGGGTGGAGGGGTGGAAGCAACCTCCTTCCCATCCCTGTAGGTGTCCGTGTTCTTTGGGGGCCTCTCCATCAAGAAGGATGAAGATGTGCTGAAGAAGAACTGTCCCCACGTCGTGGTGGGGACCCCAGGCCGGATCCTGGCCCTTGTGCGGAACAGGAGCCTGAACCTGAAGAACGTGAAGCACTTTGTCTTGGATGAGTGTGACAAGATGCTGGAGCAGCTGGGTGAGTGACCCCGCTGGGCCCCAGGGCTCGTCCCCACCCTCACAGCCCCCCAACTGAAGCCAGGAGGGCCCTGGGAGCAGGTGGAAACTCCCAAGGGTCATGTGGGTGGCCGGCATATAAGTCTCCCGTAGACGATTGTAGGGGAAGGCCTAGTGTCGGCAGAGCATGGTGTGCTGCTTCTGCACCCAAGCTGAATGGGACTACAGGGCCCAAGGAGGCCACTGCCCTGCCTGGATGTAGGCACACATGCGGGCACCTGAAGAGTGTGGTTCCAGGCCGGGCATGGGGACTCAAGCCTGTCATCCCAGCACTTTGGGAGGCCAAGGCAAGAGGATTGCCTGGGCTCAGGGGTTCGAGACCAGCCCGGGCAACTTGGTGAGACCTTGTCTCTACAATAAATCAAAAAAACAAGCCAGGCATGGTAACTTGCACTTGTAGTTCCAGCTACTTGGAGGGCTGACACAGAAGGATCACCTGAGCCCAGCGGGTCAAGGCTGAGGTGGCAGTAAGTGTGTCACTGCACTCCAGCCTGGTGACAGAGTGAGACTCTGACTCCAAAAAAAAAGTGGTTCCAAACCGGGCAAGGTGGCTTCACACTTTAATCCTAGCACTTTGAGAGGCAGAGGTGAGAGGATTGCCTGAGCCCAGGGGTTCGAGACCAGCCTGGGCAACATGGCGAGACCTTGTCTCTACAATAAAAAAGAAAATTAGTCGAGTGTGGTGGCTCACACCGGTCATTCCAGCTATTTGGAAGGCTGAGGTGGAAGGATCGCCTGAGCCCAGAAGGTCAAGGCTATGGTAGCTCTGAGCATGCTACAGCACTCCAGCCTGGGTGACAGTGAGACTCTGACTCAAGGAAAAAAAAAAGAGTGCAGTTCAGCTGCCTGCTGGGCTCTAGGCACTGCCTACCCTCAGTGAGCCCCACCAGGGCCATGGGGCTTGGGTTGTGTCCTGGGGGCAGTGCAGCTCTCACCCCAGCGGCTATCTCTGCCTCAGGCTCCCCTCCCTGAAGCGAGGCTCGAGGCACATGGGCTGGCTGCTCCGCCTGGCGGCGTGTAAGTGGATTGCAGTTCCTCCGCGCCTGCACTCGCCCGAGCCCAGCCCCTCAGGCACCTGGGACTCGCCCCTCCCTCCACTCCTGCGCTCACACCGCCCTCATCGCGGTGCCACTGGCTCCCTGGCACAGGTTGGGAGGGGGCTGGGTCTGGTCTGGGGGGTCCATGGCCTGGCAGAGGCTCACGCCCACTTGCTTCTTGCCCTCTCCCCAGACATGCGGCGGGACGTGCAGGAGATCTTCCGCCTGACACCCCATGAGAAGCAGTGCATGATGTTCAGCGCCACCCTGAGCAAGGAGATCCGGCCTGTCTGCAGGAAGTTCATGCAGGATGTGAGTAGGGAGACCCCAGCCCACCCGCCGGCGGAGACCTCGGCAAGGCAGCTCTGGCCTGGGGCCCAGGGCCACCCCGGGACACCCGCACGGCACACAGGATGCTGGGAGGCTGTGGAGCCTCCTTCCTTCCCCTCGGTCTTGTCCAGCTGGGAGTCAGCCTGGTCCACGCCTGAGCCAGGCCGGAGCTCACGTCCAGCTTTTGGTAGAGATGCTCGCTGAGGCCGGGTGCACAGGCCCTCTGGGAAGCATCGCACAAAGGAGTCGCTCACTGGAAGGTTCCGGGGAGACGAGATGCCCAAGCGTGATCCCTGCCGCCCCCGCCTCCTTCTCACACAGCCCATGGAAGTGTTTGTGGACGACGAGACCAAGCTCACGCTGCATGGCCTGCAGCAGTACTACGTGAAGCTCAAGGACAGCGAGAAGAACCGCAAGCTCTTTGACCTCCTGGACGTGCTGGAGTTCAATCAGGTGATGTCCCTGTCGCCTGTGGTGGGGTTCTGGGCCTTGGGGAGGTTAGCACATGTGGGGACTGTGCCTGACTGCCATCCCCCTGCAGGTGGTCATCTTCGTCAAGTCGGTGCAGCGCTGCATGGCCCTGGCCCAGCTCCTGGTGGAGCAGAACTTCCCAGCTATCGCCATTCACCGGGGCATGGCCCAGGAGGAGCGGTGAGTGGAGTGATGGTGTGCGGGCTGCAGGGAGTGCCACCCGGGGCCCGCTGACGGCTGCCCACTCTCCTGCACCCAGCCTGTCCCGCTATCAGCAGTTCAAGGATTTCCAGCGGCGGATCCTGGTGGCCACCAATTTGTTTGGCCGAGGGATGGACATTGAGCGAGTCAACATTGTTTTCAACTATGACATGCCGGAGGACTCGGACACCTACCTCCACCGTGTGAGTGGCCTCGCAGGGTGGTGTCTCCCCAGTGTCTCCCTTCCGGGATGACGGCGGGGCCCTGGTGCCACTTCCCTAGAGGCCTGACCCTGATCCTGTCTCCCTGCAGGTTGCCCGTGCAGGTCGCTTTGGCACCAAAGGCCTGGCCATCACTTTTGTCTCTGATGAGAATGATGCCAAAATCCTCAACGACGTACAGGACAGGTTTGAAGTGAATGTGGCTGAGCTTCCAGAGGAAATTGACATCTCCACATACAGTGAGTGGCTCAGGGCAGGGTCTGAGGCGGGAACCTTGCCCTCCCCTCGCCTCGCCTCGCCTCCCCTCACTGGCCTCCCCTGTCTTACAGTTGAGCAGAGCCGGTAGCCACGTGCCGTGACAGCCTGGAGCACCCTACGGCCCATGTGCTGCCTCACAGCCCCTTCCTAGGTGCCAGATGGGTCTCTCTTCGCTGCTCAAAAGCTGTAGATTTGTGTAAGAATAAATTTTTATTGTGAAAGCTTGGCTCCCACGCCATCTGGTTCTTGAGTCTGTCGGCATTCACGGACGCCCAGGGCCTGGCCAATGAATCCCCATCAAGCAAGGCCACCTTCTGTATGCGTGTGTTTAATTTTAAGTTTCAACATGGAAAGGTTCACACAGACAAAAACATCACAACATCCATGACCACCAAGACAGTGAGAACCCGCTGCCCTGGGCGGGCCTCTGTACCGTGAGCCTCTGCAGTAGAGGAGCCCTGCCCTCTGGCCTCTGACATAAGTCCTAGCTTTGCGGAAAGTCAGCCCTGGGCCCTGGCCTCGCCTGTGCTGTAGCGAGGAGGTCAAGAGGAAAGGACAGGCGGGCTGAGAGCCCTCACTCCCCAGCATTGGCCACAGGGACCAGGGCCATGAATGTAGCCCCGGCCAGCTCCTGCCCCCTCCCTGGGCCACAGCCGGCTGGGGCAGGGAAGCAGCCCCTGGTTCTCCCCCACTGGGTGTTCTGGGGTTTGGCGCCAGACTGCAGCTGCCACCCCCTCTCTGGCGCGCATGGGCTCAAGGAGGGAGGGCGGGGAGCAGAGTTGAGAGGGGAGGTCGGGCTTTAGCCTGTGCAAAGCTGCTGCGCCCGGAGCGGTGAGCCTGGCAGAACCGCGCCTTCGGTGCCTTCACATGCCGGACTCGGACGCCCTGAGGGCCTGAAGAGGAAGGAGATGTGAGGTTGGACCCTGGCCCAGTGCCCGCCCGCCCGCCCCGCCCCGCCCCGCCCCCCCGCCCCGCCCCGCCCCGACACAGCCCCTACCCGAGTCTGATTGTTGCTGGTGTTCGAAGTGGAAGAGGCGAACTCTGAGTACTTATTCCCGGCAATTAGGCAGGCCCACTTCCGGTACTCCTCCCGCACCTGCAGCCCAGTACAGGTCAGGGGAGGAGCACCCCCCAACCGCCCCCTCCCCGACTGCGCGCCCGCCCAGCCCCGTGCCGCCCACCTTCTTGTTGAGCAGGCAGTGCAGCACGTAGAGGAAGAGACCCTGCAGGCAGTTGAGGACGCTGAACAGGTAGGTCAGCACCCAGCTCTGCGGGTCGAAGAGGAACAGGCCAAAGACCCAGGTGCAGCCCAGCACGAAGAGCTGCGCGATGGCCGTGATGGTCAGCACCCTGGGGGAGGACAGTTGCAGCGTGGCGGCCCCGCCTCCCGCCAGGCCCGGCCCTCCTCCCCGGCCCAGCCTCGCCTCTCACCTCGCCTTCTTCAATTTTTTCATGTCTGGATTGATTTCAGAAAACTTCTGAGTGAGCTTCCAGACAGTAGTCACGAAGATGACAGCATTGCACTGGGCAGGGAACACAGACCGGATTAGGGGGCAGGAGAGAGGGCGTAGGGGGGCTCGGGTTCGGGGGGGCGGGCAGTTACCAAAACGATGAAGGTCACGGGTCCCAGGAAGCTCCAGAGGAAGCCACGCCGCAGGGTCAACCAGCAGCTGGGAGGGAAGGGAAGGGCCCATCAGCGTCCCGGGAGGCTCAGAGCGGCCGCGGAGGAGCCAGGCAACGGCGCCCGGCCGTGCCCTCACCTCCACCCCGCCGCACTCACTAGCCGGGACGGCCGTAGCCCTCGCTGTAGACGGCCGCCGAGACGCCCACGATGAGCAGGGGCACGCCGTAGCCGACGAGGCAGAGCCAGCGCGTGCTCAGGCCCTGGCCCTGGAACACGCGCACCACGAGGAAGTAGAGCTCCAGGCCTTCGAGGCTCATCCAGCAGAAGGCGGCCAGGAAGCAGTAGTGCAGCAGCCCGGCCACCAGGCGGCAGCGCAGCCCCACCTGCGGGGCGGGGGCGGAGGGGCGGGGCGACGTCAGCGCGGGGCGGGGCCCACGCCGCGGCAGCCGGTCCCTCGCCGGAGCCCGGCCGGGGTGGGCGGGGCCAGGCTCTTCCAGGGCCCGCCCCCGGCGACGCCCAGAGCGGGCGGGGGCGGGCGGGGCGTGGCCACGAGCCTCCAGAGCCCGCGCCTTTTAAAGAGCCGCCCCAGCGCCGGGGGCGGGGCCAGGCGCCTCAGGGCCCGCCTCCCGGGCCGAGTCCCGGACGCGGGCGGCGCGGCCGCGTCCCCGCGCGCTCGGGTGAGAGTGGGACCGCGCGTCACCTGGTCGCCTTCGTTCTCGATGCCGGCCAGGAAGATGGTGGATCCCACGAAGAGGCAGATGCAGAGGTGCAGGTGGATGGTGGTGCGCGAGCCCTGGATGGGCCGCACCAGCAGGAAGGTGAAGATGCACAGCAGCAGGCAGACGAGCGACAGCGTCAGTCCCACCTTGGTGATCAGGGCCAGGCTCGCGTCCTGTAGCAGGGCGGGTGGGCAGGGTGCCATCAGGGCCCCAGGCCTCCTGCCCTTCTTTGGGGTCCCGCTGTTCCAGCGCTCTGAGGGGACGCCCTGATCTCCTTCCTGGCCCCTCCTGCACCTGGCCACCCCTGTCCGCTGATGTGGCCCGGGCTCTCTCACTTCTGTGCTTGCTGGGCCTTTGGCCCGGTCTCCTGTGCCCAACCGTCCCCCAAGGCCACAGTCTAATTCCACTTTCCGACAGGGCCCTGCTTAACTCTGGATCCCACCTAAGCCGCATACAGAAAGCTGTGCTCCCCCGGAAAGCTCTACAAGGGAGAGCTCTTGACCATCTTTCACCACTGGTGCAGGGCGTGGGGTTGTAGAGACAGGGTCTACGGCAGAGGCTGAGGGTCTTGCACGGGGCCCCCGGCTGTGCAACCAGACAGACATATTTGAGCGGCCGTTGAGGGTGCACTACAGAGACCCTGCTGACTGGTTACATAAGGTGACCTTGCGGCCTGCTCACCTTCACGTCGTAGTGCGCCACAAGGATGGCAAAGCTGCTCAGGTGGTTGCATTGGCAGGTGGTGCTGCCATTCTGGCTGCCCCGCTTCCAGCAGCCCTTGGTGGCCCAGTGTCCACTCCCATTCTTGTCACGCTTCCAGAAGGCACAGACCAGCTCTTGGGGAAGCACATGTGTCTCCACCTGTGGGTGGTTTCAGGGGTTGGCCTGGAGCTCACTCCAGGGTCCTGGGCTCACACTGGGGTTCAGGAGGGCTGCTTTTCACTGGATGGATATTTACTGAGCACCTACTCTGGGTACTGGGTTTGGGGACACAGCGGTGAACAAGGCAGACACAAGTCCCTGCCCTTGTGAGGCCGACATTGATAAATCATAAGCCTAGTAAACAAGTAACCTAGAGAGTGCGTCAGAAGGTAATTGGTGCCAGACAGTGGCTTACATCTGTACGCCTATAATCCCAGCACTTTGGGAAGCTGAGATGGGAGGATTGCTTCAGTCCAGGAGTTCAAGATCAACCTGGACAACAAAGCAAGATCTCTTTTCTACAAAAAAAAAAAGGAAAATTAACCAGGCATGGTGGCACATGCCTGTAGTCTTAGCAACTTGGGAGGCTGAGGCAGAGGGATTGAGGCTGCAGTGAGCTATGATCACACCACTGCACTCCAGCCTGGGCAACAGAGTGAGGACCACCCCAACTCAAAAAAAAAAAAAAAAAGGTAATTGGTGCTCTGGGGGAAAAAAATGACACAGCACAGGTGGAAGTGGGGATTGGGTACAGATTGTCTTTTTTTTTTTTTTTTTGAGTTGGAGTCTCACTCAGTCACCCAGACTGGAGTGCCGTGGCCGCTCCCGGCCACCGCAGCCTCGATCTGCTGGACTCCAGCGATCCTTCCGCCTCAGCCTTCCAAGCAGCCGAGATTACAGGCATGCGCTACCACGCCCAGCTGATTTTTTGATTTGTTGTAGAGATGAGGTCTCGCTGCCCAGGCGGGTCTCAAACCCGCGGGCTCAGGCAATCCACTCACCTCAGCCTCCCAAAGGCGTGGGATTACAGGCTGAGCCACCAGCCCGGTTCAGATTGTCATTTTAAATAAGGACATCAAGCCAGGCCCAATGGCTCATGCCTGTAGTCCCAGTTACTCAGGAGGCTGAGGCGAGAGGATCACTTGAGGCCAGGAGTTCCAGGCTGCAATGAGCTATGATGGTACCACTGCCCTCCAGCCTGGGCAACAGAGCAAGACCCTCTCTCTAAAATGATAGATAGAGAGATAGATAGGGTTAGGGAAGGTCCAAATGAGAAGACTGGAAACAGATAAAGAACTGAGTCACATGGGGGAAGAGGCTCCCAGGCAGAGGGCTTGGCAAGTGCAAAGGCCCTTAGGTATGTTTAAGGAAGGAGTGGCAGTGCAGGGTGGGGAGGCAAGTGAACAGGGGCCATGAGGAGGGTTGGTTACCTGCTCTCCACCCGGGGACTCAATGTGGGAGAAGGCAAAAGTGACGTGGGAGGCCAGGCTCTCGGTGTTGTTGTTGCTCAGGAAGACGGAGTTGACCGCCGAGAGGAGGCTGGGTCGGACGTGGAGGTCAGAGACGTCGTGGGTGTCTTTCAGCTCGGCAAGCTTCTCGGGGTCCAGCTCCAGGGAGGCGTCTTCCAGCAGCACCCCCATGTTCCGGCTGGAGAGGAGGCCCACCAGGGTGGGTCCTGCAGAGCAGACACACTGCTGTCTCCTCCTCCTGCCCTCCCTCCTCTCCCAGCCTCTCCTCCCCACCAGACTTCGCTATTCAGGCTCTGCCAGCCCACCGTGATGCCAGGAGCCCGTCTGGATGGGTCTAGTTGCCATTGCTTCCTATTCTCAACCTCCCCCTGGCTCCATCCCCCTCCCACGGATCCCCCCTCCGTCCCCTGCCGTTACCCGAGTCCTCCTTGACAGCTGCCTCAGCCCAGTTCAGCATCATCCGCGCGTGGCTCTGGCCTATGGTGACGTTGCCCTGGTTTGTGGTGGCATTCTTGTCCCCCTGCTCCTGGATCATCAGGGACAGCTCTGAGGGGAAAGGGGCAGTGATTGGAGACACTGGGAACCGGGTGGGGCCTGGGGCTGGGGCAGGGGCTGGGGAGGGCGGGTGAGACCCACCTGTGTCCGATGGGGAATGGTAAGTGAAGGGGCCTGCAGTCAAGGTCTTGGCCAAGAACCGCAGGGTGTCTTCAAGGCCGGAGAGCAGCTGCGTGGCGATGCGGTGCCGGGTGGGTGGGGACAGGTCTTTCAAGTCCCCAGGGGCTTCCATCAGCTCGTCCACCAATTTGACAAGGTTCTGGGGGTGTTGAGTGACAGGGCTGCTGGGCACTGGACCAAAATGGATCTCACCCCCCACCAGGGGGTGCACGGGAGCCGCACAGGCACAGGGGAATCTTTGAGGTGATGCAGTAACCAGAAAACAAGTAGCGGACTGACTAAGTGCATGCCTGTGTGTCCATCTGAGTATCGACAGTCCTTAACACTGATAGGGGACAGTCTGCCTGCTGCTTTTTTCTTTCCTTTTTGTTAGAGACAGGGTCTCACTCTGTGGCCCAGGCTCACTGCAGCCTCAAACTCCTGGGTTCAAGCACTCCTCTCACCACAGCCTCCCTAGTAGCTGGGAATACAGGTGTGAGCCATCATGCCCAGCCGGCTCTGCTTTCACCCTGTGCTGTCCAACAGTTGGAATGCTTCTGGACCCGCTCTGAAGCATAAAATACACTTCGGATTTCAAAGACTTCATTTTAAAAAAATACAAAATAGCCGGGCTCGGTGGCTCAGCCTGTAATCCTGCACCTTTGGGAGGCTGAGGTGAGTGGATTGCCTGAGCCCACGGGTTTGAGACCAGCCTGGGCAGCGAGACCTCATCTCTACAATAAATCAAAATATCAGCCAGGCGTGGTAGCGCCGGGCGTGGTAGACTGAGGCGGAAGGATTGCCAGAGCCCAGCAGGTCGAGGCTGCGGTGGCCGGGAGCAGCCACTGCACTCCAGTCTGAGCGACAGAGTGAGACTCCAACTAAAAAAAAAAAAATACAAAATATCTGTGAGTTGTTTTTTTAAAGTCATTCCAGGCCAAGCACAGTGGCTCATGCCTGTAATCCCAGCACTTTGGATGGCCAAGGTGGTAGGATATCTTGCACCCAGGAGTTTGAGACCAGACTGGGCAACATAGCAAGACCTCATCTCTACAATAAAAAAGTTTTTTAAATTAGCTGGGAATGGAGGTGCCTGCTTGTAGTTCCAGCTACTCAGGAGTCTGATATAGAAGAATCACTTGAGCCCAGGAGGTCGAGGCTGTGGTGAGCTGTAACTATGACACTGCACTCCAGCCTGGGCAACAGAGCAACACCCTAACTCAAAAAAAAAAAAATTCCATGTTGACATTATTACTATGTTGTATCTGTTGAGTTAAATGCAATTTTTTTTTTTTAAATTGGAGTCTCACTCTGTCACCCAGGCTGGAGTGCAGTGGCACGCTCACAGCCATGGCAGCCTTAATCTGCTGGGCTCTGGTGATCCTTCCACTTCAGCCTTCCAAGTACTGGAACTACAGGCATGCCCCATGATGCCCGGCTAATTTTTTTATTTATTGTAGAGACGAGGTCTCGCCAAGTTGCCCAGGTTGGTCTCAAACTCACGGGCTCAGGCAATCCTCACACTGCAGCCTCCCAAAGTGCTAGGATGACAGGCCTGAGCCACTGCGCCTGGTACATCATTTTTCTACTGGGCTGAGCACGTACATGAAAACATCTACATAAGGCATATTGTGTGTCAAGTTCTGTTCTTTGAGTATTACTTCTGGTTGATTTACTATTTTTTTGTAGAAACAAGGTCTCGCTAGTTGCCCAGGCTGGTCTGCAACTTCTGGCCTCAAGCCCTCCTCCCGTCTCGGCCTCTCAAAGTTCTGGGATTACAGGCGTAAGCCACTCGGTCTGTTCATTTATTTATTTTTATTTTTGTTTTTTTTTTTAGTTGGAATCTCACTCGGTAGCCCAGGCTGGAGTGCAGTGGCACGCTCACAGCCACGGCAGCCTTAATCTGCTGGGCTCAGGTGATCCTTCCACTTCAGCCTTCCAAGTACTGGAACTACAGGCATGCCCCATGATGCCCGGCTAATTTTTTTATTTATTGTAGAGTGCAGTGGCCGCTCCCGGCCACCGTGGCCTCGCCTGCTGGGCTCCGGCGATCCTTCCGCCTCAGCCTTGCGAGTAGCCGGAATTACAGGCATGCGCTACCACGCCCGGCTGATTGTTTTTTGATTTATCGTAGAGATGAGGTCTCGAACCCGCGGACTCAGGCAATCCACTCACCTCAGCCTCCCAAAGGTGCGGGATTACAGGCTGAGCTACCGAACCCGGCTAAACTCCAGGTTCTTAACTACTCTGCTGCGTTGCCTTTTTACCTCTCATGTGTGTGTGTTTGTGCGCGTGGGGCGTGTCCCTGTCTCTGTTTGTGTAATGGGTGTATACCGTAGGTGCTGTGTTTACATTGGACATGCGGACAACACATCGCTGACCGAGCCGCCTGCTGGGGTCGGGCACTCACTGTAGCATTCCCTAGCAGCTGCTACACTGTCCTGGGGTCCCCCAGGGTCCTGCTCTTACCTGGAGGGTGCTGTCGGCCGAGCCTGGCTTGAAGGCACCACCTAGAGCCTTGACTTGGTCGAAGAAGCGGGAAAGAGTCTGGGGAGAGGGGAGAGGTAGGGTCAGACAGCTTGGAGGGTGGGGGAAGCTCGGGCTAAGCGGTAGCTCTGAGGCAGAGGCATTTCCCGCTGGGCCACTTACCTGACTGCTGATTCCAGTGGGCGGGGTCCAGGTGGGGAAGGGCACCTCTGCTGGGAACAGGACAGGGGCTCAGTAGGGATGGGTGCTGTGGGGGGTTGGAGGGGGAGATCCCAGGGTCACGTCAGACCAAGTACCTTCACACACAGTTGTGTTCTTGTTATTCTGGAGCCCAGGTTTGGGCTTCCAGCCTGGGCCACAGCGGCACGTGTAGGAGCCCACGGTGTTGACACAGATGGTGGAGTTGTGGCACCGATGCTGCCCGGAGCTGCACTCGTCCACATCTGGGGACACAAAGAGGGGTCAGGCCCCGTCCCAGCCAGATAGGGTCCCCTGTCCTGCCTGTGCCCCACCTCGTGCCTCCCGGTATCCTGCCCCTTGGGTGGTGGACGCCGGGTCAGGAGGCCTGAGTGCAGCGGCAGCTCCTGCGGAGGCACCCATAGTAACTGGCTGCTGGCTGCTGCCTGGGGGTCCCCCAGCTTCCCCTTCGGTCCCCAGCTCCTTCTCCGGGACCCCCTGCTCTTTTCGCACGGCGCCTCAGAGGAATCAGTGCCTGGCACAGCGCCATTCTGCGTGGGGTGTGTGGGTGCCTTTGGACATGGGATCAGGAGCTTGGGGTCTCCGGAACGCGGGATCTGGCTCTCGACCTTCGCAGACAGTGTCGTTTGGGCCGTTGGGGGAGCCGGGAATCGGCGACCAGCCCGGGCGGCAGCGGCACTGATAGCCGCCCATATTGTTGAGGCAGTGGGTGGAGCTGTGGCACGGGTTGTGTCCGGAGGTGCATTCATTCACGTCTGAGGACAAAGTGGAGGTCAAGCCCTGGCCCTGACCGGCTCAGCCCTTCCCTGCATTCACTGCACCCACTTTCCCATCTGTCCACTGCCCCAGACCGGGCACCACGACTGCACGAGCTGCCGCTTGGTGACTTTCAACTTCGCTTTCAAAGCAAGTTGTGGTGGCCTCCCTGCAAGACGGACACAGCAGGGATCGTGGTCCCCAGTTTATAGGAGGTGTCACCAGGAGCGAAACCGAGTCACAGGGACTGGACGTCTTGGCCAAGGACTCTGGCTGCTCCCTCCCTGGCCAGGGCAGAAGATCCCCCTTAGAAAAGGAAGTGACACCTTCCACTCGCCCATGACAGTTGAGGAAGGGGTGAGGCCTGCGGCTGCACGGGGGAAATCCAGGCCCAGAGGGCCCTGCTGTCTCCCTGTCTTGCAGTGGGAACTTCCAGGGGGAGGAATCCTCCACCGGGGGCCTGGTGGGGCCTTGACCTGGGGGGACCCCGTGTCTCTTCTCCCCCAGCTCCATCCCAGCTCCTGTCCGGCCTCACAGTGTCCTCTACCTGCGCAGAGCCTCGGGTCCTCCGGCCTGAGCACAAAGCCGGGCTGGCACTGGCAGGTGTAGCCGCCCGGGGTGTTGATGCAGGTGCCGTGGCTCCTGCAGAGTCTGGGGTTCTGCTGACATTCGTCCACGTCTGCAAGCGGAAGGGAGGGTGAAGGGCGCCTGCAGCCAGGGGTACCCTTCAGGCTGGGGGTCGGCCATGGAAGCATCCAGAAGGCGCTCTTCCCATTTCCGACTGGCACTGAGGCATCCATTGGCTCGGTGGTGGCCCAGACCCTCTTGTCCAGAGGCCACCCAAGGTCTCCTGGCTCCTCTGCCTGCCTGGGCAGCTCCATCTGGGGTGGGGAGCGTCATAGCCCCCCGGGGCCGGCCTGGGGAATCGGGGCAGGCACCAGGGTGGGCCTTCCCAGGACCAAGTGGGGGAGACGCTCCTTCTCCAGCAGGCCGGGTCTGGCTTCCCTCGGCCTCATCCCCAGGGCGGCTGCTCACTGGCCGAGTTCTCCTTGGAAGCCGGGTGGCCCTGGCAGGACGGTGCTGTCCCATCCACGCTGAGAACCAGCTCCGGTGGGACGGCCCCAGACCCGTCCCTGAGCCAGGACCCGGAGATGAGGCTCAATGGCTGGGGGGAGGGGGCGCCAGGTCAGTGGCCGGGGCGGGGGGGGACCTTGGAGGTGGCTTTTTTCTTTCTTTTTTTCCTTTTCTTTTTATTTTTCAATTTTTTTTTTGAGTGGGAGTCTCACTCTGTCACCCAGGCTGAGTGCAGTGGCACGCTCATGGCCATCACAGCCTCGACCTGCTGGGCTCAGCTGATCCTTCCGCCTCAGCCTTCCAAGTAGCTGGAACCACAGGTGCACGACACCATGCCTGGATAACTTTTGATTTACTGTAGAGTTGAGGTCTCGCCATGTTGCTCAGGCTAGTCTGGAATCCACGGGCTCAGGCAATCCTCTTGCCGCCACCTTCCAAAGTGCTGGGATTACAGACGTGAGCCACCACACCTGGCTTTTTTTTTTTTTTCTTCCTATTTTAGAGACAGGGTCTCTCACTGTCGTCCAGACTGTAGTGCAGTGGAAGCCTCACCACCACGCTTGGCTAATTTTTGGTGTTTTTATAGAGATGGGATCTCTGTTGCCCAGACTGGTCTCAAACTCCTGGCCTCAAATGATTTTCTTGCCTCAGCCTCCCAAGTAGCTGGGACTATAGGTGGGCACCACTGCACCCAGCTAACTATTTTCATTTTTGTAGGGACCGGCTCTTGCTATGTTGCCCAGGCTGGACTTGAACTCCTGGCCTCAAGCGATACTCTCACCTCCGCCTCCCAAAGGGCTGGGATTACAGGCATGAGCCACAGCACCCACCCCTTTTTCTGATCCCCGGAGAGGCATCCCATCTGTGGCCGTGGCAATAGTGGTGAGAATCCACGAGTGAGCAAAGCCAGCCAAAGGCCCAGTGGCTGGACCAGGAGTAGATACCGACGGGGAGGTGGCCGCTGATTCTGTCATCTCGTTCTTTGCATTCCAACAGGGACATGAGCCTGCAGGCCCCACCAAGTGGGCACAGCTTCCATTTCTGTCCCCCCGTGGTCCAGCCCAGGGCTGGCCTTGGGGGACGCTTGGGCCTGGGGCAGTGGCCCCGGCGATGCTGTCTCTTGCCCTCTGGTCCAGACCAGAACCTCGTCCTTCTAGTGTGTTTGGGGTCGATGTCACCCTGCCCACCCCCTGGCCACGGCATCACCCCAAACCTCCGTCTCTGGAGTTGCTGTCAGGCCCGTGACCGGAAACTCTCAGGGAGTCAGGGCGGAGCCCTGGGTGGGGAAGGGCAGAGGCCGAGCACCCAGGAAGGCCATCAGGGCCCGGGAGGCGTCTTCTCCAGGCGGGGCTCTTGGCTAGGAATAGCTGTCCGGCCCTTGCCGGTTTCCGGGTGGGGTCTGGGGTCCCTTACGGTGGAGGCAGGGAGAGTTCCAGGCCTGGCTGAGCCACGTGGGCCCCAGTGGGAGCTGGTCTCATCCCAACAGTCACTGACGACACCGCAGGGGATGGATATTGCGTGGAGCGCCCTTGCCGTGAGCTCGTGAGCGTTCTGAGCGCCAACTCCCGCCCTTGGTCTGTTTGAGTCAGTCTCAGTCCGTCGCCCAGCCTGAAGTGCAGTGGCACGACCAAGGCTCACCACAACCTCGATCTCCTGGGCTCAGGCGATCCTCCTGCCTCAGCCTCCCGAGTAGCTTGGACTCCAGGGGCGCACCACCATGCTCAGCTAATTTTTTGATTTTTTTTGTAGAGCTGGGGTCTCGCTGGTCTTGAACTGGGCCTAAGTGATCCACCGACCTTGACCTCCCAAAATGCTGGGATTACAGGTGTGAGCCACCGTGCCCAACCGGGACTCTTTTTTCCCTTTATTTTCTCTGTTTTTTGTTTGTTTGTGAGGTTTTATTTTGGAGACAGGGTCTCGCTGTGTTGCTCAGGCTGGAGTGTAGTGGCATGATTGTGGCTCACTACTGCCTCAACCTCCCTGGACTCAGGCAATCCTTTTGCCTCAGCTTCCCAAGTAGATGGGACCACAGGTGCACACCACCACGCCCGGCTATTTTTTTTTTTTTTTTTTTTTTTTTAGTGGGAGTCTCACTCTGTCACCCAGACTGGAGTGCAGTGGCCACTCCCGGCCACCGCAGCCTCGACCTGCTGGGCTCTGGCGATCCTTCCGCCTCAGCCTTCCGAGTAGCCGGAATTACAGGCATGCGCTACCACGCCCAGCTGATTTTTTTATTTATTGTAGAGATGAGGTCTCACCTGCCCAGGCGGGTCTCGAACCCGTGGGCTTAGGCAATTCACTCACTTCAGCCTCCCAAAGGCGCGGGATTATAGGCTGAGCCACCGAGCCCGACTCGCCCGGCTATGTTTTACATTTTTTTTTTATGGAGATAGTCTTGCTATGTTGCCCAGGCTGGCCTCGAACTCCTGGGCTCAAGCAATCCTCCCGCCTCGGCCTCTCAAAGTGCTGGGATTTCACTACTATTATCACACCTCACACGTCAACAGTGCTTTCTGAATAAGTGTCCAGGCCAATGTCATCCACACAGCAGTCGGAATTCGAGTCCAGGCAGCTGGTCCCTGAGCCCGCCCTTGGCCCTCACACCACCCGGCCTCGCTGTGCTGGTGGGACAAGGACACGCACACCCTGTCCCATCTCGGACCCCAGGCACTGAGCCTCCATCCAGGGCCCCGCCCCTTGGATGCTGCAGGAACAGCTCTGGTGACCCCAAACCTCATGGAGGGAGCGACTGGGGACGAGGGGTGGCTCTTACCTTTACACGTGTTCTCACTCTCGTTCCTGAAACTTGTTGCCCCAGAAACGAGCCCGTATCCTGGGCTACACGTGCAGTAGTAGCTCCCATCCGTGTTCTTACAGTCTGCGAATTTCCCGCAGGACACATTTGAGGGTGGCACACACTCATTGATGTCTAGGACACAACAGGGCAGAGGGTTGCTGAAGGAAGCCAGAGCATTGCCCCAAAGGGGCAAGTTCCCTCAGGACAGAGACTCGATCACTCAACCTGACTCCCTGGCAGGGGCCTGGTCCCTTGTAGCCTTTGGAAAGAATCTTGAGCTGTGCTGCAGCTGGGGCAAGCCATTCCTGCAGGCCACCCTATCAGCCCTGCTCCTCTCAGTTCTCTGGCTGGTGCCCCAGATTTGGAGACCGCAGGCAGTGCCGAGATAGCAGATGGGCAGGAAGGTTGGCCTCCCCCTTCTCAGTCACAAGGGTAAACTGAGACAGACTCCAGACTCCTGGGGATCCAGCCCCTCTCCCTCCAGGAAGCCAGGCCAGTTCACTTCTTCTCCCTCTGCCTTCATAGCCTTTCCTTTCTGTGTCCTCTGCCCGCGTGACAGTGGCCCCTAACGACCACTCACGTCCCTCACCGGCCCCGGGCACTGCCTCATAACCTCTGACACGCCCCTGCATGCCCGCGTCTGTACCGTCACAGGTTTCTGTGGGGCTCGTGAAAATCTCCTCAGACGAAGAAATGAAGCCCGGGTTGCAGCGACAGGCGGTGGCGTTGACGCATGTGGAATTGTCAGGGCACCACCGGGCACAGCCTGCGGGGGCAGAGGGTGTGGTCAGAAGGCGAGGGCAGAGCCAGGCGCTGGGGAGGGGTCAACAGGGTCCCAGGTGAGGGGGTGCAGGGGGAGGGGGAGGCGGCCTCTCACTCCCCGGGGTGTGGGATGAGGGGGCTGGGCCCTCCCCGGCTGTGGCCGCACCGCTCCCCGCAGACTCACCCCCAGAGTTCTGGGTTCCTGCTCCCTGCAGAGTCAGTAAGACGCACAGCACTGCAACAGAGAGGACGGGGGTCAGGGGGACCCCAGAGCCAGAGAGGAGGCCTGAGGGTGATGCATTAGGGGGGACGGGGCTGCTGACCCCTGCCAGGCTCAGGTCCTGTCCGTGGCTCAGAGGGAGCCAAAGTGTGGCACGCCAGAGGGTCTGTCACCCCTCGCCTGTCTTTTTTCTTTTTGAGGAGACAGGATCTTGCTCTGTTGCCCAGGCTGGAGAGCGGTGGCTCGATCTTAGCTCACTGCAGCCTCCAACTCCTGGCCTCAAGTGATCTGTTGTCTTAGCCTCCTGAGTGGCTGGGACTAGAGGCACGCGCCACCACGCCTGGCTAATTTTTTATATATTTAGAGATGGTTGTGGTCTCTGTGCTGTCAAGGCTGGTCTTGAACCCCTGGGCTCAAACGATCCTCCTGCCTTTGCCTCGTGAGTAGCTGGGTCTGCAGGCAAGTGCTATCATGGGAAAAGTAGCCCAGCTACTTTATTTTTTTATTTTTTTATTTTTTTTTTTGAGTTGGAGTCTCACTCTGTCGCCCAGACCGGAGTGCAGTGGCCGCTCCCGGCCACCGCAGCCTCGACCTGCTGGGCTCCGGCGATCCTTCCACCTCAGCCTTCCAAGTAGCCGGAATTACAGGCATGCGCTCCCACGCCCGGCTGATTTTTTGATTTATTGTAGAGATGAGGTCACGCTGCCCAGGCGAGTCTCGAACCCGCAGGCTCAGGCAATCCACTCACCTCAGCCTCCCAAAGGCGCGGGATTACAGGCTGAGCCACCGAGCCTGGCTTATTTTTTTATTTTTTTGTAGAGACCCGGTCTTGCTGTGTTGCCCAGCTGGTCTCGAACTCTGGGATCAAGTGATACTCCTATCTCAGCCTTGCAAATTGCTGGGATTACAGGCGTGAGCCACTGCGCCCGGCCCCATCGTCCTTTCTTTAGGTCGAAATGGAGGGCCAGAGCGGGTCCTCTCGATCCCCGGCTCTAGGCGCTCCAGCCTTGTGCCCTTCCTCGGGCACACAAGCGCACACATGCCACACCACCACCGCCGTCAGCCACAGTGGCTTGTCCTGGAACCCAGTGGTGACATACGGCCCGGGCTCCCCACAGGCAGGAACTCGTGGCGGGTGCCTGATGGAGCCCTGGGGGGCTGAGCCCCCCGCCACTCCTGCTGCTCAGGGGGGCCCCACCAGGGCACGACCTGGAGTCCTCCTCAGGTCACCAGGGGCTTCAGAGATGGGGACCTGGGGACCTCCCCCCCTCCACCAGAGAGACACAGAGAGAGACAGAAGTGGGGAGAAAACAGATGAGAGAGAGAGAGAGAGAGAGACACAGAGAGAGACAGAAGTGGAGAGAAAATAGAGAGAGACAGGGATGAGAGACAGAGATAGAGAGATGAGGGAGACAGAGAGATGAGACACAGAAATGAGAGATGAGACATAGAGAGAAATGGAAAGAAAACAGAGACGGGCCGGGCTCGGTGGCTCAGCCTGTAATCCCAGCACTTTGGGATTACCTCGTGGGATCCACGAGGTGAGTGGATTGCCTGAGCCCACGGGTTCGAGACCCGCCCGGGCAACTTGGCGAGACCTCATCTCCACTATAAATCAAAAACCAGCCGGGTGTGGTAGCGTGCACCTGTAGCTCCAGCGACTTGGAAGGCTGAGGCAGAAGGATCGCCGGAGCCCAGCAGGTGAGGCTGCGGTGGCCAGGAGTGACCACTGCACTCCAGTCTGGGTGACAGAGTGAGACTCCAACTCAAAAAAAAGAAAAAGAAAATAGAGACAGGGACAAGAGACAGATATAGAGAGATGAGAGAGACACAGAGAGCCAGAGATGAGACCGAGACTCGGAGAGACAGAGACACAGAGATGAGAGACAGAGAGAGAGAGACATAAAGAAATGAAAGACAGAGAGAATAGAGAAGACAGAGCAAGAGAGGAGAAAGACATGGCAAGGGAAACAGAGAGAGACAGAGACACAGAGATGGAGAGAGAAATAAGGAACCCACAGAGAGACAGAGAGAAAGAGACAGGGGGAGGGGGCAGTGAGGATGAGGGACAGTGAGAGCTAGGGACAGCAGGGACAAGGGACAGCGAGGGAACAGATAAGGAAGGGGGGGGATGGAAACAGACGGAGGGAGGGACGGGCATCCCGGCAGCAGGTGGGGCCCAGAGAGGGCTGGAGGGGACGTGAGCCCCTGGAGACCTGGGAATATTGGGGAAGCAGCCAAGACCCCCATGACTTGAGGGGGCTGTCAGGCAGAGGGATGCGGACCGGGGTGGCAGCTGGGAGTGAGTCACTTCCTGGACCAAAGGGGAGGACTGACTCACCACGCTGTCGCCCCAATTCACCCTGGAGGGGGCTCCCAAGTGAATTCCGGGCTGGGTCACTGTTAACCCAGCTTGGCGGGTGTCTGGGGCAGACTGGAGATTCCCGGTCACTCAGCCCCTGTCCCCAAACTTGGCACACTTCAGCGTGGTGGAGAGCAAGCCCCCCCCCACAATCCCCTCCCAGCTGTGGGGTAAACTGAGGCTGCAATGCCCCAGCATGCCCCCCCCAGTCAAAATTCCTTTCTTCTTCCTCTCTGGCCACAGGGCTTGGCCAGTTCCCACCCTCGGCCAAGACCCAGTTCCTCTTTGCGGGGCACACCACAAAACGTCCTTCCCTTGAAAGATGGGACCCAGGCTTGGTCCATCTCCAGCTCCCAAAGCCCAGACAACTCCTCTAAAGCTCAAAACCTCCCCAGGAGGCAGGGGCTGTTCTCTCCACTTGTCTCTCTGTGTCCATTCCCCAGAAGGAACGACAGAGGCTCGGAGGCCAGAAAAGAGACCAGGAAGAATCCAGTGAACAAGAGACAGGTGAGGGTGGAACTGAAACTGAGCGGCTGAGGGCTGAGGTCCCCAAGCCCCGCAGGGCTCCTTCACACCCGTCCCCACCGCCTGGGCTGAGCCGGGCTCCACCCCTGCCCTGAGGCTGCCAGGCCAGGCCATCAGGGGCCTTGGAAGTTGCTCAAACAGGAGCCGAGAGAAGTTGCAGTTCTGGTTTGAATTCCATCTGGTTTGCATTCCCTGTCCCAGCCCTGGGATGAGGGCGGGGTGGCCCCCTTCCTCGCACCTCCTGCCAAGGACCCCCCAGACGACTCCCCAGACCGGCCATTGTCTTACCCAGAAATTATTATGAATAATAATCATAACCGTACAATCCTGTTTACTTCATTCTTCCTGTGAGCGGAGTTGACTGCGGACGGCTCCCTTAACCCTTCGAGCCCTCCCGTAAGTGGAGGCTGGCCTGGCTCCATTTTACAGATGAGGCGAGTGGGGCCCAGAGGCTCTGAGACGTGGCCCGGGGACACCGGCCAGGCAGGGCTCGGAGCCACCCGGAAGCCAGGCCTTGGCAGCGGCTCCCAGCAGGTGTGCCCCGCGCAAGGGCGGGCGGGCGGGGGAGGGGGGCTCCTGTCCTTCTTCCCAGGCCCAGGGGGCGCCAGGCTGACACCTGCGGCCAGGCTGGCACCGGGCAGCCGTGTCCCTGCAGTCCCACCGTCAGTCCTGGTTTTCACCCAAAGCCACTTCTCCCCAGTCTTTGTTGCCCGGTTGCTCCGGCAACTGCCCCATAACCGTTAGAGCCACCTTGGGTGGGGCGGGAAGGAGATCCCTGGGGAAAGTCACAACCCACCGGCTGCAACCGAAGCCTGGCACAGTCCCTCAGCGCACAGCTGAGTCCCAGCCGGCCCTGAGGGGCAAACCTGGGGTCTCTGGGGCTGCCCTGATGCTGAGCCCGTGGGGACAAGTGAGGGGTATCCCACAACAGGGGGACCCGGACACCAGCTCCCCCACGCCCCCCTAAGCTCTGTATTGAGAGCAGTTGCTTGTGAGGTCCCAGCACTCACTCGTGGCCCCCATTCGTTCCCCCGTGCCTCAGTTTCCCCTCTTAGGACGCGGCCCTCGGAATGGGCTCCTCCTGGAGAGCTTGGAGCCCCTCCGGGCCGGGCGGGGGCTCTGCGGGCACCCCGGGTCTCCTGCCGGGGGGGTGCCCGGCACTGCCAGCCCCTCTCCGGCGTCCCGGGCCATGTGGCTTCCTCCGCGCGCCCAGGGCCACCGCGGCCCATTTTCCACCGCGGCCGAGGGGACCGCTGGGGGGTCCCTCCCCGCTCCCGGCGGGCCCCAGAGTTCTTACTGAGGAAGAGGCGTTGGGGGCGGGGGCCTCCCATGGTTCCAGCTGCCGGTGGGGCCGAGGGGAAGCAGGGGTGGCGGGACCGGGCTGTCCCGTCTCCGGGCTGGGCAGCTGCGCGCTGTCCCGCCCGGCCTTTATGAAGGGGGCGGACAGCGGCTGGCCCAGGGCCCTCCCCGGAACTGGCGGGGCAGCTGGGAGGCGACAGGAAAGCGTAGTGAAAACACAGGCCAGGGGCGCTGCGCGTACACGCGTGCACACACACGCGTGGGTGCGCGTACACACACACACACACACACACACGCGTGGGTGCGCGTACACACGCACACGCACACACGCGTGGACGCGCACACAGACACACGCGTGGACGCGCGCACATGCACGCACCCACGCGTGGGCGCACAGGCACACACGCGTGGGCGCACAGACGCACACACATGCACCCACACTACGTGCACGCACAGGTGCATACGTGCGCGCGGTCACACACGCATTCCCGGCACAGGCACACATGCGGGCGACACACGTGTACACACACGCGCACGCCCACAGCTGCACCTGCTCGCGGGAACGAGCCCCCACCTGCCAGGGCTTCCCCGGGGGCCTGGCGAGCCCAGCCTGTGCGCCCCGCGGGCCGCCCGCAGGCGCAGGCGGGGCCGGCGGGCTGGGCCCCGGGCCGGGCCGCGGCAGAAACGGCTCTGGGCGCCGCCGGCGGGGCTGGCCGGCGACCGGCCCGTCTGCCCGGGTCCGCAGGGCCCGCCGCGCAGCTGCGGCTCCTCCCCTCCGGTTTTCCAGGCGAGAAAACGGAGGCGCCGGTGAGAGCCCTCTGCGGATGCCGGGCAGGCACCGAGGAGAGGCGGGGCCGGCACAGGGCAGCCCCGCTCCCGGCTCCCGGCCTCTGGGGCCTCTGGGGCCGGAGTTTCCCCTGTGGGAAACGTGCATTTCAGGGGCTCGTGGGCACCTCGTGCATCGACAGAATCACGTGATGGGAGAGTCGATCCCTTCTCAGATAAGCCATGTGACTGACTTGCCGTTTAAAAACTCTGTTATTGTACGATGTCCACTTGCATACCTAATCTTGAATTGTGCCCCACATTTTTAAAATAAAATGAGATAAAAAACCAAAACCGCTGTTAATTTTTTTTTTTTTTGAGTTGGAGTCTCACTCTGTCTCCCAGACTGGAGTGCAGTGGCCGCTCCCGGCCACCGCAGCCTCGACCTGCTGGGCTCTGGCGATCCTTCCGCCTCAGCCTTCCCAGTAGCCGGAATTACATGTAGCCGGTAGCATGCGCTACCACGCCCGGCTGATTTTTTTATTTATTGTAGAGGTGAGATCTCACTGCCCAGGCAGGTCTGGAACCCGTGGGCTCAGGCAATACACTCACCTCAGCCTCCCAAAGGTGCGGGATTACAGGCTGAGCCACCAAGCCTAGTTACGCTGTTAAATATTTACCAGATGCTTAATCTGCACCAGGCCCAGTCCTAAGTGGTTTTTTGGGGTTTTCTTTGAGTCAGGGTCTCACTCTGTCGCCCAGGCTGGAGTGCAGTGGCACGGTCATGGCCACCCCAGCATCGACCTGCTGGGTTCCGGCGATCCTTCCAAGTAGCCGGAACTGCAGGCACGCATGGAGGGTTCTTGAGCAGAAGAGAGACATGCCCTGACTCAGGTGTGACCAGACCGTGAGGGGTGGCAGCTGGGGCACCGGGTCAGGAGACTAAGAGGCCACAGCCCAGCATGGGAGCAGAGGAAGAAGAAAAGTAAGAGGGTTCTGGGTCCACTGGAGGGCACAGGACTTGCTGACAGGCCAGATTCGAGGGTGGTGACGGCGATGGGGACGTCCCTCTTCCTGCCTTCCCCCAAGGGTGCAGCAAACATCTGAAACCTTTTCTCCCACGCTGCCCTGTTCCTTCCTTAGCCTGCCCTGTGGGTGAGGCGTCTCAACCCCCATTCCACAGACAAGAAAACTGAGGCCCCAGGAGGCTGGACCTGCCGCAGGGACCCAAGGCATATCCCAGGAAGGAGAAGGCAAGAGAGGCAGCGGCCACCAGGAAGCGGTGTAGGAACAGCGTCCCGAACCTCCGGAAGCACCTCCAATCCCCCACTGTCCCCAGCTCCACTCACCCCTAGGGTCCCCAAACACTAGCTGTCTGACCTGCTGGTCTTCGAGGAGGGGGCATTGAACCCTGGGGTTTCCCGCTTTTTGGAAACAACCCAAAAGTCTAATCTGTTCTTGGTCTCACTCTGTCACCTAGGCTGGACTGCAGTGGCACAGTCATAGCTTAACATAGCCTTGACCTCCTGGACTCAGGCGATCCGCCTCAGCCTCCCAAGCAGCTTGGAGTACAGGCACACATCACCATGCCCAGCTAACTCTTTTTTTTTTTTGGTAGACACGGGGTCTCACTATGTTGCCCAGGCTGGTCTCAAACTCCCGGGCTCAAGCAATCCTCACACCTCAGCCTCCCAAAATGCTGAGATTACAGGCATGAGCCACCATGCCCAGCCTCAAAAGTCCAGTCTGAACCTGGTCTGACGCTTCCTCTCAGCCCCCCCTGTTGGTGTCCACTCCCCTCCCCCAGGCCCCTGGGACCCCTGGCAGGAGCCTGGGGCCCCACCTCTTTCCATGGCAGGAAGGAGTTAATGCTGGGAGTGGGGCTTTTGGCCACCCCCAGGACAGGGCTTCTTGACTTCAGTCATTGGTGGTGGTTTTCCCATAGCAGCAGTCTCTGCTGCAGATAATGATGTGTCTCATAGTTGCTCTAATATTTGCCACTTTTGCACCTTGAATTCATTTGTGTGAAAGGGGAGACTTGATTCAAACCCTTGCCCCAAGTAGGAGGGAAATCCCCAAAAAACAGGAAATGTTGGGAGCACAAAACTAGGTCTTTGAATTCTAGCTAGATATAGTCAGGAGTCACTGAGGCATTCAAGATACCTGGGTACTTCGTAGAGACTTTCTCCTGGGCCTTGGGCTTATGGCAGGGACTTGGAGGCTGGACTGCCCGCCCATGGGAGACTCCAACTCAAAAAAAAAAAAGAATCCAACCGGGCCCGGTGGCTCAGCTTGTAATCCGGTGCCTTTGGGAGGCTGAGGTGAGTGGATTGCCTGAGCCTGCGGGTTCGAGACCCGCCTGGGCAGCGAGACCTCATCTCTACAATAAATCAAAACATCAGCCGGGCGTGGTAGCGCACGCTTGTAATTCTGGCTATTCAGAAGGCTGAGGCGGAAGGATCGCCGGAGCCCAGCAGGTCAAGCCCAGCAGTCAAGTCCAGCAGTCAAGTGGCTGGGCGCAGCCACTGCACTCCGGTCTGGGTGACCGAGTGAGACTCCAACTCAAAAAAAAAAAAAAAAAAACCCTTCATGGCTTCCACCTCACCCAGAGCAAAGCCCCAAATCCTCCCTGTGGCCCGCAAGGCGCTGCACTTTCTGCCCTATCACCTCCCTCTACTGTCTCTTCTTTCTTTCCCCCTCGTCCCTAGGACTCCTGTTTTCCTTGCACAAAACACCTGGCACCATGTAACCTTAGGGCCTTTGCATGAGCTGTTGCTTTCGCCTGAAACCAAAATGTAAATCCTTCCCACTCAGCATCCACCACCCTCCACTGGACTGTCAGTCCTAAGGGCAGGATTTTTTTTCTTTTTCTTTCTTTTTTTTTTTTTTTTTGTTGAGTTGGAGTCTCACTCTGTCGCCCAGACTGGAGGGCAGTGGCCGCTCCCAGCCACCACAGCCTCGACCTGCTGGGCTCCAGCGATCCTTCCGCCTCAGCCTTCCAAGTAGCTGGAACTACAGGCATGCGCTACCACGCCCGGCTGATTTTTTGATTTATTGTAGAGATGAGGTCTCACTGCCCAGGCGGGTCTCGAACCCGCGGGCTCAAGCAATCCACTCACCTCGGCCTCCCAAAGTGCTGGGATTACAGGCTGAGCCACCGAGCCCGGCTTTTCTTTTTTTTTTTTTTGAGACAGGGTCTTGCTCTGTTGCCCATGCTCCTGACCTCAAGTGATCCTCCCACCTCAGCCTCCTAAAGCACTGGGATTATAGGCATGAGTCACCGCACCCAGCCCGAGGGCAGGATTTCTGTGTGTCTTGTTCACTGCTGTCTCTGCAGACAGAGCCTGCACTGTGGAAATCAGTAATACTCCCTACCCGACCCTTCCCCCATCAAAAGAACCCTCCTCAGACTTCCAGATCTGGCCCCTACGGGGCTGTCCTGTGTGTGTCTCCTCCCCCTCTCTGCCCTGAAGTCTCAGGCCTGCTGACCTATTTGGCAGCTCCTGGACAATCAGATGACCTTTGGTCTGCAAGGAGGGAAAGGGGACACAGTTCCCATGTGTCAGAAGGGAACCAGCCCCCATGGGGGTTGAACCACTGGCCTGGGTTGCTCAGCTCATAAGTAACCAGGAAGGGCTAGCCAATAATAATCATGGGATAGCCCGTGTGGTGGCTCACGTCTGTAATCCCGGCACTTTGGGAGGCGGAGGCAAGATTGTCTTGACTCAGGAGTTCGAGACCAGCCTGAGCAACATGGTGAGACCTTGTCTCTACAACAAATCAAAAAATTAGCCGCCTGTGGTTCCAGCTACTTGGAAGGCTGAGGTGGAAGGAGGATTGCCTGAGGCCAGGAGGTTGAGGCTGCTGTGGCCATGAGCCTGCCACTGCACTCCAGCCTGGGCCACAGAGTGAGACTCCAACTCAAACTAATAATAATGGTATTATTCGTTATCATATATTAATATAACATTATTTTTATTAGAGATGAGGGTCTCACTCTGTCCTCCAAGTCAGAGTGCGGTGGTACAATCATAGCTCACTGCAGCCTTGAACCCCTGGGCTCAAGCAATCCTCCAGCCACAGCCTCCGGAGTAGCTGGGGTCCCAGGAGCATGCCACCACGCTGGGCTAATTTTGGGGGACTTTTGTAGAGATGAGATCTTTCTATGTTGCCCCAGCTGGTCTCAGACTCCTGGACTTAAGTGATCCTCCCGCCTCGGACTCCCAAAGTGCTGGGATTACAGGCGTGAGCCACCACGTTGGGCCCTGACTGACTATTATTATTACAGCTGCAACGATAGCAAATCCCAACAGGGCATGACAGTGTTCACCAAGTGCCTACTGCGTGCCAGGCCTTGAAAGCACCTCACAGGGATTGAACCCATTTATCCTCCCAAGAGTTCTAGCAGGCAGGAGCTGTGATCCCCTCTCCCTGTGACAGATGGAGAAACTGAGGCACAGAGCGATGAAATGACTTGCTTGGAGTCACAGGGTGCCCCCTTCCTCTCCTATATCAGATGGGCCCGGGCAAACCCCACCTCTTCTTGAGGGCTCTGTGGTCTCAGGCAGGTGACATGGCCTCTCCGGGCCTCAGTTTCCCCATCTGTGAAGTGGTCAGGACTCTCCTGGCACCCGTGAGGATCATCAGGGGGTGGGGGAGGGTGTGGCTGGCAAGGGTTCTCAGTAAGCAGCAGCCTGGCTGTTAGGATGATCTCAGAGCTGGGGAACCGCCTCTGGTGGGGAGAGACACGAGAGTGGACCCCAATGTCCCGCTCCTGTCTTGTGCCACCAGAACCCGCACAGGTCTGGACTGAGCGGGGGTCAGATGGGGTCTCCGGGTGGTGGGGGCATAACAGGATGCCCCTGGCCAGGAGACAATGGCAGAGGAAGGGGCCGGGCAGCCCCCGCTCGGATGAGCCGGCAGCTGGCTCCAGGAGGGCGGTGCAGCTATTGTGAGACCAGACAGCTGTCCCCGAGCCAGGAAGCCCCAGAGAACTGGGAGGAGGGTGGCCGACCGCTGGCCGGCCCTGACCACCGAGCCAGGGCGGACCCACCACGGCTCACGTCTCCTCCTGCGGGCTGCACACCTGGGGTTCCGGAGCGCGGGTAACCCCCCAGCGGCCACCTGGCCGGGACACCTCGTGCCATCTTCCTAACCCCCTGTTCCCGCTCCTCCCAGCCTGGCCTGGGGAGCTGGAAGGCAGCGCCCAGCCGGGCCGTATTTATAGCTCCCTGGTGCTGCTGAATGATCTCCTAAATATAGAAGTCTGCTATTTGGGGCCCCGGCCCTGGAACTGCGTGGGGAGGGGTGGGCCGCACGTGCGCCTCCTGTCCGGGCCTCTCGGCCTCCTGGGACTGGGCTGTGGGGGGGGGTCTCTGGTGCAGAGTTGGGGAGCAGAGGAGGAGCCCACTGACAGGCAAGGAGAAAAAAGAGGCTGCGAGGTGCCAGGCCCGGTGGCTTACTCTGGGAGGCTGAGGTGGGAGGCTCGCTTGAGCCCAGGAGCTAAGACCAACTGGGCAACAGAGCGAGACCTCATCTCTACAAAAAATGAACAAAGAGGCCTTGGGGTCTCTGAGGGACAAAGAGGCCAGGCCCCAGCTCTGGGCCCAAGGAGGCGACCGCGCATGTAACTGGGTCCCCGTGCCCGGTTCCTCATCTTCCTTCTCTCTTGCCCCACAACCAACTGTGGTAAGAAGGGTGGGTTGAGCTGTCACTGTGTTCTCAGCTTCTAGGAAACAGAGCCCTTCAGGAAGCTGCAGGGGCACCCCAGGAGCCCCAAACAAACCCCACTGCCTAGCAACCCACTTCCTCATGGGTGCCGAGTTCACTGGCTGCCGGGCAGGGGGCCGGTGACGTGGGGCGGGTGGGGTTAAAAATAGACCGTATATAAGTAGCCACAGGGCCAGGCAGACAGGGGTTGCCAGAGCAGACTCTCCTCAGGGACAGAGGGGCCCAAAAGCATCCCTGGCCGCACTCCCTCCCCGTTTCCCCCACCTTCATGCCCTGCCAAGAATCGGCACAGAAAGGGGTGCCTGAGGAGAGAGTTGCTTCAAAGGACACCTTCACTGAGTCTTGAAGGCAACCCATGAACACGATGGTTGTTAAGATATTAATAAAACCCCGACACTTCCTTGGCAGTAACCGCATAAAGGGGCTAGAATATTATATGGCCGTGAAAAAGAACTCCAGGGATGAACAGTGAGTTGGCTGGGTCCCCACGACACACTCTTTTCTTTTCTTTTTTTTTTTTTTGAGTTGGAGTCTCACTCTGTCGCCCAGACTGGCGTGCAGTGACCGCTCCCGGCCACCGCAGCCTCGACCTATTGGGTTCCGGCGATCCTTCCACCTCAGCCTTCCAAGTAGCTGGAACTACAGGCGTGCGCTACCGCACCAGGCTATTTTTGATTTATTGTAGAGATGAGTCTCGCCAAGTTGCCCAGGCGTGTCTCGAACCTGCGGGCTTAGGCAATCCACTCACCTCAGCCTCCCAGAGGCGCAGGATTACAGGCTGAGCCACCGAGCCCAGCTTCTTTAACTTTCAAAATGCCAGCCTGTGGGCTCGGTGGCTCAGTCTGTCATTCCACACTTTGGGAGGCCAAGGCGAGTGGATTGCCTGAGCCCACAGGTTCGAGACCCGCCTGGACAACTTGGCGAGACCTTGTCTCTACAACAAATCAAAAACTAGCCGGGCGTGGTAGCACAGGCCTGTGGTTCTGGCTTCTTGGAAGTCTGAAGAGGAAGGATCGCCGGAGCCCAACAGGTCGAGGCTGCGGTGGCCGGGAGCGGCCACTGCACTCCAGTCTGGGTGACAGAATGAGATTCCAACTCAAAAAAAAAAAAAAAAAGCCGGGCTCCGTGGCTCAGCCTGTAATCCCGCGCTTTGGTAGGCTGAGGTGAGCGGATTGTCTGAGCCTGCGAGTTCGAGACCCGCCTGGGCAACTTGGCAAGACCTCATCTCTACAATAAATCAAAAAATTAGCCAGGCATGGTAGCGCTCACCTGTGGCCTCAGCCTACTTGGAAGGCTGAGGCGGAAGGATCGTCAGAGCCCAGCAGGTCGAGGCTGCGGTGGCCGGGAGCAGCCACTGCACTCCAGTCTGGGTGACAGACTGAGACTCCAACTCAAAACAAAACAAAACAAAATGTGTTATTTTCACAAGCAGTATACAATACACATAGAGGTTTCCACATACAAGTGTTTTCTAAAATGACGGTCATGTAACAGAATGTCACACAACTCAAGGACATGGTGTTTTGATGTTCTATTCAGACATGGTTTTATCAAGTAAGAGATGAAAACCAAAACAGATAGAACGCTAAAAAGTGACCGGGCACGGCGGCTCATGTCTGCAATCTCAACACTTTGGGAGGCCAAGGCGGAAGGATCACTTGAGTCCAGCAGTTCAAGACCGGTCTCGGTAACACAGTGAGACCTTGTCTCTACAAAAATAAAGAAATTAGCTGGACATGGTGGTGCGTGTCTGTTAATCCCAGCTACTCAGGAGATTGAGGCAGAAGAATTGTTTGAGCCTCAAGGCTGTGGTGAGCTGTGGTCACACCACTGCACTCCAGCCTGCACTCCAGACAGAGTGAGACACTGACCCCCCCAAAAAAAGTCCTGAAAAGCATCTTTATCAAGAAAGATAAAATAGGACTGATGTGGTGGTTCTTTGGGAGGCCAAGGTAGGAGGACTGGTTGAGGCCAGGAGATAGAGACCAGCCTGGGCAGCATAGAGTCGTCACTACACAAAAATAAATGGGGGGGGGGGAAGGGAGAGAAGGAGGGAGAGAGAGAAGGAGAAATAGAAGCAGAGAGAAAGAGGAGGGAAGGGAAGGGAGAAGAGAGAGGGAGGGACGGAGAGAGGGACAGAGAGAGACAGAGAGAGGTACGCCTGTTACGTTAGAGTTTTGAAAATTTGCCTGGGTTGTCGCCTGGCCCCCACATCACAAAATTGGATCTGTCTGCTGGCAGGACTAGCCTCAGCTGTCATTAAAAAAAAAAAAGTAAAGTAAAAGAAAGTGGGCCATGAGCTGGGCGCAGTGGCTCATGCCTGTCATCCCAGCACTTTGGGAGGCCAAGGCGGGAGGACTGCCTGCGTCCAGGGCTTCAGACCAGTCTGGGCAACTTGGCAAGACCTCGTCTCTACAATAAGTCAAAATATTAGCCGGGTGTGGCCGTGTGCGCCTGTAGTCCCGGTAGTCCCGGCTACTTGGAAGGCTGAGGCAGGGATCACCAGAGCCTGTAGGTCAAGGACATGCAGTGAGCTTTGATGGTGCCACTGCACTCCAGCCTGGGTGGCAGAGCCAGACTCAGAGTCTAAAACAAGAAAAGAAAAGGAGCCACGAGTAGAACAAGAATGTTGGGACCTGTTCTGTGAACCTGAGGCTCTATAAAGATTGTTTTAAAATGTAATTTAAAAATGTTTAAAAGTTTTGGCCAGCACGGTGGGTGGCTCATGCCCGTAATCCCAACATTTTGGGAGGCTGACGCAGGAGGTGCGCTTGAGCCCGGGAGTTGGAGACCAACCTGGGCAACATAGAGAGATCTCAGGTCTACAAAAAAAAAAAAAAAAAAAAGGTTTACAGGTTTTCAGAAGAAGCAAAGGAAAGAACGATGGAAAGACGGGGTGGGGGAGGGGAATGGCTTGGGCGGAACGGGGGTGGGAGCGGGGGGGGGGGGGGGGGGGGGACGGGCAGCCGACAGGAAGCACTGCAGTCCGGAGCTGGGAACACTGTGACACTTGGTGGCATTTCTGTGACTTCCTCGCCGCGCTGGGTCTCTTCTCCATTTTGCAAGGGCTTCTGAGCCGGGTGGTGCCGGTGCCCTGGAAAGGGTGGGCTCCAGCTTCTGGGGGGCACTGCACGATGGAGCCCCAGAATCCTCCCCTCAACTTGCAAGGGGTGGGGAAGGGCAGTGGAGGAAGGGGGTTTATTTAAGGTGGGTGTCCGGGTCGACCTCTCCCTGTGCCTCAGTTTCCCCATCCGGGCCTCTTCTGTTTTAGGTTTTCTGGATCCTGAGAAATAGGGTCACAGCCATGGCACTGACGGAGGGTCACAGTCAGTCCTGGAAAGAAGCAAGTGGTGATTTACGTCTGTAATCCTAGCACTTGGAGGCTGAGGTGGGGGGGATCGCTTGAGGCCAGAAGTTGGAGGCTGCGATGAGTTATGATCACATCGCTCCAGCCTGGACAGCACAGCAAGATCCTATCTCTAAAAAAAAAAAGAAAGAAAGAAGGAGCCATGTGTTCCTGGAGCTGATTTATGTCTGTAATCCTAGCACTTTGGGAGGCTGAGGTAAGAAGCAGCACCTCCCCAGTGCCCAGTTCACTGGGTTGGGGTCTTCCTTAGATGGCTGTGGGAAACAGTTTTGGGAGTTCCTCAAAATGTTAAACGTAGAGTTACCCTGTGACCCAGCCGCTCCCCTCCCAGGCACAGGCCGAGGGAACCCACTGCAGGAATTCAGCCCCTGGTACACTTGTGTTCATAACAGCACCACTCACCATCGCCATAAAAAGCAATTTCTCCTCCAGCCATTCAAAGGAATGAAGCGCTGATCCCAGCCACAGTGTGGAGGGACCCTGGAAGCACGATGCCAAGTGACAAGAGCCAGACGCCAAGGGTCACACAGTGCATGATTCCACTGATATGAAATGTCCAGAATAGGCAAATGCTTAGACAGAAGGCAGATGAGGGGTCCCAGGGGCTGGGGGTGGGGCGTAGGGACTGCTCATGGGACGGGATTTCCTTTTGGAGTGATGAGAATGTCCTGGAACTTGAGAGAGGTGTTGGTTGAGCAACACTATGAATGTATGAAATGTCAGTGGATTTAAAAAAATTTTCGGCTGGGCTAGGTGGCTCAGCCTGTAATCCCAGCACTTTGGGAGGCCGAGGTGAGTGGATTGCCTGAGCCCGCGGGTTCGAGACCCGCCTGGGCAACTTAGTGAGACCTCATCTCTACAATAAATCAAAAAAATTAGCCAGGTGTGGTAGCGCGCGCCTGTAGTTCCAGCTACTCAGAAGGCCGAGCCGGAAGGATCGCCGGAGCCCAGCAGGGCGAGGTTGCGGTGGCCGGGGGCGGCCACTGACTCCATCTGGGCGACAGAGTGAGACTCCAACTCAAAAAAAAAAAAAAAATTTTTTCATAGCCGGGCTTGGTAGCTCAGCCTGTAATCCCGCGCCTTGGGAGGCTGAAGTGAGTGGATTGCCTGAGCCCGCGGGTTCAAGACCCGCCTGGGCAACTTGGCGAGACCTCATCTCGACAATAAATAAAAAATTAGCCGGGCGTGGTAGCACGTGCCTGTAGTTCCAGCTACTTGGAAGGCTGAGGTGGAAGGCTCGCCAGAGCCCAGCAGGTCGAGGCTGCAGTGGCCGGGAGCGGCCACTGCACTCCAGCCTGGGCCACAGAGTGAGACCCCGACTCATTTGAGTCAGAGTTTCACTCTGTGGCCCAGGCTGGAGTGCAGTGGCACAATCACGGCTCTCCGTAGCCCCAACATCCCGGGTTCAGGCAATCCTCCCACCTCAGCCTCCCAAGTAGCTGGGACTGCAGGCACATGCCACCATGCCTGAATAATTTTTTTTTTTTTTTTTGTAGACATGAGGTCTTGCTATATTGCCCAGGTTGGTTTTAGTCTCCTGGCCTCAAGTAAACCTCATGCCTTGGCCTCCCAAGGTGCCAGGATTCCGGGCATTCACCACCATGCCAGCTGTTTTTAAAAAAATTTCTTTTGTAAGATGGGGCCCTTGCTATGTCGCTCGGGCTGGTCTCAATCTCCTGGCCTCAGACCATCCTCCCGCCTCAGCCTTCCAAAAAAGTGCTGGCATTATAGGCGTGAGCCACTGCACCCAGCCTGTGTGTAGCAGTTCTAAACACTTAAAACCCAGCGAGGTGTGAAGGTTGACCAGCCACAACACCCTATCTGCGGGCAGCGGTCTCTTCTCCTGCGTCCTGTCTGTGTGTGACAGTCACAGGAATACACAGGGCACAGAGAGGGTGACCAGTGGTTTGGGCACACAGCAGGAAGCCGCTGAGGCGTTCACCCCCCGCTCTCTTGGCCCCCAAGCTGGGTCTGGCCTCTGTGAACTGCCGTGTGTCCCGAGGAGACTGCTGCCACTCCCTGGCCCTGCTCAGGCCCCAAGTGGTTTTTCCGCCCTCCTCATCTGCTGTGTGCTGGGGGACAAGGACCCTCCATGCAGCTGTCCCCTCTGCCCCATCAGACCGCCCTGCACCTGCTCTGGCTCCAGGCCTAGGGGCCATTTTACAAATGAGGAAACGGAGGCTAGAGTAGGGAGGGACTGCTCAGGGCCACATAGAGGGGGCAGTGACAGGGCTCCCTGTGGTCTTCCCGACACTGGGGTGGGGACGTGGACTCTGAGGGAATTCCCGGGTCCAGACCCTGTCATCATCCACCTGGACCCGTGTGGCTGCCTCTGCCCGGTCTTCCCCACTCCAGGGAGCACCTGTGAGCACCTGAGTCCGGTCATGCCCCTCCTGTGCTCGAGACCCCTCCACGGCTCCCCCTTCACTCAGAGCCAAAGCCCAAGTCCTCTCCACAGTCCACAAAGGCCTGCTCAGTCTGTCCTGTCCCCTCCCCTTCTCACTTCCACTGTCCACTCCCTCCCTCCAGTCACGCTGACTTCCACCTCTGCTCCTCCAACATAGCAGGCACTTTCCCACCGCAGGGCCTTTGCACGGGCTGTTCCTTCTGACGACACTGCTCTTCTCTCCAGAGAATCCACATGTCCCACCTCACCTCCAGGTCTTTGTCAAACATCGCCTCCTCACTCTTATGACCGTTCCTCACTTTGTGGCCATTCCTCCTCTTTAATATTGCACCCATGTCCTGACCCCCATCCCTGTTAACCTCTTCCACTCTCGCTTTCCCAGAGCACTGATCTCTTTCTTTCTTTTTTTTTTTGAGTTGTAGTCTCACTCTGTCGCCCAGACTGGAGTGCAGTGGCCGCTCCCGGCCACCGCAGCCTCGACCCTGCTGGGCTCCGGCGATCCTTCCGCCTCAGCCTTCCGAGTAGCCGGAACTACAGGCGCGCGCTACCACGCCCGGCTGATTTTTTGATTTATTGTAGAGATGAGGTCTCGCTGCCCAGGTGGGTCTCGGACCCGCGGGCTCAGGCAATCCACTCACCTCAGCCTCCCAAAGGCGCGGGATTACAGGCTGAGCCACCGAGCCCGGCTTGCCTCTCTTTTTAAACATTTTTTTAAAGCAAAGAGAGCGTCTCTTTGATCCAGGTCTAACTGGGGGTGAGGCTGTGGCTCTGAGGGGTCCTGGGAGGGCAGGCTCAGTGGAGAGCAAGCCCCTCCACCCCCTGGGCACCTCCCCCCACCCACGGAGACTGCATCCGGCACCAGTGTGAAGCCAATGTAATATCCCCCCACCCGACCAATATAGGTCCTTTCGCTGTGGCGTTCTACTTATGGAAATGGCCCCGGTTTCCTTTTGTGGTAACAGCATCAAAGTTTTTTTTTCCCCAAATAAATTCATTTAAGAATTTTTTAAAAAGGAAACGCAAGTTGATAGAAGGGGAAATCTGTGGTTCGTGGACAGTTTCCAAATGCTGAGGGGGAGGACAGGAATGAATGACGCGCTTCAGATCCAGCCCAGAGTCCACGCAGCCGTGTGACGTCTCCCCAGCCAAGACCGCCTCCTGTGGTGCCACCATGAGTCAGGGGCAGGAGCCCCTCGGGTGGTCCAAGGAGGTGGTGTGCTGAGAGCATTTCCTGTGGGTTCCCCAGTGTCTTGGGGTGAGGGTGTCACTGGGGCTTTCTGGGGCCTTTGGTGTAGGTCTGGGTGACAAGCTCAGCGGCGATCTGGCAATCCCCTCGTGGACTTGCCGCCCCCTCAGCCTCTGTCCCCTGCTTCTGCCCTGCTCAAGAAGCCAGCCCCAGGGATCCCACTGGCCATGTGCCCACCACATAGCCAGGGGGCGCTGGCAATGGCGAGAAAACTGGCACCCGTGCCCTGCGCCGCCTTTGAAATACTCCCTAAGATGGCCAAGGGCACATGGATAGATGTTCAATGTCACTGACCACTAGGGAAAGGCAAATCAAAGCCACAGGAGGCCAGGAGTTCAAGACCAGCCTGGGCAACATAGCGAGACCCCCATCTCTACAAAAAAAAATAAAATTAGCCAGACTTGGTGGTGCGCACTTGTAGTCACAGCTACTTGGGAGGTTGAGGCTGAAGGATCGCCTGAGCTCAGGAGTTGAAGGCTGCATTGGGCACACTCCAGCATGGGCAACATTGTGAGACCTTGTGTCTTTTTGTTTGTTTGTTTTGAGTTGGAGTCTCACTCCGTCACCCAGACTGGAGTACAGTGGCCGCTCCCTGTCACCGCAGCCTCGACCTGCTGGGCTCCAGCGATCTTTCCGCCTCAGCCTTCCAAGTAGCCAGAACTACAGGCGTGCACTACCACGCCCGGTTAATTTTTTGATTTATTGTAGAGATGAGGTCTCACCAAGTTGCCCAGGCGGGTCTCAAACCGCGGCTCAGGCAATTCACTCACCTCGGCCTCCCAAAGCACGGGATTACAGGCTGAGCCACCGAGCCCGGCCAAGAGACCTTGTGTCTTAAAAAAAAAAAAAAAACAGAGACACCGGGCACAGTGGCTCATACCTGTAATCCCAACACTTTGAGAGGCCAAGGTGAGAGAATTGCCTAGCCCAGGGGTTTGAGACCAACTCGGGCAACTCGCGAGTTGCCACATTTTCCACCATATAAAAAAAAAATAGCCAGGTGTGGTAGTGCACCCCTGTAGTTCCAGCTATTTAGAAGGGTAAGGTGGAAGGATTGTCTGAGCCCAGCAGGTCTAGGCTGCGGTGGCCACGAGCATGCCACTACACTCCAGCCTGGGCAACAGAGTGAGGCTCTGACTCAAAAAAAAAAAAAAAAAAAAAAAAAAGAAAAGAAAAGAAAAAACAAAAAAAACCCAGAGACAGAAAATAACAAGTGTCAGTAGGGAGGTGGAGAAATTGGAGCCCGTAGGCACTGTTGGTGGGAAGATAAAATGGTGCAGCTGCTTTGGAAAACAGAATGGCGAGTTCTCAAAATATTAAACGTCAAAACACCATATGATCTGGCAATCCCACTTCTGGGTACGTGCTCAAAAGAACTGAAAACGGAGCCTTCAAGGGACATTTGTACAGTCATGTTTACAGTGACATGATCCACAACAGCCAAAAGGTGGAAGGGACCCATTTCCACTGATGGATGAACGGATAAACACAATGCAGCCCATCCACACAATGGAACATTATTCAGTCTTAAAAAAGGAAGGAAATTCTGATTCGGGCTACAGTCTGCATGAACCTTGAGGACATCAGGCTAACCTTGAGGACATCAGTTGGAGGAATAAGCCAGTCACGTGAGATTCTGCTTACAAGAAGTACCTAAGTTAGTCAAATCCATAGAAACAGAAAGTAGGATGGTGGTTGCCAGGGGCTGGGGGAAGGGGAATGAGGAGTCGTTTTTGTGAGTGGTTTCGGTTTGCAAGAGTTCTGGAGATGATGGTTGTGACGGTTGAACAACAACGTAAGTGTGATTAATGCCACTGAACTGTACACTTAAAAATGGTGAAGGCCGGGCACGGTGGCTCACGTCTATAATCCCAGCACTTTGGGAGGCTGAGGTGAGAGGATTCCTTGAACCCACGGGTTCGAGACCAGCCTGGGCAACTTGGCAAGACCTTGCCTCTAAAATAAATTCCAAAAAAATTAGCGGGGCCTGGTGGCGCATGCTTGTAGTTCCGGTTACTTGGAAGGCTGAGGCTGAAGGATCGCCTGAACTCAGCAGGTCGAGACTGTGGTGGCCGTGAGCATGCCACTGCACTCCAGCCTGGGTGACAGAGTGAGACGCCAACTCAAAAAAAAAAAGTTAAGATGGCTGGGTGCAGTGGCTCATGCCTGTGATCCCAGCATTTTAGGAGGCTGAGGTGGGAGGATCGCTTGAGCCCAGGAGTTCGAGACCAGTCTGGGCAACATAGGGAGACCTCGGCTCTACAAAAATAAAAATAAAACATTAGCCAGGTGTGGTGGTGCATGCTTGTAATCCCAGCTACTCGGGAGGCTGAGGCAGGAGGATCACCTGAGCCCAGGAGGTTGAGGCTATAGTGAGCTGTGATCCTGCCACTGCACTCCAGCCTGGGTGACAGAGCGAGACCCCTGGCTCAAAAAAAAAAAAAAAAGAAAAAGAAAAAGAAAAAAGGTTAAGATGGTAAATGTTATGTTCTGTGTATTTTACCATTAAAAAAGTCCAGTGCTGGAGGGTTGAGACAGGACTGAAACAGCGTGTGGGACCTGGCAGGTCACCACCACGTCTCCTCTATAGTTTGGGGGCAACCGGTCCCTCCAAGGAGCCAATACCAGCTACACCCTGAAGCCTCTCACGTTTCCCCATCCGGCCCTCCCTGCCCTCCTCCAGACACCCAGCTGTCCCCTCGACCTCACCCGGGGCGGCTGCTAGGGTCACTGGCGCGTTCTCCAATGTTCCAGCTTTCTCTCTCCAGGTGCGATGCGGGAAGGTATCACCCCGCCCCCTTGTGGCGCCATGTGACTCGCTCTGGCCAATGAAATGCAAGCAGACTTGCCACCTGTCACTTCGGCACGGGGGCTTTAAGAGCCGGGGCGAATCGTGCTGCATCGTCTTTTCCGTTCTGCTGCAGCGACTGGCAACGTGCCAGATGGAGGCTGAGCAAGAAGGACATCTCTGAGGCTTTAAGCCCCTTAGATCTGGGATTTGCTTGTCACTGAAGCAGAACTGAGCCCGTCTGGACTCGGCTGTTGCAGCAGAATCTGTGGGCTCCCCCCACTCCCAGTCGTGTGTTGTCCCTGACCTAAACCCCAGGCCTGGACCTAGGATGGAGCAAGAGAGGCAACATTTCAGGGGCACCCAAGAACACGGTAGTCAGGGTATACATTGTAGGCCAGGACTGTGGCTCACACCCGCAGTCTCACACTTCAGTAGGCGGAGGCAGGAGGATCACTTGAGCCCAGGCGTTCAAGACCTGCCTGGGCAACATAGTGAGATTTTGTTTCTACCAAAAAAAAAAAAAAAAATCAGCCAGGCATGGTGGCACACTCCTGTAGTCCCAGCTACTCAGAAGGCTGAGGCAGGAGGATCACCTGAGCCCAGGAAGTAGGGGCTGCCGTGAGTCATTGGCTGTGCTACTGTACTCTAACCTGGGCAACAGAGTGAGACCCCAACTCAAGGGAAAAAAAAGATAAATATTCTAATATGATATTTTGTAAAACTAAAGATTAATGCAAATTAGCCGGGTGTTTTAGTGTGTGCCTGTATTTCCAGCTACTTGGAAGGCTGAGACGGAAGGATCGCCGGAGCCCAGCAGGTCGAGGCTGCGGTGGCCGGGAGGGGCCACTGCACTTCAGTCTGGGCGACAGAGTGAGACTCCAACTCAAAAAAAAAAAAAAAGATTAATGCCAAAAATCCATGGTGAATAAAATAGCAACATTTTAGATAAAGACAAGATCGATGACAGGGCTGTGCTGAGACACATCAGAGCCACGGCAGAGGGAAAATCCAGTCTTTGCACGTTGCCTCACTCTGGTCCCACTTCTGGCAACACCCATGATGTTCTGCCTGGAGGTTTTTTTTTTTTTTATAAATAGACGAGGTCTCGCTGTTGTTCAGAAGGAAGTGCAGTGGCACAATCAAAGCTCACTACAGCCTCAAACTCCTAGGTTCAAACAATCCTCTCTCCTCAACCCTATGAGTAGCTGGGACTACAGGAGTTTGCCACATGCCTGGCTGATTTTTTTTTTTTTTTTTTGTGACGGGTCTCCCCTGTTCCCAGGCTGATCTGACTCCTGCCTCCCAGCACACCTTCTGGGCTCAGCGCTCTCCCTCGTATTGGAACTATAAGGCCACATGTCTGGCTATTTTTTTTGGTAATTTATTATTTTATTTGTATCCTTTGGGAGCTGGCTCCCTGTAATGTGATCAGTCGAGCCACTCAGCCTCAGCCTCCCAAAGTGCTGGGAACTTATAAGGCTATTTTTTTGTATTTTATTTATGTGAGTGGGTCTCACCGGGCTGGTCTGGGCTGGCAACCTCAGTGTCTTTTTTTTTTAATTGGAGTCTCACTCTATGTCCCAGACTGAAGTGCAGTGGACGCTCGCAGCCACTGCAGCCTTGACCTGCTGGGCTCCGGCGATCTTCCGCTCAGCCTTCCAAGTAGCTGGAACTATAGGTGCGCTACCATCGCCCGGCTAATTTTTTTTTTGTATTTTATTGTAGAGATGAGGTCTCGCCAAGTAGCCTGGGTGGGTCTCGAACCTGCGGGCTCAGGCAATCCACTCACCTCGGCCTCTTATAGTGCTGGGATTACAGGCTGAGCCACCGAACCCAGCCCTGGCTAATTAAAAAGAAATTTTTTTTAGAGATGGGGGTCTCACTATGTTGCCCAGGCTGGTCTCAAGCGATTCTCCCACTTCAGTCTCCCAAAGTGTTAGGGTTACAGGTGTGAGCCACCACACCCAACCTGGGGGCTTTCTATAACCCTTATGGCTGCAGGCCTGAGTTGGTGGGGAATTAATATCCCTGGGAACAACCCTCCATCAATTGTGGTGGACACAATCCCCCACTTCCTCACCACTCACATGGGATTACGGGTCTACACACTGTGTCAGAGTGTCCCTCAAGGAGCTGTGCCCCAGTTGCCCACAGCAGCAAGGTGTAGATTGACTCTGTTACACCCTTGTGTCACTTCCTGTCTTCTCCACTCATGCTCCCTGCAACCTCCTTCTCATGAAGCACCAGAACTCAAATCTTCGTCTCAGGCTCCTCAACTGGGGACACCAGCCCAGGGACATCTATTGCCATTTTGTTTTCAACACAGCAAAAGCTACCCGCTCTCTCAATTTCCCCCCTAACTTCTGGCCAAGCCTGTTGCACTAGTTATCTATTGTTGTGTAACAAAATGAACCTGAAACGAGAAGCTTAAAATAGCTCCCAACGGTTATTAGCACACAATGTCTGCAGGACAGGAAGCAGGGGTGATTTCACTGGGTCTTCTGCTGCCGCCAAGGTGTTGGGTGGGGCTGCGGTCTCATCTGGAGACTCAGTTGGGATGGATCCACTTCCAAGCTCATTCATGTGTTGACTGGAAGCTGCCCTTGGGTTCCTAGTCACACGGGCCTCTTACAGGGCAGCTGGTGTCATCAGAGCAAGGGAGAGAGAGACACAGACAGAGAAAGACACAGAGAGAGAGAGAGCTACACACACGCACACACACACACACTCACTCACACACAGACACAAGCAGTCTGAACACGACAGAAGTCTCAGTCTTTTGTAACCTAATCTCAGAAGTGGCATTCCATCACTTTGTCATATTCCATTGTTAGAAGCAAGTCATTGGGTCCAGCTCACACTCAAAGGAAAGGGGATTAGATATGGAGGAGTCTTGGAGTCTGTCTCCCTCACTTGCTCTTCTCAGCTTATGGCTCCACCCCCAGCTCAGCTGTTCAGGCCCCCAGTGGGGTTCCCTCCTGGGCTCTCCTCTTGCTGTCATCCTGCCCACAAGGCCCTCTAATCTGGCTCCCCCTGGTACCCCAACCTCACCTCCTTCCTTCGCCCTGGGCTGGAAGCTCAGTCCCACCTCAGGGTGTTTCCACCTGCTGTTCTCACTGCTTCTCACGGCGTGGAATTCTCTGCCCCTGATGTCCACCAGGGTCTCTCACCAGGAAGCAATCCAGATGTTGCCTGGGGCTGCAGTCTTATCTGAAGGCTCGATTAAGGAAGAACTCACTTTCTTCTGTACTTAGTTTTTGTTTTGTTTTGTTTTCTGAGTTGGCGTCTCACTCTGTCACCCAGGCTGGAGTACAGTGGCATGCTCACGGCCACCGCAGCTGGGCTCAGGTGATCCTTCCAAGTAGCTGGAACTACAGGCACATGCCACCACATCTGGCTAATTTTTTGACTTTACTATAGAAACAAGATCTTGCCAAGTTGTCCAGGCTGGTCTCAAAACCCTGAGCTCAGGCAATCCTCTTGTCCTGTCCCAGCCTCTCAAAGTGCTGGGATTATAGACTTTTTTTTTCTTTTTTTTGAGTTGGTGTCTCACTCTGTTGTCCAGGCTGAAGTGTAGTGGCAGGCTCATGGGCACTGCAGCCTCGACCTGCTGGGCTCAGGTCATCCTTCAGTCTCAGCCTTCCAAGTAGCTGGAACCACAGGCGTGTGCCACCACACCCAGTTAAATTTTGATTTATTGTAGAGCCGATGTCTCCCCAAGTTGCCCAGTCTGGTCTCAAACCCCTGAGCTTAGGCAATCCTCTCACCTTGGCCTCCCAAAGTGCTGGGATTACAGGCTTCAGCCACCACGCCCTGTCATTGTTGTTTTTAAGAGATGAGGTCTGGCTATGCTTCCCAGGCTGGACTTGAATTCCTGGGCTCAAGCAATCCTCCCACCTCAGCCTCCCCAGCTGGGATTACACTCGCATCTCATGACACTCGGCTTCCTCTTCTGATTTTACTTTGTACCCATCATTATAATAAGCCATAATCGCCGGGCTCGGTGGCTCAGCCTGTAATCCCAGCACTTTGGGAGGCCAAGGTGAGTGGATTGCCTGAGCCCGCGGGTTCGAGACCCGCCTGGGCAACTTGGCGAGACCTCATCTCCACTATAAATCTAAAACTAACCGGGCGTGGTAGCACACGCCTGTTGTTCCACCTACTTGGAAGGCTGAGGCGGAAGGATCGCCAGAGCCCAGCAGGTCGAGGCTGCAGTGGCCGGGAACAGCCATTGTACTCCAGTCTGGGTGACAGAATGAGACTACAACTCAAAAAAAAAATTTAAAAAGCTGGGCTCGGTGGCTCAGCCTGTAATCCTACGCCTTTGGGAGGCTGAGGTGAGTGGATTGCCTGAGCCCGGTTCGAGACCCGCCTGGGCAGCGAGACCTCATCTCTACAATAAATCAAAAAAAATCAGCCGGGCATGGTAGCGCATGCCTGTAATTCCGGCTACTTGGAAGGCTGAGGTGGAAGGATCGCCGGAGCCCAGCAGGTCGAGGCTGCGGTGTCTGGGAGCGGTCACTGCACTCCAGTCTGGGCGACAGAGTGAGACTCCAACTCAAAAAACAATAAAAATTAAAAAAATAAATAAATAAACCATAATCATGAGCATAACCGCTTTCCCGAGTTCTGTGGGTCTCAGCCAATCGTGGACCCTGAAGGTGGTCTTGACACCCATGACACAAGTCCCCATTCTCCCAGCCACCATTTTATGTAATTTTCACTGTCCTTGTCACTGAATGGCATGCTCTTGTCCATTGGCTATTTCCTGACTCTCTTCTCTGGATTGAGGGCTCTGGAAAGCCATGACCTCATCTATCCCTCCCAAGAGCTGAGTGGTCAGGGGTCAAGTGCCGGTCCTGCCACTTACTGGCTGGGTGGCCCTGGGCGGGCACCACCACGTTTCTGTTCCATTCTTTCCACCTATAAAACGCGAACATTAGCTGGGCTCGGTGGCTCAGCCTGTAATCCCGTGCCTTTGTGAGGCTGAGGTGAGGGGATTGCCTGAGCCCGCGGGTTCGAGACCCGCCTGGGCAGCGAGACCTCATCTCTACAATAAATCAAAAAATCAGCCGAGCGGGGTAGTGTAGCGCGTGCCTGTAATTCCAGCTATTCGGAAGGCTGAGGTGGAAGGATCGCCGGAGCCCAGGAGGTCGAGGCTGCGGTAGCCGGGAGCGGCCACTGCACTCCAGTCTGGGCGACAGAGTGAGACTCCAACTCAAAAACAAACAAACAAACAAACAAAAAAACGCGAACATTCGTCCTTCCTTCACTGGGACATCAGGAGACCCATAATGTGGGTGATTAACGCCTAGCAGGGCCTCCACAAGATCAGCTTCTGAGTGTTGGACACTGTATCTCCTTTATAACTACCACAAGGTCCAGCCACACTCAGTAAAAATCAAGTGAACAGGCTGGGCGCAGTAACTCACACCTGTAATCCCAGCACTTTGGGAGACTGGGAGGATCGCTTGAGCCCAGGAGTTTGAGACCAGCCTGGACAACACAGTGAGAACTTGTCTCTAAAAAAATAAAAAATTAGCTGGGCATGGTGTCTCGTGCCTGTAGTCCCAACTACTCTGGAGGCTGAGGCAGGAGGATCACCTGAGTCCTGGAGGTGGAGGCTGCAGTGAGCCTTGATTGTGTCACTGCACTCCGGCCTGGGCAGCAGAGCAAGACCCAGACTCAAAACAAAACAAAACAAAAAGCAAGTGAAATAAGGAGACTCCTCTGAGACCTTGAGATGGAGAGGCAGGCGGCTATAGCTGCCCAGATGGGGAAGCACAGAGGCCAGAGGCTGAGGGGCGGACAGGCAGGGTGGGCTGCCCCAGGCTCTGGACACACCCAGGCTCTGCCAGGGCTCGGTGGGGCCGCGAGTCCCACAAAGGCGTGTCCCTCTGAGGTCCACACAGGGGAGGCCTGGAGAGCCGCGGAGCCAGGGGGTGGGGAGGAGGCCAAGTCCCAGGGCCAGGCTTCGGGAGGAAACGCGTGGGAGGCCGGGGCGTGGGGGCAGCTGGATCCGCGCTGTGGGCGGCGCCGGCCGGGCCCAGAGAAAGCCCTGCTGGGCCTTGGCCTGTCTGGCCTGGCCGGGACGCCTCCAGCCTTGGGCGCCCCGGGACGCGCTCTTCACCCCCGGGAGGAATGTGCTCTCCCCCGCCAACCCCAGCCTTCCGAGGTTTCCACATAAGGTGCTCGCTCGGTCCGCGTGAGTTCAGCACAAAGGAATCAGCAGCACAAGGGAGGGTCCCCGGGGAGAAGCCGGTCTGGAAATGAGACCAAGAGGAGGACAAGGGGGCCGTGGAGAAGGTGCCCGCTCCCAGCACGCGTGCGCGGCTGGGGCTGAGGGCCGCGGTGGACCCGCGTGTCACCAGGGCAATGCCTCAGTTTCCTCCCTGTTGGCCAAGACGTTGGGTCAAAATATTTCGAGTCATCTATGTCTCCCGGCCCCCTTTTTTTTGAGTCGGTGTCTCACTATATCGCCCAGGCTGAAGTGCAGTGACACAGTCACAGCTCACAGCAGCCTTGACCTCCTGGACTCAGGTGATCCTTCCACCTCAGCTTCCCGAGTAGCTGGGAATACAGGCACGCACCACCACACCCTGGCTCATTTTTTAATTTTATTTTTTGTAGAGATGATGTGTTGCCCAGACTGTCTGGAATTCCTGGGCTCAAGCGATCCTCCTGCCTCAGCCTCCCAAAATGCAAGGGTTACAGGCGTGAGCCACCACGCCCAGCCTCTGTCTCTTTTCCTCTCTGTTGCATCAGCAAATCCCAAGATCTCTACTTTCAAAATCTATCTGGAATTCCCCACCTTTCACTTCTTTTTTTCTTTTTCTCTTTTTTGTGAGTCGGAGTCTCACGGTGTCGCCCAGGCTGGGGTGCAGTGGCATGCTCAGGGCCACCACAGCCTCTACCTACCGGGCTCAGGCAACCCTTCCGCCTCAGTCTTCCAAATGGCTGGAACTATAGGCGTGCCCACCATGCCCGGCTTATTTCTCTTATTTCTTGTAGAGACGAGGTCTCACCAAGTTGCCCCAGCTGGTCTGGAACCCCTGGGCTTAGGCAGTCCTCTCACCTCGGACTCCCAGAGTGCTGGAATGACAGGCGTGTGCCACTGCGCCCACCTGGCCTGTCTGTCAAGTCCCATCTCTTCTAATGGATGTATGAAATGCCCTCTCCTTGTGGTTTGCATTTGCATTTCACTAACAGCTAATGATGCTGAGCATCTTTTCATATGCTTATTCGCCACCCAAATATCCTCTTTGGGGAAGCATCTGTTCAAATCTTTCGCCCATTTTTAAATGGAGATTTTTGTCTTCTTATTGTTGAGTTCTGTGTATATTCTTATATAAAGAGTGCTTATTTTGAGCATTCTTTATATATTCTGGATACAAGTTCTTTCAGATATATGATTTGAAAATATTTCCCTCTAATGTGTGGCTTGTCTTTTCATTTTCTTTATGTCTTTTGAGGAGCAAAAGCTTTTATTTTTATGTATCAGGTCTTGCTGTGTTGTCCAGGCTGGTCTCAAACTTTCCGCCTTGGCCTCTCCAGTAGCTGGGATTACAGATATGAGCCACTGCACCCAGCAAGCTTTTATTTTGATGAAATCCAATGTGTTATTTTTGTTTATTTTATGCATCACACCTTTGGTAACATATCTAAGAAGTCTTTGCTGAAAAAGTGCTCAGCCTCACTCCACATCAGAGAAATGCAAATCAAAACCACATTGAGATACAACCTACCCCAGTAAGAATGGGCATCATTAATAAAACAAACAAACCGGCTCGGTAGCTCAGCCTGTAATCCCGTGCTTTGGGAGGCCGAGGTGAGTGAATTGCCTGAGCTCGCGGGTTCGAGACCCGCCTGGGCAACTTGGCGAGCCCTCATCTCTACAGTAAATCAAAAAATCAGCCGGGCATAGTAGCACGTGCCTGTAATTCTGGCTACTCGGAAGGCTGAGGCGGAAGGATCGCCGGAGCCCAGGAGGTTGAGGCTGCGGTGGCCGGGAGTGGCCACTGTACTCCAGTCTGGGCGACAGAGTGAGACTCCGACTCAAAAAAAAAAAAAAAAAAAAGAGTCGATCATACTCAGTGATCTATTACAGAAACAAAGAACAGAGTACCATATGTTCTCACTCATGGACCTTGAACAATTATAATACTATAAGAAAGCAATCGGTGGTAGTGGGAAACTGTCAGAGGAAGAGAGTGGAATTGGCAGTTGAGGGAAACTGCTAGGGGAGGGAGAGGCATGCCTCATCAGCAAGGGTACCTGCATAATCAATGTTTGTTTGTATACCTAATCCTGAATTGTACCCCACAACTTTATTTTTAAAAAAAGAAAAAAAGCCAGGCTCAGTGGCTCAGCCTGTAATCCCACGCCTTTGGGAGGCTGAGGTGAGTGGATTGCCTGAGCCCGCAGGTTCGAGACCCGCCTGGGCAGCGAGACCTCATCTCTACAATAAATCAAAAAAATCAGCCGGGCGTGGTAGCGCATGCCTGTAATTCCGGCTACTCGGAAGGCTGAGGCGGAAGGATCGCCGGAGCCCAGCAGGTCAAGGCTGCGGTGGCCGGGAGCGGCCACTGCACTCCAGTCTGGGCAACCGAGTGAGATTCCCACTCAAAAAAAAAAAAAATGAAGTTGGCTACCTCTGCTCCTGGTAGAGTGAGCGTTTGGCTGCTCAGGCCAGGGCAGGGCTGGAGGAGAGAACACTGCCACTACCGTGAGCGCTTTCCCACGCAGGAAGTGGCCCAACCCCGCAGGGCTGAGCTCCAGCCTCCAGGGTCCTTATCGCCGCTTCCATCGCAGCGGCCGAGCCAAACCGGCCACGCCCAGCTGCCCTGGCCACCCACGCCCGCCCCTCCCTTCAGCCTCGGCTCAGCCTCTACGCCCGAACGGAGCCAGGGGCCAGCAGGACCCCTGTGCCCTCTCAGGGGGGCACCACGGCCTCGGAAGCCTTGGGGGCCCTGCCTCGGTGACCCGGCTGCCCCCCAGCCGCCCCTCCCCCCCAGACCCGAGAGGGCAAAACGCAAAGACTCCAAGCCCTGCCAGTGAGTCCCAGGTGGGGTGGAGCGAACCCCTTGCCGCCTCCTCCCAGTCCTGCCCTCCGCTCGGCCCTGCCCAAAAGTCGTGGGAAAAAGCAACAAACCAAACCGCAGGAAGCCGGAAAAGCTCCCTCTGTGTACCAGACGGCTGCTTTGCTGGCCTGACCATCGAGTGATCCTTGTGAGCACCTAGGCCAAGTCCTTCCCCGCCCGAGAACCCTCTGCGGCTCCCACCTCACTCAGTCTTCCACAAGGCCCAGCGTGGGCATGATGGGCCTCTCACCTCCAGCTCTCTGCGCTCACTCACTGGTCTCCAGCCAAACCTATCTCCTCTCTTCCCCAAACACATCAGGCTGGGTCCAGCCTCGGGACCTTTGCACAGGCTGCTCCTTCTGCTTGGAACAGTTTTCCCCAGAGACGCTCACGCGTTCAGCTGCCACAAGTATTTGTGCAGATGTCACCTCGTCGCTGAGGCCTTCTCTGATCACCTCCCTGTTTAAAATCTCAGCTCCTTCCCCTCAGCCCTACTGGTTTTTTGTTGGTTTTTTTTTTTTTGAGTTGGAGTCTCACTCTGTCACCCAGACTGGAGTGCAGTGGCCGCTCCCGGCCACCACAGCCTTAACCAGCTGGGCTCCGGCGATCCTTCCGCCTCAGCCTTCCAGTAGCTGGAACTACAGGCGTGCGCTACCACGCCCGGCTGATTTTTTGATTTATTGTAGAGATGAGGTCTCGCCAAGTTGCCCAGGCGGATCTCGAACCCGCGGGCTCAGGCAATCCACTCACCTCGGCCTCCCAAAATGCGGGATTACAGGCTGAGCCACCAAGCCTGGCAGCCCCACTATTTATCCCTGCTTTTTAAAAAATCCTATGGCAACTCTTCATCTTGTTCACTGTTAGAACCCCAGCACCTAAAACAGGTCCAGGCATACAGAGGGTGCTCAGCAAATGCTTGTTGCAGGAACTGCCACTTTCTCTTCCATACTTGTCTGCTGAGGTATGGCGGGGCCTCCTGAGGCCACTTTACTCCCATGGGAAATGGCTGCTGAGAGGGATACACTCCTGAGGAAAGTCAGATTGAAGGAGGGAGAGTCCTGCATTTGAGTCCCTGGATCCAGCCGTGCTTAAAGCCAACTAATCTTACACTTATTAGTTACACAAACCAACATATCACTGTTATTTTTTCCTTCAGTCATTTGCAATTTGGATTTTTCTTTTTCTTTTTTTTTTTTAGCTGGAGTCTCACTCTGTCACCCAGACTGGAGTGCAGTGGCCGCTCCCGGCCACCGCAGCCTCGACCTGCTGGGCTCCGGCGATCCTTCCGCCTCAGCCTTCCAAGTAGCTGGAACTACAGGCGCACGCTACCACGCCCGGCTCATTTTTGATTTATTGTAGAGATGAGGTCTCGCCAAGTTGCCCAGGCGGGTCTCGAACCTGCGGACTCAGGCAATCCACTCACCTCAGCCTCCCAAGGCGCGGGATTACAGGCTGAGCCACCGAGCCTGGCTTGGATTTTTCACTTGCAACTGAAACAGTCCTCGCCAGTTGCCCCCTCTCCCCCCTTCTTCTATCTCTAGTTTAGTCCTCACCAGTGCTTGGCCTGAACTACCATCCCCTCCAACAGTTAGTTGAAACTGACCTTTCACTTTTCTGCCAGTCTTCCCCCTCTCCCTCCCTCGGCTTCCCCAAGCCATTCTGTGTGGGAGGATTCTGCTAGAGGTCTGTGTGCCCCCTAAGTGGTTCACTTCCCTGGCCCCCGTTTCTCCGTCTGTAAAACGGGACACGATACAGCTTGACCACTGTTCCCAGGCCAGCCTCCTCTCTAACCTCTTTGACTGACCATCACCCAGCCCCATCCCTGACCTTTGCTCAGAATTCCCCAAGGAGGTCTAGACTCACCCAGCCTCTGGTGCCCCCAGTCAGGGCTGGGGGGCAGCTGTCATCACCCCATTTGACAAATTAGGAAACGAAGCCCTGAGTCGCCCAATCAGTATATGAACAGGGCAATCTGTATAAGAGAGGTTAAAGTGTGACAGGCTGGAGATTTCCCAGGAAGGGGTGTTTCTGGCAGAGGCAAGGTGACCAGGGAAGGCTCCCTGGAAGAGGCGACATTTCAGGAATCCAGGCAGGGGAAGCTTCAAGGACAAAGGGAACCAGTAGGATGTGTTCAGAGCCCAGCAAGGGGGTTACAGGGAGGCAGGGAGCTGAGGACAGGTTGGAGGCCAGGTCCTGATCTTCACCTTGCTACCAGCCCATGGGGAGGGCACTGGGAGGGACAGGCTGGGCGAGCTGTGGGTGAGTGGTCTCCTGGGCACCCTCAGGCTTCCCCTCCACTCCCTTCTCACTCTGCCTGGCTCAGCACGACTCTGCCCCTACTTGGTAGACAGGGAAATTGAGGCCCAGGGGGGCCTTCCCGGGCTTGGAGCCATCAGCTCCGGCTTCCCCAGGCCCTGCTGCTGCCCCCACAAGGGGGACAGGATTCTAGGGGCCTTTGGCCTACCCGGAGGTGACTTGGGATCCCCAAGACCAGCCCCCAGTCACCTCTTCCAGGAAGCCTCCTCACCCTGCTCTGGCGGGGAACCGCTCCCCACCGAACTCCGTGTCAGCCCGTGGGTTCTCCGAGGGGACCTCGGCGGTTCCAGCTCGCCCCGCCCAGCCCAGCCCACCTCCTCTCAGGGTAATTAGGAAACGCAAAAGGGAGGAGGCTCCTGGGAAGGCAAATATTTTGGTTCTCAGAAGGCGCGAGAATTGCCCGATTCTCCACCGAGGAGGGGCAGTTACCCCTTCGCAAGGCAGGGATTGAGTCGGAGCCTCCGGTGGACCCCCAAGCCGCGAGGCTCCGCCCCCTCCCGGGGCGTGGCGGCCTGGGCGCCCCTCCTGCAGGGGCCGGGCTGGGGACGGGGCTTGGCGCCCCTCCCGGGGCGGAGCGGACCCCCTCACTTCCCCACACGGCTCCTTTCGGGGTGGCCGGGTCACACAGGGACACTTCGCTCTTGGAGGATGCTCGCCGGCGGGGCAGGCTGGGCCGGGGCTCAGGGTGGCAGGCTGGCGACTCTCTCGAGGGCCTTTTTCTCTGAAGCAGAGACCCCAGCCCCGGATGGAGGCGAGGGTGCCAGGGACACAGGCTGACCGCGGGGAGAGGGGAGGGCAGCCCCGGGGGCGCAGAGGGGACCCGGGACACCTTCTGGGTGGGGTGCTTACTGCAGCGCCCCGGGCTGAAGGAGGTGAGAGACCCTGTGCCTCTTCCTCCCTCGGTGTCCAGAGGCTGGAGCTGGGCACTGGTCCAGGGAGGCAGGCAGGGGGCCAGGAGGGGGCTCTTGGCTGCCTAACTGCAGTCACTATGGTCAGAGGCAAAAGTCCGGAAAGAGGAGGGGGCGGATGGAAGCCAGGGCTTCTCTGGGTGGGTGGCACCACACCTGCCCCACAGAGGCTGGGGCTTTCAGCTCAATGTGAGGCTCCTTCTTTTTCCCTCCGGCTCTCAGGAGATAACTTCCCAGGGGCAATGCGGGGTGAGAGCTGTCTCTAAAAGGGGCCTTGACATGCCTGCCCACCTGACCCTCTGGCTCTGGCCACTCTCACCTCCTTTCCTGGTGCCTGACACCACAGGCTCCTTTCTGCCCCAGGGCCTTTGCACCAGCCGGGCCCTTCCCCTGAAAGCCTTCCTCCGGTCTGGGCATGGCTGGGGCCTTGTCCTTCTCAGGCCTTGGGGCGAGCGTCACCTCCTGAGACCCCTCCCCACCCACCTTACACAGAGCAGGCCTCCCGTCCTCAACCACGCTGGCTTTCAGTAGTGACGGCACTTAGACAGCCGAGGGGCCTGGGGTCACCTCTGCCCACAAGGCTCCCTGCTGGCCTCCCTGGACAAGTATCACAACCAGCAGTGGCCTCGCAGGCTGCTGTCCTTCTAGCCTGGCATCCCCTCCACCGTAAGTTCCAGAAGGGCAGGGAGGCTTATCTGTTCTGTTTCATGGCGTCCTTTGAACCCAGAGCACAGAGAGCACACAGTCGGCGCTCCATACATGCTTGTTGCATGAATAAATGGACGACCAGTTCTAGCTGGAAGACAGCAGCTGGGAAAGTGAGACATGGAGGTGAATTTAACAGATGGGAGCTGTTTTCTTCTCTTTTCTTTTCTGAGTTGGAGTCTCACTCCGTCGCCCAGGCTGGAGCTGGGACATGCTCCCGGCCACCACAGCCTCGACCTGCTGGGCTCCGGCGATCCTTCCGCCTCAGCCTTCCAAGTGGCTGGAACCACAGGCGCCCACCACCACGCCCGGCTAATTTTTTTATTATTATTATTGTAGAGACAAGGTCTTGCCAAGGGGCCCAGGCTGGTCTGGAACCCCCGGACGCAGGCGACCCTCTCGCGTCCGCCCCGCAAAGTGCTGGGATGACAGGCGTGAGCCCCCGCGCCGGCCGCGGACCTGTTTTCAGAATGACTGCGGCGCCCGGGCGGGGAGGGGGGCGAGTCACCGCCCCGGAAGCCGCGCGCACCTCCGCTGGTGGCCCACAGGTGGCGCGCGCTCCCCGCGCTGCGGCGGCGGGAAGCGGAGCGGGGGTGGGGGGGAAGCCGAGCGGGCAGCCCCCTCCCCGTCGCCCCCTGGGGTCAGTCCCCGGCCCGGCCCGGGACTCCCGCCTGGCCCCGCGACCCTGCTTCGGGCCCCCACTCTGGCTGAGAGGCTTCGTGGCCAAGTGGGGGGGTCTCTGAGACGCGTGGGGAGGGGGCTGCGGGGTGGGGGCTCTGTCCCGCCGTCCACGCATGCTCCAGACACCCCCCCCCCGCATAGTTAGGACGCCCCCCACCTGGGGGAGGGGAAGGCTCTTGCCACGTGCCGGGCCTGCCTTAAGCCTATCTCGGCTGCGGTGGGCGCAGTGCCGGTCTGGGGGTGGGTGCCCCAGGGCACGCTTGTGGGACAGTGAATGGGCGACTCCCCTCTTTACAGATGGGAAGCCGAGGTTCAGGAAGGCAGGGTGGCTCACCCGGGTTCATAGAGCTAGAAAATGGTGAGGTTGGATTTGGAGGCACAAGGCCTGGCTCACTCCAGGGTCAGCCCATTTTAAAAACAGTTTTTTCTTTGAGTCGGGGTCTCGCTCTGTTGGCCCAGGCTGGAATGCAGTGGCAGGATCTTAGCTCACTGCAGCCTCCAACTCCTGGGCTCAAGCCATCCTCCTGTCTCAGCCTCCCTAACAGCTGGGACTCCAAGCACGGGTCATTACACCCAGATAGTGTTTGTTTTGTTTTGTTTTTTTAGAGACAGGATCTCACTATGTTGCCCAGGCTGGTCTTGAACTTCTGGGCTCAAGCGAGCTTCCTGCCTTGACCTCTAAACATGCTGGGTTAACAGGCATGAGCCTAGCCAGGCGTGGTAGCGCATGCCTGTAGTTCCAGCTACTTGGAAGGCCGAGGCGGAAGGATGGCCGGAGCCCAGCAGGTCGAGGCTGCGGTGGCCAGAAGCGGCCACTGCACTCCAGTCTGGGCGACAGAGTGAGACTCCAACTCAAAAAAAAAAAAAAAGCATGAGCCACTGTGCCCAGCTCAAAAAACATTTAAACATGGATTTCTTTGTTCCACAAAGTGAAACAAGATTCCCTCTGGGAAGTTAAAGTCCTCCCTGACCCTCCTCATCTGAGCCCCGAGACAGTGGTGTGGAGAGAGGATCCCCTTCCAACCCGCTTTCTCTGTCTTCATGCAGGTGTCTACACATACTGCAGAGGCCTCTGGATTTCCAGCCAGGTCACTGGGCACAAATTTCCCCTGTCTGGGCTTCAGTTTCCTCATCTGTAAGATGGGCTTAATGGCCATTGAACCACTTTCCAGGGCGTCTGTAAGGACTGAATGAGGTATTCACACGAAAACCCGGTAGAGCAGATCTTGACACGTGGGTGGCACCCGCTCAATTCCCACAGGCCCTGACCCCACTGTACAGCCAAAACTCTCTGCAGACCCTGCCAAGGGTCCCCTGGCGGCAGGATGGCCCGTTGAAGCCTGTGGCCTGTACCCCCTCCGGGAGGCACCACAGCTTAGCGTGCACACTGTGTGCGGTTCTGTTTCTCCCTGCTGCCTCTGCTTGGCTTCCCTAGAAACAGGCCCCTGATGCAAGGATTGGGGGTGAACACAGGAAACCTGGGGAGGAGAGAAGGGGTGTCCAGCAGGTACGGGGTGTGTATCCACCGCTCCCCTTCTGTCTCTGGCTCAGGGCTGGGGACATCAGCCCTCCCCCCTGCTTCTGGCTCTTAGTCACGTGCTCTGAAGTGCTCCCAGATGCAGCCCGGCCCTGCAGGGTTTCTCTGCCTTTTCGCATGGCTGTTCCAGGGTCTCTTTGGCTGCGCGAGCCCACCCAGACGCCTGCAGCCGGCTGTGTGTACACTCGGTGTGCCAGTGTGTGTTTATCTGTCGTGCATGTGTCTGCGTCTGTATTTATCTGGCACGAGTGTGCTTGTGTTTGTTTTTTCCTTCTGCTCCGTCTCCGGGAACGTGGGAGAATCTTCTGCTTTTAATCAGGGGCCAGGGAACCTTCTTTCTGCCACATCAGCAACGGTGTTATTCTCGAGGCCCAACAGAAGTGACTTCTGCCCTCCTCAAGGTCAGAATCAAGGTGCTCTGCCCCGGAGGCCTCCCAAGGGGAGCAGCCAAGTCCTGCCTGCTGCTTGTGTGCCCAAGAGGGAAACTGAGGCACAAGGCACTGCCGGCAGCCAGGGAAAGGAAGTCGACTCCCACTGGAAGCCAGTGATGTGCAAAAACATGCGGACAGGCTTGATGAGTTCCCCCACCTGCTGTGTATAAGGAAAGGAATTCTTGTTCCCGTCTACAGGTGAGGAAATTGAGACGGGGGTAAGGCCCAGAGCTCATGCGGAAGCAAGAGGCTCTCAAGTCTCCGAGGTCCACGTCTTTGTTTTCTTCAAATGGCAACTGCTCTTGGCCACACACGGTGGTTCACGCCTGTCATCCCAGCACTTTGAGAGGCTGAGGCGGGAGGATTGCTTGAGCCCAGAAGTTCAAGTCCAGCCTGGGCAACCTAGAGAGACCCCATCTCTACAAAATATTTTAAACATTAGCCGTGCGTGGTGGAGGGGCTTGTAGTTCCAGGTACTCGGGAGGCTGAGGAGAGAGGATCACTTGAGCCCAGGAGGTCAGGGCTGCGGAGAGCTGTGATCCTGCCACTGCACTCCAGTCTGGGTGACAGAGGGGGACCTCAACTCAAAAGAGAAAGAACAAAACCAAGTGCACAGTGAGCACTGGCTTCAGTCAAAGGGGAAAGAAAAGCTGCCGTTGTGCTAAAGCTTGGAGGTGTGGGGTTCCAGCCAAAGCGAGTTCTGCCCAATAAAGGTTCACTTTTGTCATATAAAGGGACTCCCACTGCACTTGTGATTGGTCTCTGGTTTCCTTAAAAGCTATGCTGAAGTCCTAACCCCTGGTACTTTGACAGCGAACTTACTTTGAAACAGGACCTTTGGAGAGCTAAAGCCCAGTTAAGTTAAAACGAGGTCTGAGGCAGGAGGAACCCCTGAGCCCAGGAGGTCAAGGCTACAGTGAGGTATGATCATGCCACTGCATCCCAGCCTGGGCAACAGAGCCAGACCTCATCTCTAAAAATGTAAATAATAATACAAATAACAAGGCAAGGCACCATGGCTGACACCTGTAATCTCAGCACTTTGGGAGGCCGAGGCGGGAGGATCCTTTGAGCCAGGAGTTGAAGACCAGCTTGGGCAACATAGAGAGACCCCATCTCTACAAAAAAACCCAACTAATTAACTGGGGGTGGTGGCACGCACCTGTAGTCCCAGCTACTCGGGAGGCTGAGGTAGGCAGATCATCTGAACCCAGGAGGTCAAGGCTGCGGTGGTTGTGAGAGTGCCACTGCACTCTGGCCTGGGTGACGGAGTGAGACCCTGATCTAAAACCAAAAAACAAATGGCAGCTGTTCCTGAAACTCGGCAGGACTGTTGATCCTCATCCGTGCCTCAGTTTCCCCTCCTGGTCACCATGACTCCTTCCCTGCCAGCCCCGGGCGGATCAGCCCTGAGGCATCTGAATCATCCATGTTGCTTGGCAAGGTGCCGGGTTTCTCCTGCTTCCCTCTGTAGAGACTCCAGGCCCAGGGGCCCGACTGGCTCTATGAACACAGATATTAATTACCATTAATTAATAATCCCCTGTGTGGTTCCGGCAAATCCTTGAGCCCTGAAAGACCCAGACACTGACTTGGGTCCCTGATGCGTGGCAGTTGGGACATGGGCCAGGAGCAGGACCTATGGCTGGCACCACGTACAGGGTCCTAACCACCCTGGTCCACACCTGTGGACCCTGCATCTGTGGCTTTTTTTGGTTTTGTTTTTTTGGGTTTTTTTGAGTTGGAGTCTCACTCCGTTGCCCAGACTGGAGTGCAATGGCCACTCCTGGTCACCGCAGCCTCGACCTGCTGGGCTCCAGCGATCCTTCCGCCTCAGCCTTCCGAGTAGCCGGAACTACAGGCACGGGCTACCACACCCGGCTAATTTTTTGATTTATTGTAGAGATGAGGTCTCGCCAAGTTGCCCAGGCGGGTCTCGAACCCGCCGGCTCAGGCAATTCACTCACCTCAGCCTCCCAAAGCGGTGGGATTACAGGCTGAGCCACAGAGCCCAGTTGGGATACCCTTTGGACTGAAGGAGACCCTTGTGCCACCAGCTAGGAGATGGAGCCCGTGGTCCCCCAGAGGGTCGCTTGGCTGGACACAGAGGCTCAAGGCCCTCGTCTGGCACCCACCGACCTTAGGCAAATTGCCTACCTGCTCTTTGCCTCAGTTTCCCCACCTATGGCACGAGGATAACCTCTGCCTTGCAGGGTTGTTGGAATAAGTAAATATGTTTTAGTTCACATCCACATAAGGGTGCGGTGGCTGCTGGGACCGGCTCTGCCTCTTACCAGCTGTGTGACCTGCGTGCAGGGACTTGCCATACCTGGGTATCCGTTCTCCTGTCTGTAAAATGGGCCTATGCTGGCACGGTCCTCATGGGACTGAAGCAAAAGTCAGATCAAGTTGTGTCCATGAGATGCTTACAACCATGAGGGGCGTGTTCTAAGTTCACAATGAGACCAGGTGTGGCGGCTCACACTTGTAATCCCAGCAGTTTAAGAGGCAGAGGCAGGAGGATCGCTTGAGTCCAGGAGTTGGGGACCAGCCTGAGTAACATAGCAAGAACTCATCTTTACACAAAAATCAACAAATTAGCCGGATGTGGTGGCATGCACTGTAGTCCCAGTCACTCAGGAGGGTGAGACAGGCGGATCATCTGAGCCCAGGAGGTAGAGGCTGTGGTGAGCTGTGATCCTGCCACTGCACACCAGCCTGGGTGACAGAGTGAGACCCCAACCCCCAAAACAAAGAACAAAACTAGCCGGGCTCGGTGGCTCAGCCTGTAACCCCGCGCCTTTGGGAGGCTGAGGTGAGTGGATTGCCTGAGCCCGCGGGTTCGAGACCCGCCTGGGCAGCGAGACCTCATCTCTACAATAAATCAAAAAATCATCCGGTTGTGGTAGTGCATGCCTGTAATTCCGGCTACTCGGAAGGCTGAGGCGGAAGGATTGCCGGAGCCCAGCAGGTCGAGGCTGCGGTGACCGTGAGCAGCCACTGCCCTCTAGTCTGGGTGACAGTGAGACTCCAACTCCAAAAAAAAGAACAAAACCAAGTGCACAGTGAGCACTGGCTTCAGTCAAAGGGGAAAGAAAAGCTGCCGTTGTGCTAAAGCTTGGAGGTGTGGGGTTCCAGCCAAAGCGAGTTCCGCCCAATAAAGGTTCACTTTTGTCTCATAAAGGGACTCCCACTGCACTTGTGATTGGTCTCTGGTTCCCTCAAAAGCTATACTGAAGTCCTAACCCCTGGTTCCTTGACAGTGAACTTATTTGGAAACAGGACCTTTGGAGAGCTAAAACCCAGTTAAGTTAAAATGAGGTCTGAGGCAGGAGGAACCACTGAACCTGGGAGGTCAAGGCTACAGTGAGCTATGATTGTGCCACTGCACCCTCGCCTGGGCAATAGAGCTAGACCTCATCTCCAAAAATATAAATAATAATACAAATAACAAGGCCAGGTGCCATGGCTGACACCTGTAATCTCAGCACTTTGGGAGGCCAAGGCAGGAGGATCACTTGAGCCAGGAGTTAGAGACCAGCCTGGACAACATAGCAAGACCCCATCTCTACAAAAATCAAAAAGTAGCCAGGCAGGATGGCTCACACCTGTAATCCCAGCACTTTAGGAGGCGGAGGTGAGAGGATTGCCTGAACCTACAGGTTTGAGGCCAGCCTGGGCAACTTGGCAAGACCTCTTCTCTACAATAAAACAAAAAATTAGCTGGGCGTGGTGGCATATGCCTATGCTTCCAGCTACTTGGAAGGGTGAAGTGGAAGGATCATCTGAACCCAGCAGGTCAAGGCTGCGGTGGCTATGAGGGTGCCAGAGTGGATGACACAGAGAGATTTCGGTTAAAAAAAAAAAAAAATCGCTGGGCTCGGTGGCTCAGCCTGTAATCCTGCGCCTTGGGAGGCTGAGGTGAGTGGATTGCCTGAGCCCGCGGGTTTGAGACCTGCCTGGGCAACTTGTTGAGACCTCATCTCTACAATAAAGCAAAAATGAACCGGGCATGGTAGCGCGCCCCTGTAGTTCCAGCTACTCGGAAGGCTGAGGCGGAAGGATCGCCGGAGCCCAGCGGGTCGAGGCTGCGGTGGCCGGGAGCGGCCACTGCACTCCAATCTGGGCGACAAAGTGAGACTCCAACTAAAAAAAAAAATCCCAAAATCAGCAGGGAGTGGTGCCATGCACCTGTAGTCCCAGCTACTTGGGAGACTGAGGTGGGAGGATCATCTGAGTTCAGGAGGTTGAGGCTGCGAAGAGCCGTGATTGTGCCACTGCCCTCCAGCCTGGGCAACCGAGTGAGACTCCACTAAAAAAAAAAAAAAAAAAATCGCAGAGCAGGTTCAAACGGGTCGGTGGGGAGGGGCAGAGAAGACCAGAGCAGGTGAAGATAAGGAGGGAGGGGAGGCTGCGGGCGAAGGATCCTCACACTGGGCTTGGCACCCAGTAGGCGCCTAATCCATGCTCTGTGGCTTCCCTTCTGGTCCAGGGGGAGGAGGAGAGAGAGGGAGAGATGCCTGGATGGAATGGCTCCAGCCAGGGGAGCCAGCACTGGTAATGACGTAATGAAACTACAAAGTAATGGGCCCTTCTCTCTGGGAGGCGGCGAGACTCTAATTAGAATGAAAATGCGGTTTAATGAGAATGAAAACAGTGATTGTGCCGGGCAGCGCCACAGTCCAGAAGTCCCACTCTCCCTCGGGGCACTGTCCTGGCCTCCGAGAGGCTGGGCCTGGGTGAAACATACTCCAAGGGGCTGGGAAGGCCAGGGAGTGGGGGAGGGATTGTCAGTGCCTCAGTTATCCCCCTAAAAGGTCCTCCCGGAAGGAGCCTGTGCAGAGGCCCACCTGCCTCTGGGACCGGTCCCAGGTGCCCAGAGATGTGTTTCCATCCCAGACCTTATTCCCAATAATAAGAGGGCCAACACCTGGGGTGGTGATGCACACCTGTAATCCCAGAACATTGGGAGGCTGAGGCAGAAGGATTGCTTGAGCTCAGGAGTTTGAGACCAGTCTGGGCAACATTAGCCGGGCTCGGTGGCTCAGCCTGTCATCCTGCACCTTTGGGAGGCTGAGGTGAGTGGATTGCCTGAGTTCAAGACCCGCCTGGACAACTTGGTGAGACCTCATCTCTACAGTAAATCAAAAACTAGCTGGGCATGGTAGCATGCGCCTGTAATTCCGGCTACTTGGAAGGCTGAGGCGGAAGGATCGCTGGAGCCCAGCAGGTCGAGGCTGCAGTGGCCGGGAGCGGCCACTGCACTCCAGTCTGGGCGGCAGAGTGAGACTCCAACTCAAAATATATATATATATATATATATTTTTTTTTTTAATTAGTTGGATGTGGTGGTTCCTGTAATCCCAGCTACTCGGGAGGCTGAGGTGAGAGGATCACTTGAGTGCAGGAGTTGAAGGCTGCAGTGAGCTAGGAGTGTGCCACTGCACTCCAGCCTAGGCTACAGAATGAGAATTTGTCTCTAAAAATAAATAAAATAGTATACCCAACAGTGGAACCGAATCAATGATGTTGTTTTTTGTTTGTTTATCAGTTGGAGTCGCACTCTGCCGCCCAGGCTGGAGTGCAGTGGCATGCTCACGGTCACCGCAGCCTCGAGCTGCTGGGCTCAGGTGATCCTTCCACCTCAGCCTTCCAAGTAGCTGGAACCACAGGCATGCGCCACCATGCCCGGCAAATTTTTAAATTTATTGTAGAGATGAGGTCTCACCAAGTTGCCCAGGCGGGTCTCGAACCCCTGGGCTCAGGCAATCCTCTCGCCTCCACCTCCCAAAGTGCAGGGATTATAGGTGTGAGCCACGAGCCCAGCTGATGTTGTTTGTTAAGTATCCACGCAGTGCCAGGAACTCAGCAGATGGGTCCGTTGACAGATTCTAACTCAGACAATCCTTAAAACCATCCCCATTTTACAGATGGGGACACTGAGGCACAGGGAAACTAAGGGCCCTAGTAGAAATATGTTAAAGAGTGAATGAAGGCTGGCATGGTGGCTCACAACTGTAATTCCAGCGCTCTGGGAGGCCGAGGCCAGAGGATTGCTCAAGTTCAAGAGCTCAAGACCAGCCTGGGCAACATAGAGAGACCTCATCTCTACAAAAAAAATAATAATAATTAGCAGGACATAGTGCTGTGTGCCTGTGTCCCCAGCTACTCAGGAGGCTGAGGTGGGAGGATCGCCTGAGCCCAGGAGATCAAGACCGCAGTGAGCCGTGCTCGTGCCACTGCACTCCAGCCTGGGTCACAGAGCGAGATTCTGTGTCAAAAAACAAACTGACAAAAGAGTGGATGAGAAAGGTGGGGCCCGGTAGCCAAAGGTCTGCTTCTTTCCTCAGCAGATGGATGCTGGGGGCTTCAAGGGGTTGTCAGCCCTGGAGGCCAGGTTACCTCTCCCCCCCATCAATTTCCTCACTTTTTCAGTACCTCACCCTTTCTGTATTAGGAAGTGGGTGTGGCTAGATTTACCAGTCCCTCTTTTTTTTTTTTTGAGTTGAAGTCTTATCTGTCACCCAGGCCGGAGTGCAGTGGCACACTCACGGCCACCCCAGCCTCGACCTGCTGGGCTCCAGTGATCCTTCCGCCTCAGCCTTCCAAGTAGCCAGAACTACGGGCGTGCACTACCACGCCTGGCTAATTTCTTGTTTATTGTAGAGACGAGGTCTCGCCAAGTTGCCCGGTCGGGTCTCGAACCCTCGGGCTCAGGCAATCCACTCGCCTTGGCCTCCCAAAGTGCTGGGATTACAGGTTGAGCCACTGATCCCGGCCACCAGCTCCTCTTAAACCAGAGGAAACAGAAGCTGAGTAGTAGTAGTGGGCTGCAGAACCAGGACACAAAGCCCAAGCTCCTGCCTCCCAGGCCTGGACTTTCTTGCCGTGGAAAAGTGAGGTTCTTCAAGTGTTGGTCTGGATAAGAGCGAGGTGTGAGCCTGAGCAACAACAAAACCTCATCTCTACACACACACACACACACACACACACACACACACACACACACACACACGCAAAATCGGCTGGGTGGCTTGTGCCTGTAGTCCTAGCTACCTGGGAGGTTGTGGTGAAAGGATTGCCTGAGCCCCAGAGGTCAAGGCTGCTGTGAGCCACAATTGCAGTGATCATACCACTACACTCCAGACTGGGCAACAGAGTGAGACCCCGACTCACGAAAAAAAAAATAGAAGAGTGAGATTTGTAAGACCAGAAGGTCTACACTTTTACTTCTGAGAGGCACCGCAAGTAAAATGCAGCCTGTAGTGAGGACTTTTCAGGACAGAAACACTCACTGGGGCCAGGTAGGCAGTAAAAGCAGACCTGTCTAGACTTCCAAAGTGATCCCAGAATAAGGGAGAGTCCATTGTTTGCCACATATATGGCAGACAAAGCATTAAGAGCCTTAATAAGCCGGGCTCGGTGGCTCAGCCTGTAATCCCACGTCTTTGGGAGGCTGAGGTGAGTGGATTGCCTGAGCCCGCAGGTTCGAGACCCACCTGGGCAACTTGGCGAGACTTCATCTCTACAATAAATCAAAAAATCAGCCGGGCAGGGTAGCACGTGCCTGTAATATGGCTACTTGGAAGGCTGAGGCAGAAGGATCGCCGGAGCCCAGCGGGTCGAGGCTGTGGTGGCCGGGAGCGGTCACTGCACTCCAGTCTGGGTGACAGAGTGAGACTCCAACTCAAAAAAAAGAGAGCCTTAATATACCAAAGCACTTATGAATCAATAACAAAAAAGACAAACATCCCTAGCGTGAAATTGGCACAGGACATGAATAGGGGTTTCACAAAGGAACAATCAAAATTCAACAAACCTCTGCAAAGATGCTCTGTCTGACCATTCATCAGCTACAGGATCAGTTTTACTTGGCAAGCTTATCAGTGTGTGTGAGTTTTGGGGATGCACACTCAGGCATGGTCAGGGGAGTGTAAACTGATCCAGCTTTCCTGGGGGGCAGCCTAGATACTAGTATCAAACCTTTCAGTGTGCGAGCTCTCTGACCCAGTGAGTTCACCTCTAGGAATTTATTTCAGGGAGATAGCCAGTCAAATGGGCAAAGAACTATAAAGAGTAACTAACACAGGGTAGTTAAGAGCCCTGGAGCCAGCCAGGGTTCAAATCCTGGCTCCACTACCTTCAAGCTGTGTGACCTTGGTCACATGACTTAATGTCACAGGGGCCTGACTTTCTCACCTGTACAATGGGCGTCTCAGGAGGATTCCTGAAGCGAGTACGTGAAATGGCTAGTGAGCCTCTTACCAAGCGCATAGTAGGTGCTTGTTCTTAGTGTCATCATGATGAAAAGTTCTAAAAGAATCAGGAAACAACAGAGGTACCACTCCTAGGGGGCTAGCTATGTGCATCGCAGAAAACCAAAGTGAGGCTGGGCTCGGAGGCTCATGTCTGTAATCCCAGCAGTTTGGGAGGCCAAGGTAGGAGGATTGCTGGAGACCAGGAGTTCAAGAAAAGTCCTGGGTAACAAAGCAAGACCTCATCTCTACAAAAACAAAATAATTAGCCAGATGTGGTGGTGCCTGCCTGTCATCCTAGCTACTTGGGAGGCTGAGGCAGGAGGATCACTTGAGCCCAGGCGTTTGATGCCGCAGTGAGCTATGGTCACATCACTGCACTCCAGCCTGGGCAACAAGAGTGAGACTCCAACTCAAAAAAAAAGAAAAAGAAAAAAATCATGTCTTTTGCAGCAACATGAATGGAGCTGGAGGCCATTGTCTTAAGTGAAGTAACTCAGAAACATGTTCTTACGCATAAGTGGGAGCTACAAAGTGTGCACACATGGGCAGAGTGTGGAATCATGGACAGTAAGGACTTGGAAGGGTGGGGGAACATGGTGCATGTGCAATGTACAAAATGGACATTATTTGGGTGATGGATGCGCCAACGCCTCTAATTCACCACTCCACAATCTGTGCATGTAACAAAACTGCACTTTTTTTTGTAGTATGGGGTCTCACTCTGTCACCCAGGCTGCAGTGCAGTGGCACAATCACGGCTGTCTGCAGCCTCGACCTCCTGCACTCAGGCAATCCTCCTACCTCAGCCTCCCGAGTAGCTGAGACTACAGATGCACACCACATCCTCAGCTATTTTTTTTTGGTAGAGATGAATTCTCACTATGTTGCCCAGGCTAGTCTAGAACTCTTGGGCTCCAGCGATTCTCTCGCCTCAGCCTCCCGAAGTGCTGGGATTGCAGTTGTGAGCTACTATGCCTGGCCTTATCCCAAACCCTTAAAAAAGCTTAGAGTCACCTGTTCCAGGCCACCACATTTTTAGTTGGTGGCACCAGGATTTGAACTCTTGTCCTTCTTTCCAATGCCAGAACCCGTACCATCAATCAGGACCACCCTCTCCCCCAGCTGGTTCCAGACATGGTGCCTAATGTCTCAGTGCATCGTCTGGGTCCCCAAGTCTGCTTGCGAGCAGACCAGCTACCAGGAGAAGCCCTGGGGAAGACGGAAGCATGTAGTTTATTGAGCAACTACTGTGTGACACTCGAAGGGGCTCAGAGAGACAATTCTACATGTCAGCCAACACACGACACATGCTCCTTATAGTGGGTCCAAGTGTGTCCCCCAAAAGACATGTCCAAGTCCTCATCCTTGGAATCTGTGAAGGTGATTTATTTGGAGAAAGGACTTTTTTTTTTAAGTTGGAGTCCCCCCCTCTGTCACCCAGGCTGGAGTGCAGTGGCACAATCACAGCCCACTACAGCCTCAACCTGCTGGGCTCAGGTGATCCTCCCGCCTCAGCCTCCCGAGTCACTGGGACTATAGGCAGCCGTCACTGCACCTGGCTAATGTTTGTATTTTTTGTAGAGATGAGGTCTTGCTATGTAGCCCAGGTTGGTCTCAAACTCCTGGGTTCAAGGAATCCTCCTGCCTCGGCCTCCCAAAGTGCTGGGATTACAGGCATGAGCCACAGCACCTGGCCTCAGAAAGGATCTTTGCCCATGTAAAGAAGTGAAGGATCTTGAGATGAGGTCAGCCTAGATTAACGGCGAGGGCCCTAAATCCAAAGACAAGAGTCCTTACACAAGACGGAAGAGGAGGAGTCACAGACGCACACCGGGGGAGAAGGCCAAAGACTGGGCCAACACGCCCCCAAACCAAGACATGCCTGCGGACACCAGAGCTGGAAGAGGCTGGAAGCATCCTCCCCCAAAGCCTTCATGGGGAGCACGGCCCTGCAGACACCTGGCTCTCGGGTCTCTGGCCTCAGAGCTGGGAGAGCAGTTTCTGTTGTTTCAAGCCACCCGGTTTGTGATTCTTTGCCAGAGCAGCCTGGGAAACCACTACAGCCTCCTCCCACATCATAGATGATGTCAGATGCACAGGAAAGTTGAAGGAACTGGCCAGTGCGTGACACGTGACATTGGCTAATTCTGTCCGTCTCTCTGTCTGTTCATTCGTCCCCCTTATTAGCAAATACCTTTCCCTGCCTCTTCCCCATTTAATTTATCACAGCAGTCAAAGAGTTTTTTTGTTTGTTGTTTTTTTTAGTCGGGGTCTCACTCTGTCGCCCAGGCTGGAGAGCAGTGTCACGATCATGGCTCACCACAGCCTCGACCTCCTGGGCTCAGGCGATTCCCCCACCTCAGCATCCCAAGTAGCTGGAACTATAAGCATGAACCACAGCACCCAGCTAATTTTTAAATTTTTTTGTAGAGACGAGGTCTCACTACATTGCCCAGGCTGCTCTCGAACGTCTGGGCTCAAGAAATTCTCCTACATCAGCCTCCCAAAAGTGCTGGAATTATATGACACATGTGTCCCCACATTTGTGAGTGGCATCATAATTCTGTCGGTCGCAGCTAGTCTAGGATATGAGGGCTTTGGCTGGTTCTTGTCTATGGCCTTGCAAACAGTAGGCGCTCAACAAATATTTGTTGAGTGAGTGGTGAACCCAAGCCTGAATGACACCCAAAAGGTGGCTCTAAGGGGCCATGTAGACTTTTCCCAGAGCCTTCCGTGCACCTGGTGACGATTTTATTTAATTTATTTTTTAATTTAAATAGAAATGAGTTCTCACTATGCTGCCCAGGCTGGTCCCAAACTCCTGGGCTCAAGAAATCCTCCCGCCTCGGCCTTTCAAAGTGCTGGGATTACAGATGTGAAACACTGCACCCGGCCTTATTTTTATTTTTTAATTTTTTTGAGTCGGAGTCTGATTCTGTCACGCAGGCTGGAGTGCACTGGCAAGCTGCCGGCCACCACAGCCTTGACCTGCTGGGTTCGGAAGCTCCTTCCGCCTCAGCCCTCCAAGTAGCTGGAACTACAGGCACGTGCCACCACGCCTGGCTAATTTTTTTACTTATTGTAGAGAGGAGGTCTCGCCATGTTGCTCAGGCTGGTCTCCAACCCCTGGGCTCAGGCAATCCTCTCGCCTCGGCCTCCCGAAGTGCTGGGATGACAGCGTGAGCCACTGGGCCCAGCTATTTTTATTATTTTAGAGACGGGTCCAGCTTGTCACCCAGGCTGGAGTGCAGTGGGGCGATCACAGGTCACTGCAGCCTCCAACTCCCGGGCTCAGGCGATCCTCGGGCCTCAGCCTCCCACAGCCCTGGGACGTGGGGGGGGCGTTGTGCCCAGCTGCCGGCTCCTCCCAAGGGGGAAAAGCAGTCACAGACGTCCAGCCTGCAGGCGCAGCTGCCTGGGTGCCCCCGCCAGCCTCGGGGTCCAGGGGCATCTCGGCGGCCGGGGACAGCTGGGATGAAGGAGGAGGGGTCTGCGGCAAGCGCGACGGGAGCCGGGGGCGGGGTTGCGGGGGGCGGCTCCCCGGCCGGGGTCCCCTCCTGGGGGCTGGGCTGGCGGGAACAGGCCCGGCTGCCGGGCAGGCAGGGCCGGAGCCGGGGAGTCTGCTATCGACCGCGGGCGGAGAGAGGGAGGCTTTTCGATCCGCCACCCAGGGGGGAGGGCGAGGCTGGGGAGGCCAGGGGGCTTCCCTCTCACCCCCGCCTGCCACCCGCAGGCAAGGCCTGCAGACTCGGCCTCTTCTGAGGCTGGAATCCAGCTGCTCCCCACCTCGCTGTCCTCACACCTGGGTTGGAATTTCTTTTTTTCTTTTCTTTTCCCTTTTCTTTTCCTTGAGATAGGGGTCTCACTATGTCCCCAGGCCGGAGTGCAGAGGCACGATCACACCTCACTGCAGCCATGGACTCCTGGGCTAAAGCGATTCTCCTGCCTTAGCCTCCGGGGTAGCTGGGAACACAGGCGTGCACCACCACATCCGGCTAATTTTTTTTTGTTTAAACAAATATCTTATTTTGTTGCCCAAGCTGGTCTCAAACTCCTGGGCTCAAACAATCCTCCTGCTTCGGCCTCCCAAAGTACTGGGATTACCGACGTGAGCTCCACCTGGAATTACTATCCCTGAAGTTTATATGTATGTATGTATGTATGTATGTATGTATGTATTTAGAGTAGGGGTCTCACTCTGTCACCCAGGTTGGAGTGCAATGGCATACTCACGGCCACTGCAGCCTTGACCTGCTGGACTCAGGCGATCCTTCCACCTTAGTCTTCCAAGTAGCTGGAACCACAGACATGTGCCACCATGCCCAGTTGATTTTTCGATTTATCGTAGAGACGAGGTCTTGCCATGTTGCCCAGGCTGGTCTCAAGCCCCTGGGCTCAAGCAATCCTTTTGCCTTTGTCTTCCAAAGTGCTGGGATGACGGGCATGAGCCACTGTGCCTGGCCCCTGGAACTTGATTAAGGAATGCTTTAAATCCAGTAAGGTCCCATGCCTGGTGTATTACTTGTATGCATGCCCTGGGCTCCTACCCCATGAAATATTCCCATTCAGAAGGCCCAGAAGTCAGTGTCTTCATGCATTTTCCCACCTGCTACTACTCTTCTGATTTCTTTCTTCCTCTTCCATTCATTCATTCATTCCGAGTCAGAGTCTTATTCTATCGTGCAGGCTGCAGTGCTGTGGCATGATCACAGCTCACTGCAGCCTCAACCTGCTAGGCTCAGGAGATCCTTCTGCCTCAGCCTCCCGAGTATCTGGGACTACAAACGCATCCACCATGCGTGGCTAATTTTTTTTTTTGAGTTGTAGTCTCACTCTGTCACCCAGGCTGCAGTGCAGTAGCACACTGACGGTCACCGCAGTCTCGACCTATTGGGCTCAGAAGATCCTTCCACCTCAGCCTTTCAGGTAGCTGGAACTACAGTCATGTGCCATCATGCCTGGCTAATTTTTTTTTTTATTGTAGAAATGAGGGCTCACCAAATTGCCCAGGCTGGTCTCTAACTTGTGGGCTCAGGCAATCCTCTCACCTCAGCCTCAGTGCTGGGATTATAGGCGTGAGCCACCACACCTGGCTGTGTGGCTAATTTTTTTTTTTTTTTTTGAGTTGGAGTCTCGCTCTGTCGCCCAGACTGGAGTGCAGTGGCACGCTCCCGGCCACTGCAGCCTGGACCTGCTGGGCTCCGGCGATCCTTCTGCCTCAGCCTTCCAAGTAGCTGGAACTACAGGCGTGCACTACCACGCCCAGCTAATTTTTTTGATTTTATTATAAAGATGAGGTCTTGCCAAGTTGCCTAGGCAGGTCTCGAGCCCATGGACTCAGGCAATCCACTCACCTCAGCCTCCCAAAGCGCTGAGATTACAGGCTGAGCCACTGAGCCCGGCTTGTGTGGCTAATTTTTTAAAATATGTTGTAAAGACAGAGTCTCACTATGTTGCCCAGGCTGGTCTTGAACTCCTGAGCTCAGGAAGTCCTCAGTCTCTCAAAGTGCTGAGATTACAGGCACATGTAAGGCTAATTTTTAATTTATTTTTAAAAATTTTTTTGTAGAGAGTAGGTCTTGCTATATTGCTCAGGCTGGTCTCAAACTTCTGGGCTCAAGCAATCCTCCTGCCTCAGCCTCCCAAAGCACTGGGATGGCAGGGGTAAGCCACTACACCCAGCCTAAATCTCCATTGCTTTCATATCTTCTCAGCATTGCAGGAATTTTTCAGGGTCAGGAAATTCTCCTTCTGACCAAATACAGAATCAGGAAGCACTCGCCCATGTCTGCTGAGATCAGACTAAGAGAGCTAGGGCAAACAACTGGTGCTCACCACCTGGGGCCCTCTGTCCCTTGTGCAGTGGCCTCAGGGCAGCCTGGATGGGCAGGGCGTCTGGGAGCCTGCATCGGGGGTAAGGGGGGAGTCATCAGCCCTGGGACATTGTCCTACTGAATCCCACCTTTGAGGGGCTTCTGACAGCTGTTCCCCCGCACCCCACCCATAGGTATATCAATCCCTGCATGGGGCCCAGAAGAAGCCCCTACAGCCCCTACCCTTGACCTGCAGGTGAGTGGAGAGACCAGCCCCCTTCAGGAAGGTTCTGAATGCCCTGGGGAGCTCACTGGCCAGCCGTGTGCCGAATTATTTTCCCATTAATCCTATTAGGGACTGAATGATACCCCACTCCCCAATTTCGTATGTTGAAGCCCTAACCCCCAGTGTGATTATATTGGAACATAAGCCTTTAAGGAGGCAAAGTTAAACGAGGCCGTCAGGGTGGGGCCGCAGTCCAGTAGGACTGGTGTCCTTGTAAGAGAAGGAGACGGAGAGGGAGCACGGATTCAGGACAACTGGGACCTATGCTCCTGGGAAAAATAAAGATTAACAAAGTAAGAGGAAGAGACACAAGATCTCTCTCTTTCTCTCCACCCTCACCCTCCCCCCAAACACACACACACACACACACGCACATGCACACGCACACGCACACGCACACGCACACACACACACACGCACAGAGAGGAAAAGCCATGAGAACACAGCAAGAAGGCGGCCGTTCGCACGCTGGGAAGAGAGTCCTCACCAGGAACCAACCCTGACAGCACCTTGATCTTGGACTTCCAGGCTCCAGACTTGGGAGAAACACATTTCTGTTGTTCAAACCAGCCAGTTCATGGTATTTTCTTTCCTTCCTTCATGTCTTCCTCCCTCCCTTCTTTTTTTTTCCCTGTCTCTCTATCTTTATCTTCTCTCTCTTTCTTTCCTTCTTTCTCTTTCTTTCTTTCTTTGTTCTTTATTTTATTTATTTATTTATTTTTTTGAGTTGGAGTCTCACTCTGTCGCCCAGACTGGAGTGCAGTGGCTGCTCCCGGCCACTGCAGCCTCGACCTGCTGGGCTCCTGCGATCGTTCCGCCTCAGCCTTCCGAGCAGCTGGAACTACAGGCGCGCGCTACCACGCCCGGCTAATTTTTTGATTTATTGTAGAGATGAGGTCCCGCCAAGTTGCCCAGGCGGGTCTCGAGCCTGTGGGCTCAGGCAATCCACTCACCTCAGCCTCCCAAAGGCACGGGATTACAGGCTGAGCCACTGAGCCCGGCTTCTTCCTTTTTTTTAGAGACAGGGTCTCTCTGTTGCCCAGGCTGTAGCACAATGGCAAGATCATAGCTCACTGCAGCCTCAAACTCCTGGACTCAAGCGATCCTTCTGCCTCAGCCTTCCGAGTAGCTGGGACCATAGTTGCACACCTCCATGTCTGGTTAATTTTTTAATGCATATTTTTTAACTTTCTTTTTTTTTTGAGTCAGAGTCTCACTCCATCACCCAGGCTGGAGTGCAGTGGCATGCTCATGGCCACTCCAGTGTTGACCTGCTGGGCTCCGGCAATCCTTCCACCTCAGCCTTCCAAGTAGCCAGAACTACAGGCGTCCATTATGATGCCCGGCTAATTTTTGATTTATTGTCTCGCCAAGTTGCCCAGGCTGGTCTCGAACCCGTGGGCTCAGGCAATCCACTCACCTCAGCCTCCAAAACTCTGGGATTGCAGATTGAGCCACTGAGCCCGGCTGGAGTGCAGTGGCACACTTGTGGGCTGCTGGGCTCAGGTGATCCTTCCACCTCAGCCTTCCAAGTAGCTAGAATTAGAGGCATGCAACACCACGCCTGGTTAACTTTTTGATTTATTGTAGAGATGAAGTCTCACCTAGTTTCCCGGACTGGTCGCAAACCCCTGGACACAGGCAATCTTCTCACCTCCACCTCCCAAAGTGCTGGGATGACAGGCGTGAGCCACCGTGCACAACAATTTTTTTAATATTTCATTTTTAAAGATGGGATCTCATTATGTTGCCCAGGCCAATCTCAAGTCCTGGCTTTGAGCAATGCTCCCACCTCAGTCTCCCAAATTGTTGGGATGACAGGCATGAGCCACCACACCTGGCCAAGAGCCAGTATTTTCTTTTCTTTTCTTTTCTTTGAGTTGGAGTCTCACTCCTTCGCCCAGGCTGAGATGCAGGAGCATGTATGCTCACGGCCACCCCAGCGTCGACCCTCTGGGCTCCAGCGATCCTTCCGCCTCTCCCTTCCAAGTAGCCGGAACTATTGGCGCGAGCTACCACACCAGGCTATTTTTTATTTTATTGTAGAGATGAAGTCTTGCCAAGTTGCCTGGGCTGGTCTCAAACCCATGGGCTCAGGCAATTCACTCGCCTCGGCCTCCCAAAGTGCTGGGATGACAGGCTGAGCCACCGAACCCGGGCAAGCCAGTATTTTCTTATGTCAGTCTGTGAGGTGTAGTTCTGCGTCAACTTGGCTGGACTGAGAGAGACTTGGATAGTTGGTAAATCATTCGATCTTGTGTGTCTGTTGGAGCGTTTCTGGAAGAGATTAGCATCTGAATTAGTAGACTGAGTAGGGTAGACCCAGCCACCCCAACATAGGTGGGCAGCGTCCAATTCACTGAAGGAGAAAAACAGAGCACTGCGAGAGGTTGACTCCATCCTCTGTGCTCCAGCTGGGATTTTCGTCTTCTGTCCATGGACATTGGTGGTCCTGGCTCTCAGGCCTTTGGACTCCAACTCAGGACTCACTTCACTGGCTCCCCTGGTTCTCAAACCGTGGGATTTGGACTGGAATGTCACTAGCTTTTCTGGGCCTCCAGCCCACTGATGGCAGATTCTGGGACTTCTCAGCCTCCATAATGATATGTGCCAATCCCTCATAAGAAATCTCCTTCTCAAGCCGGGCTCAGTGGCTCAGCCTGTAATCCCGCACCTTGGGAGGCTGAGGCGAGTGGATTGCCTGAGCCCATGGGTTCGAGATCCGCCTGGGCAACTTGGCAAGACCTCATCTCTACAATAAATCAAAAATCAGCTGGGTGTGGTAGCGTGTGCCTGTAATTCCGGCTACTCGGAAGGCTGAGGCGAAAGGATTGCCAGAGTCCAATGGGTCAAGGCTGCGGTGGCCGGGAGCGGCCACTGCATTCCAGTCTGGGTGACAGAGTGAGACTCCAACTCAAAAAAAAAAAAAAAAAAAAAAGAAATCTCCTTCTCCTTTTTTTTTTTTTTTTTTTTTTTTTTGCGCCAGGGTCTCCCTCTGTTGCCCAGGCTGTAGTGCAGTGGCACAATCACGGCTCACTGTAGCCTCAACTCCCTGGGCTCAGGTGATCCTTCTGCCTCCGCCTCCTAAATATCTGGGACTACAGGCACGTGCCACCAAGCCAGCCTATTTTTTTTTTTTTTTTAGAGATGGGGGTCTCACGATGTTGTCCAGGCCGGTCTTGAACTCCTGGACTCAAGCTACTCTCCGGCCTCAGCCTCCCAAAGTGCGGAGATTATAGACATGAGCCATGGCTCCTGGCCTTATTATTTATTTTTTTTAGAGGTGAGGTCTGACTGTGTCACCCATGCTGGAGCGCAGAGGCGCAATCATAGCTCACTGAAGCCTCCATCTCCTGGGCTCAAGCTGTCCTCTGGCCTCAGCCTCCCAAAGTGCCGGGATTACAGATGCAAGGCACCACGTTCAACCTTCCATATCTATTAATATCCCATCAATCCTGTTTCTCCAGCAACCCTTGGCTAATACACAGCCCAGGCTGGCTACCACATGTCACTTGTGTCAGTTTGGGTTCTCAGTGAAGCAGAGGCCAAGATGGAGGTGGAAGTGCCAGAGATTTGCTGGGGAGGCATCTGTGAACAACAGGGAAGATGGAGGTGGGGCAGGAGCTGATGAGAAGCGCCTTGAGACCCCCATGGAAGTGAATGTCTGTGTAGGCAGTGGGGCCGTGGCCTGAGCTGATAGGTAAGAAGCCATCAATGGCTCCCATGTCCTCTGGCTTCAGCTGGGTGCTGCTTTTGGGACACCAAGCAGGAGGCTGGAAGGTAGAGCAGGGGGCGTGGACTCCTCTCCTCCCTCCCTGTGTGGTTGGACGCATTCCTGGGGTCTGGAGAAATTTGGGATTATGACCACTTGGGTTCCTGCTAAACACCCCCTGGTGCACAGGACAGGACACCACAGCAAAGGATGACCCAGCCCCGAATGTCAGTAGTGCCCAAGTCAAGAAATTCCAGTGTGGGTAACATAATGAGATCCCATCTCTAAAAAAATTAGAAAATTTGTTGGGTATGGTGGCATACACCTATAATCCCAGTGCTTTGGGAGGCAGAGGTGGCAGAATCACTTGAGGCCAGGAGCTCAAGATCAGCCTGGGCAACATAGCAAGACCCCGTCTCTAAAAAAAATTTTTTTTTAATTAGCCGAGTTTAGCGGGGCTCGGTGGCTCAGCCTGTAATCCCGCATCTTTGGGAGGCTGAGGGGAGTGGATTGCCTGAGCCCGCGGGTTCGAGACCCGCCTGGGCAGCGAGACCTCATCTCTACAATAAATCAAAAAATCAGCCGGGCATGGTAGCACATGCCTGTAATTCCGGCTACTCGGAAGGCCGAGGTGGAAGGATCGCCAGAGGCCAGCAGGTTGAGGCTGCGGTGGCCAGGAGTGGCCACTGCACTCCAGTCTGAGCGACAGAGTGAGACTCCAACTCAAAAATAAATAAATATTAGCCGAGCTTGGTGATGCAAGCCCGTAGTCCCAGCTACTTAGGAGGCCGAGGTGGGATGATCGCTTGAGTCCAGGAATGCGAGCCTGCAGTGATTGTGCCACTGCACTCCAGCCTGGGCGGCCGGGTGAGACACTGTCTCAAGAAAAGAAAAAAAGAGAAGACATAAAGGCATAGAGAGAGAGAAGGAGAGCAAAGAGAAGAGAGGGAGAGCCAGGCACAGTGGCTCACGCCTGTAATCCCAGCACATTGGGAGGCAGAAGCAAGAGGACTGCCTGAGCTCAGGGGTTCGAGACCAGCTTGGGTAACATGACGAGACCTCGTCTCTACAATAGATAAAAAATGAGCTGGGCATGGTGGTGCGGGCCTAAAGTTCCAGCCACTTGGAAGGCTGAGGTAGAAAGATTGCCTGAGCCCAGCAGGTCAAGGCTGTGGTGGCCGTGAGCATGTCACTGTACTCCAGCCTGGGTGACAGAGTGAGACTCTGACTAAAAAATAAAAAAAGAAGCCAGGTTCGGTGGCTCAGCCTGTAATCCCGCGTTTTGGGAGGCTGAGGTGAGTGGATTGCCTGAGCCCGCGGGTTCGAGACCCACCTGGGCAACTTGGCGAGACCTCATCTCTACAATAAATCAAAAATTAGCCAGGTGTGGTGGCGTGCGCCTGTAGTTCCAGCTACCTGGCAGGCTGAGGAGGAAGGATCACCGGAGCCCAGCAGGTCGAGGCTGCAGTGGCCAGGAGTGGCTACTGCACTCCAGTCTGGGCGACAGGGTGAGACTCCAACTCAAAAAAAAAAAAAAAGAAAGAAAAGACAAAGCTTTAAGGTGATGAATATCCCAATCACCCTGATTTGATCTCTACAAGTGACATGAATGCTTCAAAATATCACGTGCCCCCACAATAAGTACCTTTATTATGGATCAACAAAAAAACCTGGTGCGGTGGTCCTCACATGTAATCCTAGCTACTCAGGAGGCTGAGGTGGGAGGATTGCTTGAAGCTAGGAATTCAAGACCAGCCTGGACAACATAGCAAGACCCTGTCTCTACAAAATTTTTAAAATATTGGTTGGGCGTTATGTGTACCTGTGGTCTCAGCTGTCAGAGAGGCTGGGGTGGGAGTATTGTTTGAGGTCAGGAGTTCGAGGCTGTAGGGAGCTAGGATCATGCCACTGCACTCCAGCCTGGACTACAGAGCAAGATTCTGTCTCTAAAAAGAAGAAAAGAAAGAGGAGGAGGAGGTGGCAGCAAAAGTACTAGGCATCAAGTACTGGGGGAGCATCACTCTGGACATCAAACTGAGCAGCAGTAAAGCCCAGTGGTTAGGCACACAGATGCAATAGCCAGGCTGCTTCTCTCCGGCTTTGTGCCTTTGGGCAAGCCTCAGTGTCCCATTCACCTCCCAAGCCTCCGTGTCCCCTTCCAGCTCCCAAGCCCCAGTGTCCCCATTCATAAAAAGGAGGCATGGAATTAATGACAGCTTCACAGGTGGCTGCTGCAGGGGACTCAGAGGCTGCCGCCTACTCAGGAGTCCCCACAAAGGCCCCTGGGCCAAGTCTTGGTTTCCTAGCAGGGGGTGGGGTGGGGTCCACCCAGAGTGTGGGGCAAGGCTCGGTTCTGATGCCCTGGGGAGAGCAAAACAGGTAGAGGCACCGTGAGGGGGAAGTCCCGTAGTAGAGGGGAGGCGGGACACCTGCTTCTCTTCACTTTGCTCAGTGGCTCAGCCTGTAATCCCGCGCCTTTGGGAGGCTGAGGTGAGTGAATTGCCTGAGCCCGTGGGTTCGAGATCTGCCTGGGCAGCAAGACCTCATCTCTACAATAAATCAAAAAATCAGCCGGGCGTGGTAGCGCGCGCCTGTCATTCCAGCTACTTGGAAGGCTGAGACGGAAGGATGGCCAGAGCCCAGCAGGGCGAGGCTGCGGTGGCCGGGAGCATGCCACTGCGCTCCAGTCTGGGTGACAGAGTGAGACTCCAACTCAAAAAACAAAACAAAACAAAAAAAACAAAGTGGGGGGGCGGGGCGCTCCAGGCCAGGAGACGATACCCCCAGGTCAAGTGGAGCTGTGTCCGAGTGGCAAGTGGCTTACGAGAAGGCAAATGCCAGGAACATCATCCCTCAAAAGAAGTATACAAATGGATAAGGAACGTGTGAAAAATTGCTCCACACCGCTGCTCATCAGGGAAGGCAAATTAAAACCAAACAAGACACCACCTCACCTCAGTCAGTATGGCCATCATTTAAAGAAACCAAAACATCAGACTGGGCCTGGTGACTCACGTCTTTAATCCCAGCACTCTAGGAGGCTGGAGTCGAGACCAGCCTGGGCAACAAAGTGAGACCTCCTCTCTACCAAATAAATAAACAAATAAATAAAATTCTCCCGGCATGGTGGTGTGCACCTGTACTCCCAACTACTTGGGAGACTGAGGCAGGGGGATTGCCAGAGCCAGGGAGGTGAAGGCTGCGGTGAGCCGTGACCGTGCCACTGCACTCCAGCCTGGGTGACACCCCAACTCAAAAAATAAATAAATAAATAGAGCAAACAAATAAATAAATAATAGAAAATAGATGTTGAAGATGCTGTGAAAAAGGAACACTTATATACTGTTGGTAGGAGTGTAAATTAGTACGACCTCTATGGAAATGTCAGTACGGACATTTCTCAAAGTACGAAAAGACATTGCCATTGACCCAGCAATCCCACGTCTAGGTATCTAACCCAAAGGAACAGAGGTTATTGTCACAAAGACACCTGCATCCACATGTTCACTGTAGCACAATTCACAATTGCTAAGATGAAGAATCAACCCAAATGCCCATCAGCTCATCACTGGATAACAGAAATGTCTATAATGAAAGAATGTGGATACATGTATATACTGATGTAATGTGGATCAGTGGATAATGAAGAAAATACACACATGCGCACACGTGCGCGCGCACACACACACACACACACACCATGGAGTACTATTCAACCATGAAAAAGAATGAAATACTGTCTTTGCAGCAACCTGGATGGGGTGGGAGACCATCATCCTAAGTGAACTAACTCAGGAACAGAAAAACCAAACACCACGTGTTCTCATTTATATAGGTGGGAGGTAAACTCGGGATCTGCAAAGGCCTGGAGAATGCTGTAACGGACGCTGGAGACTCAGAAGTGGGAGGTTGGGTAGGGACAAAAAAAACCACCTATCGGACCTTGCACAGTGGCTCGTGCCTATAATCCCAGCACTTTGGGAGGTGGAGGCAAGTGGATTGCCTGAGCCCAGGGGTTTTAGACCAGCACGGACAGCATGACGAGACCTTGTCTCTACAATAAATCAATCAAAAAATTAGCTGCACGTGGTGGCACACGCCTGTGGTTCCAGCTGCCTGGAAGGCGGAGACAATCAGCTGAACCCTGCAGATCGAGGCTGCTGGGGCTGTGAGCGTGCCACTGCACTCCAGCCTGGGTGACAGAGTGAGACTCCAACTCAAACAAAACCAAAACACCTATCAGGTACAGTGTGTGCAGGTGGGTGGAGGGAACACTTAAAGCCCAGACTTCTTTGCCACCATACGATGCATCCATGGAACCCAAAACCATCTGTATTCCCCTAAGCCACTGAAATAAAGAAAAATAAAACATTTAAATGTAAATTTAAAAACCAAAGTAGGCCGGGCTTGGTGGCTCAGCCTGTAATCCCAGCACTTTGGGAGGCCGAGGTGAGTGGATTGCCTGAGCCCACGGGATCGAGACCTGCCTGGGCAACTTGGTGAGACCTCATCTCTACGATAAATCAAAAAAATCAGCCGGGCATGGTAGCGCATGCCTGTAATTCTGGTTACTCGGAAGGCTGAGGCGGAAGGATCGCCGGAGCCCAGCAGGTGGAGACTTGTGGTGGCCGGGAGCGGCCACTGCCCTCCAGTCTGGGTGATAGAGTGAGACTCCAACTCAAAAAAAAAAAAAAAACTCCAAGTGGCTCACAAGAGCCCGTTATGCTCACATCATCCTAGCTTGGGATCCAGTTACACCAAACGCATAGATTGAAACTGGCCAAGGCGGGAGAATTTGCACCATGGCACACTACAGGTCCCTCCCCAGCAGGCTCACCTGCATGCCATGCTCTCACCGATCTGCAAGTCCCCTCCCAGCTAACATCCTCCTGTCCACCTTTCAAGCAGACAGACAAAACTCTCTGTCCTCAGGTGGGGCAAGAGGGCAGCTAGTCTGGTGGGAGAGGCAGATGACAAACATATCAGAGGGTGACAAAGAAATATCACAAAGAAAACCACTGCATGGACCCAGCCTATAGTCCCAGTGCATTGGGAGGCTGAGGATCATTTTTTGTTTGTTTTTGAGTTGGAGTCTCACTCTGTCGCCCAGACTGGAGTGCAGTGGCGGCTCCCCGCCACTGCAGCCTCGTCCTGCTGGGCTCCGGCGATCCTTCCGCCTCAGCTTTCCAAGTAGCTGGAACTACAGGCACGCGCTACCACGCCCGGCTGATTTTTTTGATTAATTGTAGAGATGAGGTCTCGCCAAGTTGCCCAGGCGGGTCTCGAACCCATGGGCTCAGGCAGTCCACTCACCTCAGCCTCCTAAAGCCCCGGATTACAGGCTGAGCCACCGAGCCCGGCGGGAGGATCATTTGAAGCCAGGAGTTCAAGACCAGCCTGGGCAGCACAGCATGACCTCATCTCTACAACGAAGTCAAAATATTAGCTGGGCATGGTGGCATGCACCTGTAGTCCCAGCTACTCTGGAGACTGAGGCAGGAGGATCCCTGGAGTCTAAGAGTTTGAGGCTGCAGTGACCAATGATGGCACCACTACACTACAGCCTCAGGGACAGAGTAACACTCTGTCTCTAAAAGAGAAAAGATTAAGAAGGGGAGAGGAGAGGGTAGAAGCAGGAAATGGGGGCTGCCATTTCTGACAGAGGGGCAGGGCGGACCCTTCCCCACCTGGTTTGCACCCCTGTATCTTTGTGCCCCTGCCCCGCCCCTGTCTACCTCTCAAGTGTCACATCGGGCTTTGCCTGCCCTGAGTCTTTTTTCTCATTTCTCCCCCACCCAACTCCACTCCACTCCCCTCCCCCACTGCCCAAGTCCTTCTTGAGGCCCTGGCCTAGCAGCCCCGAGGTCTGTCTTGTTCCCTGGAATTGCTGCCACACAGCCATTTCTAGCCCCGAGCTCCTTCCTACCTACTTAACTCAAATGGGCAGGGAGGGGGCCAGACACACACCCTGTGATCCGACCTTCCCCACTGTGCCTCAGTTTCCCCATCTGCTCACTCCAGCCTCTCCCCGGGGAGGCTCTGGGGAAGAATCTCCAGACACACGAGCATGAGACAAGGCTCCTCTTCATCGTAATGTGGGCCCAGCCCGAGTGGGCCTAGGGGATTGGGAAATCCTAGATCTTTCTCAGACCAATGCCCCCGTCAACCTGGGCCCTTGAATGCTGACAGTTCCTGCTGGGCTGGGACGGAAGCCACGTCCATTTTTTTTGAGTCGCTAGATGGAGGCCATGTCTAGTGACTCAAAAACAATCTTTTTTTTTTGAGTTGGGGTCTCACCCTGTCACCCAGGCTGGAGCATATAGTCAGGCTGGAGTGTAGTGGCACGACCGTGGCTCACCACAGCCTCCACTTCCCGGGCTCAAGCAATGCTCTCGCCTCAGCCTTCCGAGTAGCACACTCATTTTTTGATTTTTTTGGAGAGACAAGGTCTCTCTATGCTGCACAGGCTGATCTCGAACTCCTGGGCGCGAGCAATCCTCCCCCCTTGGCCTCCCAAACTGCTGGGATTACAGGCGTACGCCACCGCACCCACCCACCCCTAAAATCGTATAGCCGCTCAGCCACCTTTGCAGAGGTCCTGCCCCTGTGGTCTCTCTCCCCAGCCAGTCCTCACCCACCCAGACCCCACAGCCAAAGCCAGCAGCCATGGCTTCTGTTTATAGATTGGTGTCAGGGGGTGGGGAGAGGTTGGCAAGCTTTAAAAGCTCATTAAGGCCCGAATTCTTTTTATAGATGGAGTTTCCTGCGTCTTTCTCTCCTCCCACCCCCTCCCCTTCCCCCCTCCCTGCTTCCTGAACGCCGTATTTATTTGAGTTAGAAAAATAATGAGGTCCCCAAGGTCGTACACAACACATCGGCTCTCTAATCAAAGTGTGGCTCTGGAATTAAAAATATATAGGAAGCCGTGTGTTTGTGCACGTGCCGCCAGCCGTGGACGCAAAACGCACTCATGGACACCACCCAGGCCCCTCCCCCAGACGGGCTTCCGGGGAGGGATAGAATTAGTGCTTTTCCAGCAAAGTCTCTAGGGAGGAGAATGGGGTTGACTTGCCCACTGTCCTCACCAGAGGGGCTTCAAGATGGAGGGCTGCCCACTCAAAGGCAGAACTGAAGGGCCAGATCCCTCCAGACTGGACGTGGCTGGGGGTGGGGTCTCAGGGAACATGGGCCCCAGGTATGGAGGCCAGGTTGGGTGGAAGACTCCCAGGTGCACCCAGCTGAGAGGCCAACAGGCCCCAATTAACAAAAATATAGAGGCAGCGTCTTACTCTGTGGCCCAGGCTAGAGTGCGTGGTGTGATCATCGCTCACTGTGGCCTGGAACTCCTGGGCTCAAGCGATCTTCCTGCCTCAGCCTCCCAACTTGCTGGAACTACAGGCGTGCACCACCACATCTAGCTAATTTTTAAAATTTTTCTAGAGATAGAGTCTTCCTATGTTGTCCAGGCTGATCTTGAACTCTGGCCTGAATTCTCCTCCCTCAGCCTCTCAAGGCACTGGGATTCCATGATTACAGGCATGAGCCACCATGCCTGGCTCTTGTTTTTTCCTTTATATATCTCTTATTGAGGACACACACACACACCGCGCGCACGCGCGCGCACACACACACACACACACACACACACACGCACACATTTGTTTTTTGTTTTGTTTTGTTTTGAGTTGGAGTCTCACTCTGTCGCCCAGACTGAAGTGCAGTGGCTGCTCCCGGTCACCGCAGCCTAGACCTGCTGGGCTCCGGCGATCCTTCCACCTCAGTCTTGCCAGGTAGCTGGAACTACAGGCGCGCGCTACCATGCCCGGCTAATTTTTTATTTATTGTGGAGATGAGGTCTCGCCAAGTTGCCCAGGCGGGTCTCGAACCCGCGGGCTTAGGCAATCCACTCACCTCAGCCTCCCAAAGGCACAGGATTACAGGCTGAGCCACCGAGCCCAGCTTCACACATTTGTTTAGTGTCCATCTCTCCACTGGATGGCAACCCCAGGTGGGCAGAATTTTTTTTTTTTTTAATCTTTTTAAATTTCTCACACAGCACTGGTGTAGGTTGGGACTTTTGTCTTGGTGGCTGCGTGCCCCCAGTGTCCACCACAGAGCAGGTATACAGAAGGCATTCAATCTATGCAGGGTGAGTCAACGAATGAGCAACAGAGATAGGCCCTCGGCCGCCCTGGTCTCCCCAACCCAGGAGCCGCACCATGGACCAGCTGGGTCTCCTGCCCTGCCTCGCTCCTGGGGTGAGGGGAGCGGTGCTGGCATCCAGGGATCCTGGTTTGGGAAGGGCAGGCCTCTCTCCTCGGATCCTGAGGCTGAGACGCCAGCGTCCTCAGGCCCCTCCCTCCTGCCCCTTCCTGCCGGGGCCAGACCCGCAGCGGTGACATTTGCAGAGTCTTAGGGCGCAAGGCCGCTGGTGTTTGCAGAGCATATGTGTACATACGGGCGTGTGAGCGTGAGACAGTGTTGCCTGCAGGCGTGGTGGCTCGGGTGTGTGTGTGTGTGTGATGTGGGGGGGTGAGGCTGTGCGTGCAGGTGGGTGTGAGTGATTGTGTGATTGCGTGAGTGCGCCTGTGATTGTGCGTGATTGTGTGTAAGAGTGTGAGTGCGTGTCATTGTGAGTGTGTGAGAGTGTGAGTGAGACTATGTCCGAACGAGCACGTGAGTTGTGTGCGTGTGTGTCTGGGGACAGAAACCGCCGTGCTCGGGCCTGGCCTGGGCTCCGGCTCTTTCCTCCCCCTCTTTCCTCCCTCTCCTCCCCACCCCCTGTAACCCCTCCTCTCCGCCCCCCCTTTCCGCCACGGTTACATCCCTCCCCTCCCAAGCTCTGCTTTCCCGGTTGGCCCCGTCCCTGGTCCCTGTTGGCCTCCTCCAGGAGGTTCACGAGCCTGAGAAGGGAGAGGAGGCCCTGGGCTGCCCAGGAGCCCTCCCCACCCGGGAAGGAGGTCACGGCGGTCTTCCACCTGTGTGGCAAGTGGCCCGGGATCCGCAGCAGGAGAACTTGAGCCGAGGCTGGGAGCCTCCAGGGCTGAGCCTGTGCCCACCGCCAGGTCTTCTGCCTCCTTTGCCCACGAACACCCAGTAGACGGGACAGGGCCTGGGAAGGGAGTCACGCGGCGGACACGCTGGAAAACCCTCTAACCTCTGCCCCAGGCTCCCAGCCTGGCTGCACACAAGAGGTGTCCCGGGCCTTTAAAATGTTTCTGATGGGCCGGGCTCGGTGGCTCAGGCTGCAATCCCAGCACCTTGGGAAGACGAGGTGAGTAGATTGCCTGAGCCCGTGGGTTCAAGACCCGCCTGGGCAACTTGGCAAGACCTCATCTCTACAATAAATCAAAAATTAGCCGGGCGTGGTAGCGTGCATCTGTAGTTCCAGCTACTCGGAAGGCTGAGGCGGAAGGATCGCCGGAGCCCAGCAGGTCGAGGCTGCGGTGGCCGGGAGCGGCCACTGCACTCCAGTCTGGGCGACAGAGTGAGACTCCAACTCAAAAAAAAAAAAAAAAAAAAATGTTTCTGATGGGCCGGACTCGGTGGCTCAGGCTGTAATCCTAGCACTTTGGGAGGCCCAGGTGAGTGGATTGCCTGAGCCCACGGGTTCGAGACCTGCCTGGGCAACTTGACAAGACCTCATCTCTACAACAATTCAAAAATGAGCCGGGCGTGGTAGCGCGCACCTGTAGTTCCGGCTACTTGGAAGGCTGAGGCGGAAGGATCACAGGAGCCCAGCAGGTCGAGGCTGCGGTGGCCGGGAGCAGCCACTGCACTCCAGTCTGGGTGACAGAGTGAGACTCCAACTCAAAAAATAAAAATTAAAAAAAATAAAATGTTTCTGATGTCTTGGAATGTCCTGTCTGAAGGCTGGAAGCAGGGGGTCTGAAGCACAGCCTAGGGCAGGGTTTCTCAGCTTCGGCACTTTGACATTTGGGACCGGGTCGTTCTCTGGGGTGGAGGCTGCCCTGTGCCTCGTAGGAGATTCAACAGCATCTCTGGCCCTGACCCACCACATGCCAATAACACCCCTGCCTCGAGTTCTGACAACTAAATGTATCTCCGGATACTGCCCCTGAGAGGCAGAATCACCTGGGTGTCAACCTCTGGGCTGGAGGGACAAGTGGGCCTCAGATGGGCACCCTAACACAGCCCATGGCTGTCTCCCCAGTTGTTAGACGGCTCTGGTCCTTGGGGAACGTTTTTTTCTTTCTCTTTTAAAATTTAAAAAATTATTGAGACTGGGGTCTTGCTGTGCTGCCCAGGCTGGTCTCAAACTCCTGGCCTCAGGGGATTCTCCCACCTCAGCCTCCTGAATAGCTAGAACTGCAGGTGCCTGCCATCAGCCCAGATCATGAGGGGACGTTCTTTTTTGCCACATTCTCCCCCAAAGCCCCCGGGGTAGGAAGATCCATGGGGAAGCGGGGTCACCGAACCAGGCTTGGTGGGGGCAGCAGACCCAGAACTGTGGGAAACGGCGGTGGGGGCTCCCAGGTGCCCTGTACCCGCTCTGGCTGGAGGAAATGCTTTCCACCTGCCTTCTCAGCAGCGCTGCCTGAGGCTACAGATTAAGAATCAATTAAGAGCGGGAAGATTTGCCAGGCAGAGGCGTTAAGGGCTGAGGGCACTGGACCATGATGGATGGGGTGACCTGCGGTGGAGAGGGAGCCTAGTGGGCGCTGGGCAGTGAGGTGAGGCTCTCAGAAACTGGAGTCCAGAGTGGTGGTGGAAACTGCCCGTTTTCTAGGTTGCTGTGAAGGCTTCAGCGGGTGCAGCTCTTAGGACAAGGCTTTGCATGGGGAAGGTGAAACATACAAGTGCTTGCTACATAAAATCGAGTTGAAGGCCAGGTGCAAGGTCTCACAACACTTTGGGAGGCTGAGGCAGGAGGATCACTTGAGCCTGAGTCCGGGACCAGCCTGGGCAACATAGCGAGACCTCGTCTCTACAAAAAAATCCAAAAATGTAGTGGGTATGGTGGCACATGCCTGTAGTCCTGGCTACTCGGGAGGCTGAGGCAGAAGGATCGCTTTAGCCCAGGAGGTCGAGGCTGCAGTGAGCTGTGATCGTGTCACTGCACTCCAGCCTGGGTGACAGAGTGAGACCCTGACCCAAAAGAAAAAAGAAAGGCACAATGTACACATTCATGACCACCTCCTCTGGAGCCCGGTCAGCTTAGAGTCACTCTCCAGAGAGAGGTTGGAAGCCCAAATGAGAACAAATTTACAAAACAGACCCGACCTCAGATGGCGCCTTCACAGTACACAAGGCCAGCTATTCACACACCAACTGGCATCGTCCTAAAAACAGACCCCACTGCCACAGTGGGGGTCTGTTCCAAATCCTAATTCTTTTTTTTTTTTTTTGAGTTGGAGTCTCACTCTGTCACCCAGACTGGAGTGCAGTGGCCGCTCCCGTCCACTGTAGCCTCGACCCACTGGGCTCCAGCGATCCTTCCGCCTCAGCCTTCCAAGTAGCTGGAACTACAGGCGCGCGCTACCACGCCCAGCTGATTTTTTGATTTACTGTAGAGATGAGGTCTCGCCAAGTTGGCCAGGCGGATCTTGAACCCGTGGGCTCAAGCAACCCACTCACCTCAGCCTCCCAAGGTGCGGGATTACAGGCTGAGCCACCGAGCCGGCTCCAAATCCTATTTCTAACCCTGTCACACGGCTGTGTCCCACCCTGGCCTCCCTAAATTCCATCCTGCCCTCTACAGCCGAGAGGATCCTTTTTTATTTCTGATTATTGGTCTGATCAGTAATATATATTCACATATTCAAAACATTTTACCAACCTGGGCAACAGAGAGACCTGGTCTCTCCAAAAAAATCAAAACATTAGCCAGGCATGGTGACACGTGTCTGTTGTCCCAGCTACTCCAGAAGCTGGGGCGGAAGGATTGCCTGATCCCAGGAGGTCAAGGTTGTGGTGAGCCGGGATCATGTTACTGCATTCCAGCCTGGGCCACAGGGCAAGATTCCAACTCAAAAGTTTTTATTATTTATTTATTTATTTATTTTTTGAGTTGGAGTCTCACTCTGCCGCCCAGGCTGGAGTGCAGTGGCACGCTCCCCGGCCATTGCAGCCTCGACCTGCTGGGCTCCGGCGATCCTTCTGCCTCAGCCTTCCGAGAAGCTGGAGCTACAGGCACACGCCACCACGCCGGGCTAATTTTTTGATTTACTGTAGAGACGGGATCTCACCAAGTTGCCCAGGCTGGTCTTGAACCCCTGAACTCAGATAACCCTCTCGCCTCTGCCTCCCAAAGTGCTGGGATTACAGGCGTGGGCCACAGCAACCAGCCAAAAAAATTGTTTTAAATACACAAAACAGTGCTCTTTAAAAGGTTCCCTTTCTTGCCCCAGACCTCCGTCGGCTCACTTTGCAAACCCCAACAGACAGCCATCATGATCTGAGTCACAAGAATGTTTCCATGATGTCTTTAGGCAAGTACAGGCAAATACGAGTATATTTTCCTATTTTTCTGACCCATATTTTTCAGAAAAGGTAGCAGACTCCACCTTGTATTATGCACAGACAAATCTTTCATGTATTTATTTGGTTTTGAGTCGAGGTCTCACACTATCGTCCAGGCTGAAGGGCAGTGGCACAATGACAGCTAGTGGCAGCCTGGACCTCCTGAGCTCAGGTGATCCTTCCACCTCAGCATCCTGAACAGTTGAGACTACAGGCACATGCCGCTATGTTGCCCAGGATGGTCTTGAGCATGGGCTCAAGTGATCTTGGCCTCCCAATGTGCTGGGATTACAGGCATCAGTCACTGCACCCGGCCATTTCTTTCTGGTCTTTGCTTAATGTCGTCACTTGAAGAGGGCTCCGTTGATCACATACTTAAATAAACTCTCCCTCACGCATCATTATCAATTGGTGTTGTAATGAATCACCCCGAACTTAGCAGCTTATCGTCTCAGATTCTGAGGACCAGGAATCTGAGAGTGGCTTGGCTAAGTGGTTCTGGCTCAGGGTCTATCATAAGGTGGCAGTTCAGGACGCTGGCAGGGACAGTAGGCATCTGAAGGCTAGGCTGGGGCTGAGGGCTCCTCTTCCAAGATGGCTCCCTCACCTGGCCGTTGGTGGGAGGCTTCAGTTCCTCTCTGTGTGGGCTTCTCCAAAGGGCTGCTTGAGCTCCCTCACAACAAAGAGGCTGTCTTCCTCCTGACATATTCTTGTCTTGTTTTGAATTCGAGTGGATTGCCGGAGCCTGAGGGTTCGAGACCAGCCTGGGCAATTTGGCAAGACCTCATATCTACAATAAATAAAAAATTAGGCCGGGCTCAGTGGTTCAGTCTATAATCCCACACTTTGGGAGCCGAGGTGAGTGAATTGCCAGAGCCCGTGGGTTCGAGACACGCCTGGGCAACTTGGCGAGACCTCATCTCTACAATAAATCAAAAAAGTTAGCCAGGCGTGGTAGCGCGCACCTGTAGTTCCAGCTACTTGGAAGGCTGAGGCAGAAGGATCGCCAGAGCCCAGCCGGTCGAGGCTGCGGTGGCTGTGAGCGTGTCACTGCACTCCAGTCTGGGCGACTGAGTGAGACTCCAACTCAAAATATAAAAATAAATAAATAAAAATTAAAAATAAAAAATTAGCCACTTGAACTAAAAAAAATTAATTATTTTTTATTAATACATAAACATGAATATATTGATCATGGATAAAACAATGTTTTGAAATATGTCTACATATTGGAATGGCTAAATTAAGGTAATTATCATATACAAGGGGAGACCTCAAAAACCTGGAATTTATTTCTTTTTAAAATTGTGTATTTATTCTTTTTTTTTGAGTTAGAGTCTCACTCTGTCACCCAGACTGGAGTGCAGTGGCTGCTTCCGGCCACTGCAGCCTCGACCTGCTGGGCCCCGGCGATCCTTCCGCCTCAGTCTTCCAAGTAGCTGGAACTACAGGCGCATGCTACCAGGCCCAGCTAATTTTTGATTTTATTGTAGAGATGAGGTCTCACCAAGTTGCCCAGGTGGATCTCAAACCTGCAGGCTCAGGCAATCCACTCACCTCAGCCTCCCAAAGTGCTGGGGATTACAGGCTGAACCACTGAGCCCAGCTGTGTATTTATTCTTACAGGTGTAAACTTCAGCCACCTTCTAAGGACTCTCCATCTGATGCAATGCACTTATTGAGACGCTTCTTCCACTGCTCAAGATGGTTTTTGAACTCATAAATTTTGATGCCATTTGGTGCTTCTGCCATTTTTTGTTTCACCTCCTCCATATCGGCAAAGCATTTCCCTTTGAGGACATTTTTCATCCGGGAAAACCAACAAAAACAGAAGGGTAGGACACGGGGGTCATATGGTTTTTGGTCAAAAACTGCTGAACGCTCAAGCACAGTGTGGGTGGGGGCACTTGTAAATCGCCCATCGTGAAGTGAGCAAATGCATTGACAGAATCTCCAAAAAAAATTCACTGAAGCCGAATGCAGCCTCTCACAACAACACTACCTGGTACACTGATGCCAGTGGGTTCCTCGAACACTTACCTAGTGGGGGAAACCTGTACTACAGGGGGCCTGCCCTCCAAAAAATAATTCTGTTTTTTTAGGGGATGGGGGTCCCCCCTTTTGTACATTACCTTATATACTTTTTTTTTCTTTTGAGTTTGAGTCTCACAGTAGCTTGCTCACGGCCACCACAGCCTTGACCTGCTGGGCTCCAGCGATCCTTCCACCTCAGCCTTTCAAGGAGCCAGTAGCTACAGGCGTGTGCTACCACGCCCAGCCAATTTTTATTTTTATTTTTTGATTGATCGTAGACACAGTTCTCACCATGTTGCCCGGGCTGATCTCAAACCCGCAGGCTCAGGCAAGCCTCCCAAAATGCTGGGGTTACAGGCGTGAGCCACCACACCTGGCCATGTGTGTGTGTGTTGAGAACACTTAAAATCTACCCTCTTAGCTGAGCATGGTGTCATGTGCCTGGAGTCCCAGCTACCGGGGAGGCTGGAGGATCACTTGAGCCTCAGGAGTTTGAGGCTGCAGTGAGCTAAAATTGTGCCACTGCACTTGAGCCTGGGCCACAGAGAAAGGCCCTTTAAAAAAAATTTTTTTTTAATCTACTGTCTTAATGATTTGGGACATATTTTAAAACCACCTCATCTTACTTTATTTTTATTCTCTTCTCAAGGAGCCACATAAAATCACACATATCGTTGGTTTCTTTCTTTGTGGTCTCTCTCTTCTGCTTCTAGAATGTAAGGTCTCCAAGTACAGAAACTGGGTCTTCTCTGTTCCCAGCATAAACGAGATGTCCAATAACTAGGTTTTAGCTTGGGTTCCTCAGCAGCAGAAACTGAGGCCTGGGCCGGGCGGTGGCTCACTCCTGTAATCCCAGTGCTTTCGGAGACCGAAACCGGGAGGATCACTTGAGCCCAGGAGTTCAAGACTAGCCTGGGCAACATGGTGAGAACTGTGTCTACAATAAATAAATAAACAAACAAACAAACAAATAGATAAATAAATAAGTAAAAATACCTCGTCTCTACAAAAATTTAAAAAATTAGCCAAGCCGGGCTTGGTGGCTCAGCCTGTAATCCCACACCTTTGGGAGGCTGAGGTGAGTGGATTGCCTGAGCCCGCGGTTCGAGACCCGCCTGGGCAGCGAGACCTCATCTCTACAATAAATCAAAAAAAAAATGAGCCGGGTGTGGTAGCGCGCGCCTGTAATTCCGGCTACTCGGAAGGTGGAGGCGGAAGGATCGCCGGAGCCCAGCAGGTCGAGGCTGTGGTGGCCGGGAGCGGCCACTGCACTCCAGTCTGGGCGACAGACTGAGACGCCAACTCAAAAAAAAAAAAATTAGCCAGGCATGGTGACGTGCACCTGTAGTCTCAGCTGCTTCGGAGGCTGAGGTACTAGGATCATCTGAGCCCAAGAGGTCGAGGCTGCAGTGAGCCGTGAGCATACCATTATACTTCAGCCTGGGCAACAGAGTGAGACCCTGACTCAAAGAAAAGAAACCGAGGCACATATTCATGGGCAAGTCGTTTTTATTCAGGAGGCAACCCCAGGAAACACAAGAGGGAAGACAGGGAAGGGAGACCAGACGGGGAAGGGAAGGCAGCTGCTGACCGCTGTGTTGCCAAGCAAGTGACCCCGTCTGCTTGGAATCTGGAACTGGAGCCTGCTGGGGACATCTGAAGGTGGCGTGGGACGCTGCTGAGAGGGGAGGTAGGTGGCCTTTTGTCCACCAATTCCCATCCGTCCAGAGATACTCTGCGGAAGGCAGGCCCATCCGCGGCACTTCTAGCCTGAGCGCTCAGGGCCGTGCAGCCTTCAACAGCCCCGGAGAAAGCCCTCGGGCCAGGAGCTGCACCGTAGCGGCATCTGGACATCAGTGAGAACCTGCTGAAATGGCCTGGCCGGAGGGATTTGAATCGGGCCTCCACAGCTTCTGCCCCAAACCATTAGCTGAATAATTGGATACAAACGTTCCCATCGCTTCGTATGGCCTCAAGGACAAAAATCCCAACTTCCGAGGTGGTAAATGCAACCACTGCGACCCAGTTTCGTGTCCTGGCGCTACATCAGAGATGACAGGCTCAAATGTCTACAGAGGCCGCTGGGCACAAGAGACAAAAAGCAAGTCCAGTGGAGGGGGAGTAACGCATTGTCCTCTTGATATTCTTTCCTTTTCTCCTTTTTAATAGAGATGTGAGTATGGCTCGATCTTACTCTTTCATAAAGGAAGCAGTAAGCGGCCGTGCTCGGTGGCTCAGCCTGTAATCCCAGCATTTGGAAGGCCGAGCTGAGTGGATTGCCTGAGCCCGCGGGTTCGAGACCCGCCCGGGCAACTCGGCGAGATCTCATCTCTACAATAAATAAAAAATTAGCTGGGCGTGGTAGCGCGCACCTGTAGTTCCAGCTACTCGGAAGGCTGAGGTGGAAGATCGCCGGAGCCCAGCAGGTCGAGGCTGCGGTGGCCGGGAGCGGCCACTGCACTCCAGTCTGGGCACAGAGTGAGACTCCAACTCAAAAAAAAAAAAAAAGAAAGAAAGCAGTAAGCGCTGTGAGCAAGATGTAAAATCGTCACTGACTCTTGGCCACAGAGTGGGGAGAGAGTAGGAGGTGGTGGGGATTGTAGCGAACTAGAGAGCACTTTCTTCTTTTTTTCTTTTGAGGTGGAGTCTCACTCTGTTGCCCAGGCTGCAGTGCAGTGGCACATTCACAGCCGCCCCAGTGTCGACCTGCTGGGCTCTGGCGATCCTTCCACCTCAGCCTTCCAAGTAGCTGGAACAACAGGCGTGCGCTACCACGCCCGGCTAATTCTTTGATTGTAGGGACAAGGTCTCATCAAGTTGCCCAGGCGGGTCTCGAACCTGTGGGCTCAGGCAATCCCCTCACCTCATGCCGTGGTCAATGACTGCTAGTGGGAATGCAGGCTCAGTGTTACCACATTTTCTAATCCGAAAAAATCAAATTCTGATACAAAAGCCAGAAATCTGGATTTTTTTTTTTTTTTTTTGAGTTAAGAGACTCACTCTGTCACCCAGACTGGAGTGCAGTGGCCGCTCCCGGCCACCCAGCCTTGACCTGCTGGGCTCCGGCGATCCTTCCGCCTCAGCCTTCCAAGTAGACGGAGTTACAGGCGCGCCGCTACCACACCCGGCTGATTTTTTGATGTATTGTAGAGATGAGGTCTCGCCAAGTTGCCCAGGCGGGTCTTGAATCTGTGGGCTCAGGCAATCCACTCACCTCAGCCTCCCAAAGGCGTGGGATTACAGGATGAGCCACCAATTCAGATTTCACCGATCCGGCTGAAATCTGGATTTTTATTCTGATTCAGTAACTATTTAAATATTGCTGATCAGGTCAGGTATAGCGGCTCACGCCTGTCATTCAAGCACTTTGGGAGGTCAAGGTGGGAGGATTACTTGAGGCCAGGAGTTTGAGACCAGCCTGAGCAACGTAGTGAGAACTTGTCTCTACAAAAAATAAGTAAGTTAGCTGGGAATGGTGGGGCACACCTGTAGTCCCAGCTACTTGGGAGGCTGAGGCAGAAATGTCACTTGAGCCCAGGAGGTTGAGCTGTAATTGTGCCATGCATTCCAGCCTCGGCAACAGAGGGAGATGTCTTTATTTTTTTGATATTTTTAGAGACGAGTTCTCACTATCTTGCCCAGGCTGGTCGCAAACTCCTGGCTCAAGCGATCCTTCTGCCTCAGCCTCCCAAACTGCTGAGATTACAGGCGTGAGCCACCATGCCTGGCTGTTGCATTATTTTTTAAACTATACCTTTTAACCCATATGTAACACACATATATAACCCTTAACTCACTGCTGGGCACTTCTAAGCCCTTTTCAAATATTAATTCACCTAATTTAAATCTCAAAATAGCTGTATGAAGTGGAGGCTGCTTTTATTCTATTTTCTCGATAAGGATATAGGGGTGCAGAGAAACCATCCAGCCCTAGAGGCTCCGAGTCCCCCCGCCCAGCCTCCACGTCTCTGATTGGCTGATGGGCCGCTGCAGGATGAGAGAAGCAGAAGCCGGCAAGATGCTGCAGGGTCCCGTCCTAGAAATGCCAAACTCACGTCCTCTGCATCCCATTGGCCAGAACTCAGGCACCTAACCCCGCCCAGGCGCGGGGGACGCTGGGAAATGTAGTCTTCCAGTGTGTGCCGGTGAGGCCGTGGCTTTGTAGCTGACATAGTTCAAGAGCGGCTGGCCGCTCAGTGCCAGGTACTTTATCCACGTTATGCTTTTCAGTACTGGTAAGAAGAAGGAAGAGAAGCCGGGCTCGGTGGCTCAGCCTGTCATCCCGCGCCTTTGGGAGGCTGAGGTGAGTGGATTGCCTGAGCCCGCGGGTTCGAGACCCGCCTGGGCAGCGAGACCTCATCTCTACAATAAATCAAAAAATCAGCCGGGCGTGGTAGCGCATGCCTGTAATTCCGGCTACTCAGAAGGCTGAGGTGGAAGGATCGCTGGAGCCCAGCAGGTCGAGGCTGCGGTGGCCGGGAGTGGCCCCTGCACTCCAGTCTGGGCGACAGAGTGAGACTCCGACTCAAAAAAAAAAAGAAGGAAGAGACAGAGAGAGATAGAAGAGAAGAAAGAAGAAAATAGTATAATTTTTAAATAAAACTTTTAACACATACATTCTTTACATATTTAAATTAAATATTTAAAATACGTTATAAAGCCAGGCTCGGTGACTCAGCTGTAATCCCAGCACTTTGGGAGGCTGAGGTGAGTGGATTGCCTGAGCCCGCGGGTTCGAGACCCGCCTGGGCAACTTGGTGAGACCTCATCTCTACAATAAAATCAAAAATTAGCTGGGCGTGGTAGCGCGCCCTTGTAGTTCCAGCTACTCGGAAGGCGGAGGCGGAAGGCTCGCCGGAGCCCAGCAGGTCGAGGCTGCGGTGGCCGGGAGCAGCCATTGCACTCCAGTCTTGGTAACAGAGTGAGACTCCAACTCAAAAAAAAAAAAAAATAAAATACGTTATAAAAATAAAGTATATACTCATGTAACAAATCTGAAAAACAAAACAAAAAAATCTGCACATTTACTCCTTGAATCTAAAATTTTAAAATAATTTTATTTTTATTTATGTATTTATTATTGTTATCATTAAGACAGGGTTTTACTCTGTTGTCCAGGCTGGGGTGCAGTGGCGTGATCCCAGCTCACTGTAGCCTCAGCCTCCTGGACTCAAGTGATCCTCCCACCTCAGCCTCCTAGTAGCTGGGACGATAGGCACGGGTCATCACACATGTCTAAATTTTTTGTTTTGAGTTGGAGTCTCACTCTGTTGCCCAGGCTGGAGTGCAGTAGCACGCTTATGGCCACCCCAGAGTCCACCTGCTGTGTCCAGACCTCATGTGCTCAGAGTCGTGCTGCGCTCAGCACCTCCTTCGTGTACCGGTCCACACTGCACCGTCTAGACTTGAGGAGGCCGAGGTTGCCTTCCCAGCGTTCTGATCCTCCTCTAGGGTTTTCCTTTGAGGCTCCAACTCTAAGCCGCTTTCGGTCAATGGGGAGTTCTGTTCTAAAACGCACCTGGAGCCAGGTGCTATGGCTCACACCCGTAATTCCAGCTCTTCGAGAGGCCGAGGCGAGAGCATGGCTTGAGCCCAGGAGTTCAAGACCAACCTGGGCAACATATCTCTGCAAAAATAAAAAAAATGAGCCAGGTGTGGTGGCACATGCCTGTAGTCCCAGAAACTCAGGTGGCTGAGCCAGGAGGATCACTTGAGTCCAGGAGGTGGAGGCTGTGGTGTGGATGATTGTGCCACTACACCCCAGTCTGGGCAACAGAGCCAGTTCCTGTCTCCAAAGTAATAACAATAATAACAATAACAACAACAATAATAATTGCACCCCAGCCTGGGCAGCAAAGCTGGACTCTGTCTCCAAATAATAATAATAATAATAATAATAAATTAATAAAATGTACATGGGAATGAGTGTCATGGAGGCAAAAGGTGAAACTCACAGATCCCTGGAGATGGGAGGTGCCACATGGAACAGCACGAGGTTAGTTAGGAGGCAGAAAGAGGAGAGGGAGCGTGTGGTCCAGCTTTATTGGGTCATTATGGGAATGAATGGTCAAGGCAGGGTAGCTATACCAAATAAGCTTAAAATTTGATGGTCTGGGCCAGACGCTGTGGTTTATGCCTATAATCCCAACACTTTGGGAGGCCGAGGTGAGAGGATTGTCTGAGCCCACGGATTCGAGACCAGCCTAGGCAAGTTGGTGAGACCTCATCTGTAAAAAAAAAAAAAAAAAAAAAGATTTGATGGTTTGAATAATTCTGGCAGAGTCTGGGCTGCAGGGGCAGGTCTCTAATTGTCCAGGACTCGAGCCTGGGGTAACTTGGGACAGGACAAGTGCTAGGATTATAGACTGAGCCACCAAGTGCGGCAAAAAAATGTTTAAGAGACAATGGTTTTAGCTGGGCTCGGTGGCTCAGCCTGTAATCCGCGCCTTTGGGAGGCTGAGGTGAGTGGATTGCCTGAGCCCGCGGGTTTGAGACCCGCCTGGGCAGCGAGACCTCATCTCTACAATAAATCAAAAAATCAGCCAGGCGTGGTAGCGCATGCCTGTAATTCTGGCTACTTGGAAGGCTGAGGCGGAAGGATCGCCGGAGTCCAGCAGGTTGAGGCTGCGGTGGCCGGGAGCGGCCACTGCACTCCAGTTTGGGCGACAGAGTGAGACTCCGACTCAAAAAAAAAAAAAAAAAGAGACAAGGTCTTGCTTGCCCAGACTGGAGTGCAGTGGCACAATATAGCTCACCATAGCCTTGTACTTCCAGGCTCAAGCGGTCCTCCCACCTCAGCCTTCCGAGCAGCTGAGACTACAGGCACATTATTAGCCATCATGCCTGGCTAGCTAAAAAAAAAAATTTAATTTGTTTTTGAGTTGGAGTCTCACTCTGTCACCCAGACTGGAGTGCAGTGGCCACTCCCGGTCACCGCAGCCTCGACCTGCTGGGCTCTGGCGATCCTTCCGCCTCAACCTTCCAAGTAACTGGAACTACAGGTGTGTGCTACCACGCCCAGCTAATTTTGTAATTTATTGTAGAGATGAGGTCTCGCCAAGTTGCCCAGGCGGGTCTCAAACCCGCGGGCTCAGGAGATCCCACATTTCAAAGCAACAACAACAAAAAATTTTTTCACATAGGATTCTCACTCTGTTGCCCAGACTGGAGGGCAGTGGCACACTCATGGCCACCAAAGCCTCGACCTGCTGGGCTCAGGCAATCCTTCCACCTCAGCCTTCCAAGTAGCTGGAATTACAGGCATGTGCCATCTTGCCCAGCTATTTTTTTTTAAATTTATTGTAGAGACAAGATCTTGCCATGTTGCCCAGGCTGGTCTCAAACCCCTGGACTCAGGCAGTCCTCATGCTGCTGCCTCCCAAAGTGCTGGGATTATAGGTGTGAGCCACCATGCCCAGCCAAAGCAACATAAACTTAAAAAACATACACACAGTGGTGGGGTTGACTTTCCTTCACCTCCAGCAATAAGCACGTGACCCAAGATGGTTGAATTGGAACTTTTCAGCCCTCTAGATGGGTCCAGGATGGACTTGAGTCCCCAGATGGGTCATGAGAGGCAGCTCTTAGACTTTTGCTGCAATTATTGCACCGAGGTGCTTTCTCCTTGCTGGGGTTGTTAAGCCATGGGTATGTACATCAGGAACGACTAGGACCATCTCACCCCTGTGTGGCAAGAGCTGGTCTGAAAGACACAAAGGCAGAGGAAGTTGAGTCAGCAGATTGTGGTCTTTTCCTCCGATTTGGTCTTGAGGTCTCTCTCTGGGAAGTGTTCGTAAACTCTAGCCCTGGTCCTGATGGCGCTTCCAAGGAGGTGGTCGTGGTTGTGTACATTGTGCTTTTCATGGGACACTTTGTTATCCTGGCGGATAGCCTCGTGCCTAAGTGTCTGATCCATGACCACATGTTCCTCTCTCAGGAAGCTCTTTCTTTTTTTTTTTTTTTTTTTGAGTTGGAGTCTCACTCTGTCGCCCAGACTGGAGTGCAGTGGCCGCTCCCGGCCACCACAGCCTCAACCTGCTGGGCTCCGGCGATCCTTCCACCTCAGCCTTCCGAGTAGCCAGAATTACAGGCATGTGCTACCACGCCCGGCTGATTTTTTGATTTATTGTAGAGATGAGGTCTTGCTGCCCAGGCAGGTCTTGAACCCGTGGGCTCAGTCAATCCACTCACCTCAGCCTCCCAAAGGCTTCCGAGTAGCTGGAATTACAGGCGAGCGCTACCACGCCCGGCTAATTTTTTTTTTGATTTATTGTAGAGATGAGGTCTCGCTGCCCAGGCGGGTCTCGAACTCGCGGGCTCAGGCAATTCACTCACCTCAGCCTCCCAAAGGCACTCATCTCAGCCTCCCAAAGGCGCAGGATGACAGGCTGACCCACCGAGCCCGGCTAGGAAGCTTTTTCACACTGGCAGACACCCCTGTGGCTCTCATCCAACCTGTGTCCAGTTGATTCCTACCAAGTGAGTCATTCTCTAGAGAGCCCTGCCTGGGTAGATAGTTGGGCTCAGCTGTGCCAGACAGGTGAGGCACAGAGGAGGCGACTCAACAAAACCCATAAAATAACAGAAGCAGTTTATTACGTACAGATCCTGAGAGAAGAGGGCAACCCACAAGGGCTGATGAGTGCTTTGGAGACAGCAGGGTGCTCAGCTAGAGGGTGGGGAGACAGAGCAAGAGAGAGGCAGAGACAAAGAAAGACACAGAGAGACAGAGACAGAGAGAGAGAGAGAGACAGAGACAGAAACAGAGACAGATGGAGAGACAGAGAGACAGACAGAGACACAGAGGCAGAGACAGAGGCAAAGAGAGACAGAGAGACAGAAACAGAGACAAAGAGACAGAGAGAAAGAGAGAGATACTGTTGGATCAATGATGCCTTTATTAAGATCTAGGGTATTATCCCTTAGGCTTTTCTTTGAGGTCATAGATTGGTTAGATTTAAAAAAAAAAAAAAGCCAGGTTTGATGGCTCATAATCCCGCACTTTGGGAGGCTGAGGTAAGTGGATTGCCGGAGCCCGCGGGTTCGTGACCCGCCTGGGCAACTTGGCGAGACCTTATCTCTACAATAAATCAAAAAATCAGCCAGGCATGGTAGTGTGTGCCTGTAATTCTGGCTACTTGGAAGGCTGAGGCAGAAGGATCACCAGAGCCCAGTGGCTCAAGGCTGCAGTGGCCGGGAGCGGCCACTGCACTCCAGTCTGGGTGACAGAGTGGGACTCCAACTAAACAAAAAACAAAACAAAACAAAAAATTAGCTGGGCATGTCAGCACATGCCTGTAGTTCTGGCTACTTGGAAGGCTGAGGCAGAAGGATTGCCAGAGCCCAGCGGGTCGATGCTGGGGTGGCCATGAGCATGTGTGCCACTGCACTCCAGCCTGGGCGACAGAGTGAGACTCCAACTCAAAAAAAAATTAATTAAAAAAAAAAAAAAACGAAACACATGCCGGGCTCGATGGCTCAGCCTATAATCCTGCGCCTTTGGGAGGCTGAGGTGAGTGGATTGCCTGAGCCCGTGGGTTTGAGACCCACCTGGGCAACTTGGCGAATCCTCACCTCTACAATAAATCAAAAATTAGCTGGGCGTGGTAGCGCGCGCCTGTAGTTCCAGCTACTCGGAAGGCTGAGGCGGAAGGATCGCCGGAGCCCAGCAGGTCAAGGCTGTGGTGGCCGGGAGCGGCCACTGCACTCCAGTCTGGGCGACAGAGCGAGACTCCAACTCAAAAAAAAGAAAAAAAACCACACGAGCAGAGGAGGAAGCCGATTTATATGACGCTGGTGTTGGCCATGAGGTTTCCTTGTGGTCAGCAGCTGTGGGTTGTGTCAAGTTTTGAGTGAATGAGATGAGGAACAGTTGAGCTGTATTATAAACAACCACATAGGGAGGAAAGGTTTTAACCAGGCCAAAGGTGGCGGGGTACAACGAAGTTTTAGACAACTTAGGTCAGACCTAAAAATGAACTAGAGTAAACAAATCTATGACGGAGATGAACAGAAACAGACTCCTGGTGACATCATCTCAGCACCTGGATCCAGCCATCTGACGGTATACTGCTGCCGTACTTTTTTTGTTGTGTGAGCCAGTGTCATCTCTTCTCTTCTCTCTCTCTCTCTCTCTCTGTCTCTCTCCACGCACACACACACACACACACACACACACACACACACACACACACACACACACACACACCAGGGGTGCCAAAAAAATGCATACAGTTCACATTATAAGAGATGTTAAGAGATGTTTACCGTAACCAGAGTGACTGGACACTGATGGTAACCGCTTTGACCACCTCTTGTAACTGCAGAAGTCAACCTTGACTTGTATTCATCTTTTCTTATTGGTATATATTGAGTATTACAGTTTTAATACAGTTTTTTACTTTCTTTGGTTTTTTCTTTTTCTTTTTTAGTTTTTACTTTCTTTTTTCTTTTTTTTGAGTTGGAGTCTCACTCTGTTACTCAGACTGGAGTGCAGTGGCCGCTCCCGGCCACCGCAGCCTCAACCTGTTGGGCTCCGGCGATCCTTCCACCTCAGCCTTCTGAGTAGCCGGAACTACAGGCGCGCGCTACCACGCCCGTCTAATTTTTGATTTATTGTAGAGATGAGGTCTCTCCAAGTTGGCCAGGCGGGTCTCGAACCTGCGGGCTCAGGCAATCCACTCACCTCAGCCTCCCAAAGTGCTGGGATTACAGGCTGAGCCACCAAGCCCAGCTAGTTTTTACTTTCTTAAATGGCACCTTCTTTGTGTGTGAAGATACACACACAACACACACACACACACACACACACACCAGTCTCTCTTCATCTCTCTTGGTCTTGCTCTGTCACCTAGGCTGCAGTGCAGTGGTGAGACCATAGCGCACTGCAGCATTAAACTCCTGGGCTCAAGCAATACTCCTGCCTCGGTCTCCCAAGTAGCTGGTGCAGGTACGTGCCACCACATCTGACTTTTTTTTTTTTGGTAGAGAACAGGATCTTGCTATATTGCCCAACCTGATCTTGAACTCCTGGCCTTAAGTCATCTTCCCACCTCAGCCTCCCAAAGAGCTGGTCAGGCACACTTCTGACCTCACCCAACCAGAAAGGTGACAACCTCGCCTTTACGCCACTGGATTAATCATCTACCCTCCTTCAGGTCTCCCCCTCCATCAGAAAGGAAGAAGAAAACTCCTACCCAAGCTATCGTTAAGTAAACAGTAGTGATGGTCACCATTTCATAGAACAGTAAGTTCCCAGGCTGAGCCACTCCAGAGCTGGTTAATTCCGTGGCCCCAAGATACCATCAACCAGGTTCTTTCTGTCTTCCCCATCTGCCTCCTGCCATCTCAGACCTAAGATTGGGTCTCCTCATGGTCCCAAGACAGCTTCCAAGACTCCAGCCATCACATGCAGACAGAACAGAGTCCAGAGGAAGAACAGACAAGCTCTCGAACTTGCCTCTTTCCGGTTCTCCCTAACCTGAAATCTGTCATGTGCCGTCTTGGTTTAGGGTCCCCTAGAAGCAGACCCAGGGGAAAATATTTGAGTGCAAGCAGTTTTGGGAGGTTGCTATCAAGTGAGTTATCCACCATAAGTTGATGTGTTGAAGCCCTGACTCCTATTGTCGCTGTGTTTAGAGATGGGGTCGTTGAAGGGCCACCGCCAGCCACCAGTAAAGCCACGTCCCCTCCCTTTCCTAGGAAGGGGCCTAAACCCGGCCCCCACCAAAATGGCGACCCAGCAAACTAAAATGGCGACTTAAACGGTGCCTTCCGGGTTCTTCCTCGGCACCCTTTCCCGCGCCCGCGAAAAATCCACCAACCTAAATGAAGCCCTGCCAGCCGACCTATAAACGACTGAGGGGTCGCCCTAAGCCCCTATAAAGGCCGCCGCGCCCTTGCCTCGGGGCTACAGCCTGACCCTCGGGTCCTGTAGCCGCGTTTGACTCATTAAATCTCTTGGCCTTAATGGGTGTTGTGTCTCACTGTACGCCACCAGTCGTGAGGAGGTAATTAAGGCCAAATGAGGTCCTAAGAATGTGGTCTTCAGTCAATAGAATTAGTGTCCTTATGAGAAGAGACTCCAGACCAGGTGCAGTGAGTGGCTCATGCCTGTAATCCCAGCACTTTGGGAGGCCGAGGTAGGACTGCTTGAGTCCAGGAGTTCAAGGCCAGCCTAGGCAACATAGCAAGACCTCATCTCTACAAAAAATCAAAAGAAATTAGTTGAATGTGGTGGCCTGTGCCTGCAGTCCCAGCTACTTGAAAGACTGAGGTGAAAGAGTCACCTAAGCCCAAGAGGTTGAGGCTACAGTAAGCTGTAATCGTGCCATTGCACTCCAGCCTGAGCGGCAAAGTGAGACCTGACCAAAAAAAAAAAAACAAAGAGGGCCAGGCTCAGTGGCTCAGCCTGTAATCCCAGCATTTTGGGAGACCGAGGCGAGGGGATTGCCTGAGCCTACAGGTTCAACACCAGCGCAGGCAACTTGGCAAGATCTCATCTCTACAACAAATAAAAAATTAGCTGGGCGTGGTAGCGTGTGCCTGTAGTTCGGGTTACTTGGAAGGCTGAAGTGGAAGGATCACCGGAACCCAGCAGGTCTATGCTGGAGTGGCTGTGAGTGTGCCACAGCACTCCAGCCTGGGCCACAGCGTGAGACTCCAACTCAGAGAGAGAGAGAGAGATTCCAGGCTCCAGAGAGCTCACTCTTCTCCTCCCCAGCCCCCGTGCACTCCAAGGAAAGAACATGTGAGGAGGCAGTGACAAGGCAGCCATCTGCAAGCCAGGAAAAGAGCCTTCCTCAGGAACAGAATTGCTGACACCTTGATCTTGGACCTCTCTGTCTCCAGAGTTTCGAGAAAATATGTTTCTGTGGTTTCGTGGTGTTTTTTTATGGTAGCCCCAGGAGACGAAGGCCTGAGATGCACAGCGCAGGCGACGGGAGGAGCTGGGGTATTTACCCTCTGGTTATCATCCATCAGATCATGTGGGCTGCATCCAGGGAGCCTCTGACCTGCACCACAGGTGGGCCAGGAGAAAGTCCTGGACAGAGAAAGCCCTGGGTAGCATGTGCTGGTGGCATACACTCAGCCAGAACTCAGCAAACCCCTTTTGTAAAGAACCAGGCAGTAAATATTTTCAGTTTTCCAGGTCAGGCAGTCTCTGTTGCAACTACAGAGCTCCTTTGTTTTTTTTGAGTCGGAGTCTCACTCTGTCACCCAGGCTGGGGTGCAGTGGCACGCTCATGGCCACCACAACCTCGACCTGCCGGGCTCAGGCGATCCCTGCATCAACCTTCCAAGTAGCTGGAACTACAGGCGTGTGCCACCACGCTTGGCTAATTTTTTGACTTATTGTAGAGCCAGGTTCTCGCCAAGTTGCCTAGGCTGGTCTTGAACCTGTGGACTCAGGTAATCCTCTCATCTCAGCCTCCCAAAGTGTTGGGATTTCAGGTGTGAGCCACGGCACCCAGCTGAGACTCCTTTATTTTTTTTATTTTTATTTTTTTGAGTGGGAGTCTCACTCTGTCACCCAGACTGGAGAGCAGTGGCCGCTTCTGGCCACTGCAGCCTCGACCCGCTGGGCTCCAGCGATCCTTCCGCCTCAGCCTTCCAAGTAGCCGGAATTACAGGCACGCACTACCAAGCCCAGCTGATTTTTGATTTATTGTAGAGATGAGGTCTCGCCAAGTTGCCCAGGTGGGTCTCGAACCCACGGGCTCAGGCAATCCACTCACCTCAGCCTCCCAAAGGCGCGGGATTACAGGCTGAGCCACTGAGCCCGGTTTGAGACTCCTTTAAAAAAAAAAGTTATTTTAGGATTGAGGGGTACATGTGAGGATTTGCTATGTAAGTGAATTGCGTGCAGGTGAGGTTTGGGCTTCTAGCAGGCCCTCTCGCCCCTGGTGCTGAACCTGATACCCAAGGGAGAGTCAGAGATGTACCTTGACTGAAGGTGGGGCTGAGAGATGGCAGCTTAGGCTAGGAGAGCCAGGCCCGTAGGAAAGTCCCAGGCTCATCAATGCCTGCGGTGGCTGGTGCAGAACCACGTGTTCAAGCAAGCAGCTGTGGGAAATTTCACACCTACCCAAGTGTTGGGCTCTTATCAGATACACCTGCAGCATTGTTGTCCGCCTATCCAGGATGCTTGTGGTTGAGCGCCAACCACCAAGGCAGGAAGTGACTTAGAGACCCCCAGAGCGTGGGCACCAACAGCCAAGATTGGCCTAAGACAACCATGACCCCCTTTCACCTTCACTGTAATACCATTAACATAAAATTACCCCAGCCGGGCTCGGTGGCTCAGCCTGTAATCCCGTGCCTTTGGGAGGCTGAGGTGAGTGGATTGCCTGAGCCCGCGGGTTCGAGACCCGCCTAGGCAACTTGGGGAGACCTCATCTCTACAATAAAGCAAAAATTAGCCAGGTGTGGTAGTGCACGCCTGTAGTTCCAGTTATTGGAAGGCTGAGGCGGAAGGATCGCTGGAGCCCAGCAGGTTGAGGCTGCAGTGGCCGGGAGCGGCCACTGCACTCCAGTCTGGGCGACAGAGTGAGACTCCAACTCAAAAAAAAAAAAAAAAAGCCAGACTCAGTGGCTCAGCCTGTAATCCCGCACCTTTGGGAGGCTGAGGTGAGTGGATTGCCTGAGCCCGCGGGTTCAAGACCCGCCTGGGCAGGCTGAGGCGGAAGGATCGCCGGAGCCCAGCAGGCGAGGCTGCAGTGGCCGGCAGCGGCCACTGCACTCCAGTCTGGGCGACGGAGTGAGACTCCAACTAAAAAAAAAAAAAAAAGAATAAAAGTTGTAGTTCATCAATGATTGGGGGGCGGCAGCAACAGCTTTCTGTGGGCTGTTTCTGCCGATTCCCCTTTCTCGGGAATGTATTGCTTCTTTACTTAATAAGGCTACTTGCAGCTGGGTGTGGTGGCTCACACCTGTAATCCCAGCACTCTGGGAGGCTGAGGCAGGAAGATTGCTTGAGCCCAGGAGTTCGAGCCTGGGCAACATAGTGAGACCTTATCACTACAAAAGATTGAAAAATCACCCAGGTGTGGTGGTGTGTGCCTGTAATCTCAGCTGCTTGGGAGCCTGAGGTGGAAGGATCACTTGAGCCCAGGAGTTCAAGACTGTGGTGAGCTGTGGCCATGCCACTGCACTGCAGCCTGGGTGACAGAGTGAGACCCCCAACTCAAAATTAAATAAAGCTGCTGACTTATCTCACTCCTCTGTGTGTCTGTGAATTAATCCCAAAAGTGAACACAAGAATCTGTCATCAACCATCTCATGCTAGAAGCAGCACACTCGGTAACAGGGTTAATTCCCAATAAACCTGTTCTAAGTTTAAAACATAAATTGTAAATGCTTCTAGGCTGGGCGCAGTGGCTCACACCTATAATCCCAGCACTTTGGGAGGACGAGGTGAGAGGATTGCCTGAGCCTGTGAGTTTGAGACCAGCCTGTGCAACTTGGTGAGACCTCATCTTTACAGTAAATCAAAAAATTAGGCGGGCATCATAGCGCGTGTCTGTAGTTCCAGCTGCTTCATAGCGTGTGCTGTAGTTCCAGAAGACAGGTGGAAGGATCGCTTGAGCCCAGCAGGCTGAGGCTGCAGTGGTCAGGAGCGTGCCACTGCACTCCAGTCTGGGCGACAGAGTGAGACTCAACTCAAAAAAGAAAAGAAAAGAAAATGCTTCTAAGGACATGGTGGCTCACGCCTGTAATCTCAGTGTTTTGGGAGATCAAGGCAGGAGGATCACGTGAAGCCAGGAGTTTGAGACCAGCTGGGCGACATAGTGAAACCTCAGCTCTATGAAATATTTGAAAGAAAATTAGCATGGTGTGTTGACGCGTGCCTGTAGTCCCAACTACTCAAGAGACTGAGATAGGAGGATTGTTGAGCCCAGGAGTTTGAGACTGCAGTGAGCTATGATTGTGCCACTGCACTCCAGCCTGGGCAACAGAATGAGACCTTGTCTCTTAAATAAATAAATAATTCTTTAAAACAAATAAATACAAAAATTTTAAAAGATGCCATCCACCTCAGTTGGGGTGGGAAAAAAAAAGAAAAAAATGCATTTAATACACATAACCAGCCGGGCTCGGTGGCTCAGCCTGTAATTCCGTGCCTTTGGGAGGCTGAGGTGAGTGGATTGCCTGAGCCCGCGGGTTCGAGACCCGCCTGGGCAGTGAGACCTCATCTCTACAATAAATCAAAAAATCAGCCGGGCATGGTAGCGCATGCCTGTAATTCCTGCTACTGGGAAGGCTGAGGCGGAAGGATCGCCAGAGCCCAGCAGGCGAGGCTGCGGTGGCCGGGAGCGGCCACTGCACTCCAGTCTGGGCGACCGAGTGAGACTCCAACTCAAAAAAAAAAAAAAAAATACACATAACCTACTGAACACTGTAGCTTAGCCTAGCCTGTCTTAAACATCATCAGAACACTGATGTTATCTCATATTTGGACAAAATCATCTAACACAAAGCCTACTTTTTAATAAATGGAATACTGTGCTGAAAGTGCAAAGCAAAACAGATATGTGCGTTTCTACTGAACGTGTATTGCTTTCACACTATCGTAAAGTTTAAAAATCGTAAAGTGAGCCATGTTGAGTTTGAGACTGTCTGTATCCTCCTCTGCCCTTGTAGACTAAAAGCTGCCCCCCAGACCACACGCAAACAGATGAGCACGATTGTGTGCCAATAAAACTTTATTTACAACCGCAGGTAGCAGGCCTCGGCCCGCAGCCGGTTCTCCGCCGACCTTATGCGATAGCCAATCACCAGGGAGGGGAGGGAACACCCGATGGATTTGGACCCATCAGGGCCTACTCTCTGAAGCACGTGACCACTCCAAAGGGAAACAGATGTGCCCCGAGGCATCTCCCTAGGCTGCTGTGGGTCCGGGTGGGCGCACGGTGAGGAGGCGCTTAGCGGGTCCGCGTCCACGCATCCGGCTCTGGAATTTGGTTTGGCTCCGTTTCTCCGCGCCCTGCGGCTGGCTGGAGCCGGGGGCCGCGACTCCCACCCTGCCCCAGGCACGGGCCTGGCTGTCCCGGTCAAACGCGGCTGGTGAGAGACCCGCTCCGTCCTGGCTCCCGAGACCCAGAAGAGGAGGAGAGACGAGGAAGGAAGTGGATGTGAACGCCCATCCCATTAGCCCAGATCAGGGCCTCCCAGGCGGAGCACCCCGGGGCGCGCCCTCTTCTCCCCGAAGGCGCATCTCCCAGGGCTCCGCGGTCCTTACGCGGAACGAGGCAGGGCCGCGTGCGCTGATTTGGGCGGGTGTCCATGGCCTCTACTTAGCCGGAAAAAGCCATCGCGGAACGGCGCGCCGGCGGCGACGCCCGTCTGTGAAAGCGGGAGCGAGCATCTGCCCCTGGATGCCGGCGTGTGAGCGCAAAAGGCCCGGGGGAGGCGCCGGGGTGGCGCGGCCGGAGGAGCGGGAGGGAGGCTCCGGCCGGTGGGAGCCCGCTGCCACGGGTTCGAAGCCTGTGCCTCTTGCCACCACCGTGTATTGCTTCTTTGCAGAAAGGAAGTCCTAGCGGCCGAGCCCGGTGGCTCAGCCTGCCATCCCAGCACTTCGGGAGGCCGAGGCGAGCGGATTGCCGGAGACCGCGGGTTCGAGACCCGCCCGGGCAACTCGGCGAGACCTCGTCTCGACAATAACTCACAAAAACTAGCCGGGCATGGTGGCGGGCGTCTGTGGTTCCGGCTCCTTGGAAGGCGGAGGCGGAAGGATCGCCGGAGCCCAGCAGGTCGAGGCTGCGGTGGCCGGGAGGGTGCCACACTGCCCTCCAGCCTGGGCAACATGGTGAGATTCTGACACCCCCCCAAAAAAAAAAGAAAAAACGCGGCGAGGCCTGTCCCTTGCAGGTTGACCCTTGCGCGGTAGTATCTCTGCTTAGTAATAGTAGTGATAATGACAATTTCTTAATAGTAATAGTAACGACAATAATGATTGGCACAGGCGGAGCAAGATTGAGAGAATATTTGCAAAATATGTATCTAAGAAAGAACTTTTATGCTACATTTACATGGAGCTCTTGCAACTATGTAAGACAAAAGATCCATTTTTTTTTTTTTTTTTTTTTGAGTCGGAGTCTCACTCTGTCGCCCAGACTGGAGTGCAGTGGCCGCTCCCGGCCACCGCAGCCTCGACCTGCCGGGCTCCGGCGATCCTTCCGCCTCAGCCTTCCGAGTAACTGGAACTACAGGCGTGTGCTACCACGCCCGGCTCATTTTTGATTTATTGTAGAGATGAGGTCTCACCAAGTTGCCCAGGTGGGTTTCGAACCCGCGGGGTCAGGCAAACCACTCACCTCAGCCTCCCAAAGGCGCGGGATTACAGGCTGAGCCACCGAGCCCGGCTGCGATTTTCTTTACCATAAAATCAATCCTGTGAGAAAAGCGAGTCTCGGAGAGGGGCTGGCAGGCAAGACTGCCACACCCTCTGGCGCTTCCTAGTCTTTTTTTTTTTTTGAGTTGGAGTCTCACTCTGTCGCCCAGACTGGAGTGCAGTGGCTGCTCCCGGCCACCGCAGCCTCGACCTGCTGGGCTCCGGCGATCCTTCCGCCTCAGCCTTCCAAGTAGCCGGAATTATAGGCGCGGGCTACCACACCTGGCTAATTTTTTATTATTATTGTAGAGATGAGGTCTCGCCAAGCCCAGGCAGTTCTCGAACCCAAGGGCTCAGGCAATCCACTCACCTCAGCCTCCCAAGGTGTGGGATTACAGGCTGAGCCACCGAGCCCGGCTCCCGGCCGATATTATTGATGGTGTCAGGGCACTGGCTGAGGAGCGGCATAGTTCAGTGTTTAAGCCAGACAGGCTGGGTTCAAATCCCACCTCCACCATGCACTAGCTGTGTGACCTTGAGCAAGTTGCCCTACTTCTCTGTGCCTTTGTTTCTCCATCAATAAAACAGAAATCTATTTTCTAGGGTTAATGTGAGGTGTAGGATAGAAAATGCTTCCACCGTGCCTGCCATCGACAGTAGGCTCGACTATTGCTGCTGTCCCACATTCCCCTATTATTCGGAGCATCACCTGCTAGGTCCCCAGGCAGGGCAACAGCTGGCTGTTGGGCCAGGACCCCCCCCCCCGTCCCCGCCTGACTCCCCTGCCCCTCCCTCTCTCTGGCTCCAGGCAGCCACAACCTCCCCCTTCCTGGCCTGGCTTCCAGTGCCACCCCCTCCCTCTCCTTTGCCTGTCAGCCCCGGGGTGACCAGAGCCCCTGCCTTGTGGGACAGCTTCCTGGCTCTTCCCCCCTTTCAAGAGATTGACTGCAATTTCTATAATAACATCACATTAGCCAGAAATTAATGTCCTCATTAAGATAGCAATTAGGCACATTAGCACAGCAATAAAAGAGAAGCTTATGAAATAATTGCTGGTTCCAAAATGCCTTTAATTTAGTATTTTATATTGCGCCGTGTTATTAATTTTTTCCCTCTGCAGAAGATAATAAGAGAAACGTTTGAATTGTGGGGAGGTTTAAAATAAAAAAAATCTTAGAGAAAGGAAAGCGGCGTTGATACCTATAGACAGACGGTCTCGCCTCTCCCCAAAGCCCCAGTGATCCAGAGTCCACGAAGCACCAGCGACAGTGACGGAAAGGGGACGGTGTGGAGAGGCAGGGGCCAGGCCACCTCGGGGACTCCTGGCCAAGCCTGGCCTCCAGGGGAAGTTGGAGTCAGACAGGCTTTGATCCCAGAGCAGGAGAAATGATGACATGTTACTTTGCCCTAAATAACAAATACCTGTTTGCTTTTTGCTGCAATAGTCTTTGTCTCCTGAATTCAAATGCTTTTTAATTTTGTTTGTTTGTTTGTTTTGAGTCGGAGTCTCACTCTGTCGCCCAGACTGGAGTGCAGTGACCGCTCCGGCCACCGCAGCCTCGACCTGCTGGGCTCCAGCGATCCTTCCGCCTCAGCCTTCCAAGTAGCTGGAATTACAGGCGCGCGCTACCACGCCTGGCTGATTTTTGATTTTATTGTAGAGATGAGGTCTCACCAAGTTGCCCAGGCGGGTCTCGAACCCACGGGCTCACGCAATCCACTCACCTCAGCCTCCCACAGCACTGGGATTCCAGGCTGAGCCACCAAGCCCAGCTAATTTTTTTTTTTTTTTTTTTTTGAGTCAGGGGTCTCACTGTGTTGCCCAGGCTGGAGTGCAGTGGCAGGATCACAGCTCACTGCAGCCTTAACTTCCTGGGCTCCGGTGATCCTCCCGCCTCAGCCTCCCAAGTAGCGGGACTACAGGCATGCAGCGTCATGTTCGGCTAATTTCTTTTGATTTTTTTGCAGAGACAAGGTCTCACTATGTTTCCCAGGATGGTCCTTCTCCTGGGCTCAAGCACTCCTTCCGCCTCGGCCTCCCAAAGTGCTGCGATTACAGGTGTGAGCCACTGCGCCCGGCCCATGCCCTTTCCCTTGTGTGGGGATGGGGGGAGGGCTGTGGGCTGGTCTGGGATGGCCTCGGCTGGGAAACAGAATCTTCCTCATCCTCCAGCCTGCTAGCCCAGGCTTGGCCACCTGACAGAGCCAGGGTTTCCAGACATGGCCGAGACAGGTAGTGCCCCAACGGCCTAGACTGGAACTGTCTGACCCTTCTGCTGTGGTCCAGGGGCCAAGGTCCATCACAGCACAGCCGGGACTCGAGGCCTAGAGGGTGGGGAGAGGCTCCACCTCCCAGTGGGAGGCGCCACATGGCGGAAGGCCCAGGGTGCGACGGTGGGGTAGCCTTGGGTCCATTCAGCACCCTTCATCAGCCCGTGATTCCTCTGGGTCCCTGTCTGGGCACCCCGAGGCATCCCGTGACCCTGACCCTAGAGTCCTGGCCTTCTGGAAGTTCCTTCTGCCCATTCTCTCAACTCCCGGAGGAGCCGTGGCGCGTGGTGTTCCAGACCCCAGATTCCAGACCGGGCATTGAGGTGTGACCAGGACTCGGTTTTGCTTTGTTTTTTGAGTTGGAGTCTCACTGTCGCTCAAGCTGGAGTGCAGTGGCATGCTCACGGCCACCCCAGTGTCAACTTGCTGGGCTCCGGTGATCCTTCCACCTCAGCCTTCCAAGTAGCTGGAACTACAGGCGCGTGCCACCACACCTGGCTAATTTTTTATTTATTGTAGAGATGAGGTCTCGCCAAGTTGCCAGGGCTGTTCTCAAACCCGTGGGCGCAGGCAGTTCACTCACCTCGGCCTCCCAAAGTGCTGGGATGACAGGCTGAGCCACCAAACCCGGTCAGGACTGACTTTGACTTATTTATTTAGAGATAGCGTCTAACTCTGTCACCCAGCCTGAAGTACAGTAGAACAATCAAGGCTCGGACTCCTGGCCTCGAGTGATTCTCCTGCCTCAGCCTTGTGAGTAACTAGGACTACAGGTGCCACCACCAGGCCCGGTTAGTTTTTTGTTGTTGTTTTTTGTAGAGATGATGTCTCCCCAGCACCTGTCCCAGGACTATTTTGTTTTATTTTATTGAGTCAGAGTCTTTCTGTTGCCCAGGCTGGAGTGTGGTGGCATGCTCACGGCCACCACAGCCTTGACCTGCTGGGCTCAGGCCATCCTTCCGCCTCAGCCTCCCAAGTAGCTGGAACCACAGGCATGTGCCACCATACCTGGCTGATTTTTTGTTGCTGTTGTCGTAGCGATGAGGTCTCGTCAAGTTACCCAGGCTGGTCTCCAACCTCTGGGCACAGGCAATCCTCTCGCCTCCGCCTCCCAAAGTGCTGGGATTCCAGGCCAGTAACTGGCTCTCCTAAGAGCAGAAAGTCGGTGTCTGGAACGCAGGGCAGAGGGTCCTTCTTCAGTAGGCGCTCCAGAGCAAAGGAGAAATGGAAACTGCGAGCTGGTTTTGAACTCACCCAGCGTTCCCTTGTGCAGTGTCCAACCTGTCCATCCATACCAGCCCACCCTGATTCCGGGGCCAAAGGGAGGAGGAGAAGGGGAACGCGATCCCCCCGGGAGCTGGTGCGCATTCAGCCCTCCTCCTCGGGCCAGACGGAGGCCCCTTCCCGAGACCCAGCGGCCCGGAGGGGAACCACAGCCCGGCGTCGACGCTCGCGGGGGGAACCCCGGCGGGCCAGCCGCCTTCTTGCGGACCCAGGCCGGACCAGCTCCAGCCGGGGAGGGCTAGGACCCCGGGCAGCGGGAGGGGGAGGGGGAGGGGAGAGAGGACCCGGTCGGCCTCCCCATCCCCCACCCCACCCCGTCCGGCATCCTGGAGTCCTCAACGGCAGCTGGGTTCTTGGTTGCCATGGCGACTGCCAGGAAAAAAAAAAAAAAAAAAAAAAAAATGGGGAGGGGGAAACACCCCGGGGCCACGAAGAAGCAATTTGCTCTCCGCTCCGGGAGCCGCACGGCAGTCGGAACCCGGGCCGCGGGGCCTCCGCACGGGTGCCCACCCCCCCTTAATGTCCAGTCCCGCCTGGAGGCGACTCCCCGGCTGGGGGCACCGCACAGCCCCTCCCCTCGCCGGCCACCCCCGCCCCCCCAGGCCGGGAGGGGGGTGTCCCGCCCCCCCGGGGTGTGGGCAGGGGGGCGAAGCTGGACCTCAGGGGAGGCCCGCCGCCCTGTCCCCCCCCCCCCCCCCGGGCTCCCTGAACCGCCGGGAAAGCACACCGTGGTGGCAGCTGGGTGGTTTTTTTTTTTAATCTGTTAATAAAACGCAAGTGAATCAAATCCGCTCCGAAGGAAGGGGGGGCAGCGACGCAGGGCCATGGTGTTTGCAGAAGTGGGAAATTTAATAAGAAGGAAAAACAAAAATAGCCACCGTGCTGGAGAGAGGGAGAGGGCTGGGCGGAGACGGTGCAGAGGGCCTGGGAGGGCCAGGGCCCCTCAGTCTGGAGGGGAGGCACTGTGGGGTCAGCGGGAGGGTGGTGGGTGTCACTCAGAAGTTTCCTCCAGTGGGGAGCTGGGCACAGAGGTTGGGGACTGGCCGTCGGAACACCTGGGTGGGGAGCTTCCAGCTTCTGGCTGTTTGGTCTTCCCAGCGCCCCTCACCTTCTGAGGTGCTCAGGAGGTGGGGGACACGGGCAGGACTGCCAGGAACTGTTGGGCGGGTTGCTCACTGCGCAAGAATACCGGACAGAGGCTAGAGCAGGAGCTGACATCATCTGTTCCCCTCACCACATCCTGCGTCTGCCCAGAGGAAGTGTGCCTTTTATTTTATTTTATTTTGGGTTTTTTTTTTAGTTGGAGTCTCACTCTGTCGCCCAGGCTGGAGTGCAGTGGCACATTCATGGCCACCCCAGTGTTGACCTTCTGGGCTCCAGAGATCCTTCCGCCTCAGTCTTCCAAGTAGTCAGAACTACAGGCAGCACTACCATGCCCGGCTAATTTGATTTTTTATTGTAGAGATGAGGTCTCGACAAGTTGCCCGGGCTGGTCTGAAACCCATGGGTTCAGGCAATCCACTCACCTCGGCCTCCCAAAGTGCTGGGATTACAGACTGAGCCATGGAGCCCAGCCGGAAATGTGCCTTTTAAAGATTCGTACAACCGGCTCGGTGACTCAGCCTGTAATCTTGCGCTTTGGGAGGCTGAGGGGAGTGGATTGCCTGAGCCCGCGGGTTCGAGACCCGCCTGGGCAACTTGGCGAGACCTCATCTCTACAATAAATCAAAAATTAAGCCGGGCTGGGTGACTCAGCCTGTAATCCCGCACCTTTGGGAGGCTGAGGTGAGTAGATTGCCTGAGCCTGAGGGTTTGAGACCCGCCTGGGCAGGCGAGACCTCATCTCTATAATAAATCAAAAATAAATAAATAAAGATCCGTACGAAAAGGACGGAAACAACCATCAGGGATGCATGGATAAATAAAGGTGGTGCATCCAGATGATGGGATGTATGCAGCTGTGAAAAGGAACGAAGCTCTGACACACCACAACATGGCTGAGCCTCGAAAACATGACGCCAAGTGAGAGAAGCCAGGTACAGAAGGCCACACGGTGTGATTGTCGTACGTGAACTATCAGGAAGAGACCATTCCACGGAGACACAAAGCAGATTGGTGGATGTCGGGAGCTGGAGGAGGAATGGGCCTGACTGCTATGGGGAGAGGCTTCCTTTTGGGGGATGGAAACATTCTGGAACTTGACAGAGGTGGTGGGGCTGCACACCATTGCGACCGTGCCACGTGCTCCTGAATCGGACACTTTAAAGTGGCTAAAATAAGCCGGTGCGGTGCTCATGCCTGTAATCTCAGCACTTTGGGAGGCTGAGGCAGGAGGATCCCTCGAGCACAGGAGCTCAAGGCCAACCTGGGAAACATAGCAAGACCTCGGCTCTATAAAAAATTAAAACATAGCTCACCATGGTGGCATGCACCTGGAGACTCAGACACTCAGGAAACTGAGGTGGGAGGATGGCTTGAGCCCAGGAGTTAGAGGCTGCTGTGAGCTATGATCACACTCCTGCACTCCAGCCTGGGCGACAGAACGAGTCTGTCGCTAAACACACCAAAAATTCCCGTGTGGGTCAGGTGTGGGTCAGGCGCAGTGGTTCACACCTGTAATCCCAGTACTTTGTTTTTTTTGTTGTTGTTGTTTGTTTGTTTTTTTGAGTTGGAGTCTCACTCTGTCGCCCCGACTGGAATGCAGTGGCCGCTCCCGGCCACCGCAGCCTTGACCTGCTGGGCTCCGCGATCCTTCCGCCTCAGTCTTCCGAGTAGCTGGAACTACAGACACGCGCTATCACGCCCGGCTGATTTTTGATGTATTGTAGAGATGAGGTCTCACCAAGTTGCACAGGCGGGTCTCGAACCCGCGGGCTCAGGCAATCCACTCACCTCAGCCTCCCAAAGTCGCGGATTTATACGCTGAGCCACCGAGCCCGGCTTCCCAGTACTTTGTGAGGCCGAGGCGAGAGGATTGCCTGAGCTCAGGGGTTCGAGACCAGCCTGAGCAACATGGCGGGACCTCATCTCTACAATAAATAAAAAATCAAATGGGCGTGGCGGTGCACGCCTCTAGTTCCAGCTACTTGGGAGGCTGAGGCGCAAGGATCGCCTGAGCCCAGCAGGTGGAGGCTGTGGTGGCTATGAGCGTGCCACTGCAGTCCAGCCTGGGCCACAGAGTGAGACTCACACTCAAGGGAAAAAAAAAAAAAAGCCCACTGTTACTTGCATGAGGCACCAGCCGTGAGATAACGCAGGTGCGAGTCCCATGAAGGCCCCCGAAAGGCAAGCATCTTGGACTTCTCTCCCCAGTGGCGACCCCCGTCTGTGTCAGGAACGCAAGGCAGCAAATCCTAGACAGGACTGGCTGGGGCCAGACCGTGCACCCGCATTCACTCGTTCCAGCCTCACGACGAGCCTTCAGAGACAACGGGTCTGCCCTTTTACAAGGGGGGAGACTGAGGCACGGGAAGAGGAGGCGGCTCCCCGAAGCTGGCAAGCGGCGGATCGGGGATTCGAACCCCGGCCCCGTCGGCAGGCCGGGCCCGCGAGCTCCTTCCGAGGCCCCGCCCGGACGAGGCCCCGAGGCCCCCAGGCCCGCGCCGGAGCCGCCTCCCGTCCGGGCTGAGCGGCGCTGGCGGTGATGGATGGTTTAATATCTCGCGCGGCGACCCGGGGCCCCCCCTCGCCCACGCCTCGGCGGGCGGCCCCGGCGCCAGGCGGCGACGGGTAACTCGGTTACCGGAAGGAGAGGGAAATTCCCGAGAGAGCGGGGGGGCGGGGCGGGACGAGGCAGACCCCAAACCCTGAGTCCCGCGGGGGTCCGGGGGCGCGCAGGTCCCAGCGCGTCTCGAGACGGGGCCGGCAGGCGCGACGCGAGAGGCCCCGGGCAGGCCTCCGAGCAGAGGCCACGCGGCCCCCGACGGCGGCGGGGCGGGGGCGGAGTCGGGGTGGGGGGCACAGGCGACCCCCGGCCCCGGGTCGAAAGCCTCGGGGCGTCCCGGACTCGAGTCCTCGCTCCGGGCCCCTCCGCACCCACAGCAGCCCTTGGACTTCCCGTCTCCCCGCCTCCACGAGCTCCACCTGGTCCCCCCGCGCGCTCACCTGGACGGGCGCCTCCCTCCAGCCCTTGCCCCCAGGCCTGTCCCGCCGCGGCCTCCAGAGGGCGGCCGTGCGCAGCCCAGCCCGGCCACGCCCCTCCCCTGCTCCGCGCCCCCCCGCCCCCCCGCGGGCGGCGCCTGGTGGGAGGGTCCTGCCGGGTCGCCTCTAGCTCGGCATTTCTGAACAGCACAGATCCCTCCCTTAATGTCCTAGAGGTCGGAGGCCCGGTACGGGCCGGGCGCGTGGCTCACGTCTGTAATCCAGCACTTCGGGAGGATCACTTGAGGCCAGGAGTTCAGGATCAGCCTGAGCCACGTCGTGAGACCTTACCCCTATTTAAAAATAAAAATACGTAAATAAAGATCTAGGTGTCAGCAGGCTCCTTTCTGGAGGCTGTTGAGGAGGTCTCGGAATTCAGTCCCTGACCCAGCCATTCCTCTACTGGGACTATACCCAGAGGAACTCAAATTATTCTACAAAAGAGATGCCTGCTCGTGCATGCCTATTGCAGCACTATTCACAATAACAGAAACTTGGAACCGACCGTGCTGCCCATCAAAACTGGACTGGATACAGAAAAAATGTGGTACGTATACACGATGGAATATTATGCAGCCATAAAGAAGGACAAACATATGGACTTTGCAGGAACTTGGATGGATTTAGAGTCGGTCACACTCAGTGGTCTATCACAGAAACAGAACAGAGTACCATATGTTCTCACTCATACGCGGACCCTGAAAATTTACCTTAATACTACAAGAAAGGGATTGGCAGTAGTGGGATACTGCGGGGGTGGGAGGCTGGGACACAGCATCCATAAGATTACCTGATCCAAAACCAGACAAAGCGGGGGCCAAAGGGAAGCCCAAACTTTACCTGTACGATGACCACTTGTATGCCTAATCCAGAATTCTACCCCACAGGTATAATATAAAATTAATTAATTTTTTTTTTTTTAGTTGGAATCTCACTCTGTCACCCAGACTGGAGTGCAGTGGCCACTCCCGGCCACCGCAGCCTCAACTTGCTGGGCTCCAGAGATCCTTCCGCCTCAGGCTTCCGAGTAGCCAGAACTACAGGTGCGTGCTACCACGGCCAGCTGATTTTTTTATTTATTGTAGAGATGAGGTCTAGCCAAGTTGCCCAGGCAGGTCTCGAACCCACAGGCTCAGGCAATCCACTCACCTCAGCCTCCCAAAGCACGGGATTACAGGCTGAGTCACCAAGCCCGGCTCACAAATTAGTTAATTTTTAAGAAAAGAATTCAGTTGCTTGCAGTTGTAGGACTGAGGTCTCCTTTTTCTTGCTGGCTGTCCCATTCACAGCCTCTGGAGGCTGCCTGCACGTCTAGGCTTGTGGGCCCTCAGCCTCGGCCTTCAAAGCCAGAGTCAAGGTCTCCACAGCGCCGCTCTCTGAGTCCTCCCTGACTCCCCTTTCAAGGGCTTGTGTGATTAAATTGGAGCCACTCAATAATCCAGGATCATCTCCCTGTCTGAGAATTTTTAACTTAATTACAACTGCAAAGTCCCTTGTGTCACACGAAGTAGCGATTCACGGGTTCTGGGGATCAGAAAGTAGACTTCTAGGGAGGGGGCATTATTCTCCTTACCAGCCGCCTCTCTGAGTAAAGCTCCAGTCCTCACTGAGGTCACAGAGCTGCACATGTGCTGCCCGCCATTCCCTACATTCATGTGGCCTCTACTCTTCTCCAAGCTCAGCAGGTACATCGTGGCCTCAGGGTCTTTGCACAGGCTGTTCTCACTGCCTGATTCACTTTCCCCCGGATATCCACATGGCTCCTCCCTCACCTACCATTCTTTTTTTTCTTTTTTTTTCTTTTTTGAGTTGAGGGCTCACTCTGTCACCCAGGTTGGAGTGCAGTGGCAGTTTCACTGTGGCCACCGCAGCCTCGACCTTGTTAGGTTAAAGATCCTTGCTAGGCCCTCCAAAAATGTTAGGTTAAAAACATACCCTAAGCCGGGCTCGGTGGCTCAGCCTGTAATCCCGCGCCTTTGGGAGGCTGAGGTGAGTGGATTGCCCGAGCCCGCGGGTTCGAGACCCGCCTGGGCAGCGAGACCTCATCTCTACAGCAAATCAAAAAATCAGCCGGGCATGGTTGCACATGCCTGTAATTCCGGCTACTCGGAAGGCTGAGGCGGAAGGATTGCCGGAGCCCAGCAGGTCGAGGCTGCGGTGGGCTTGGTGGCTCAGCCTGTAATCCCATGCTTTGGGAGCCTGAGGTGCATTGCCTGAGCCCGCGGGTTCGAGACCCGCCTGGGCAACTTGGCGAGACCTCGTCTCTACAATAAAATAAAAAAATCAGCCGGGCATGGTAGTGCGTGCCTGTAATTCCAGCTATTGGAAGGCTCGGGTGGAAGGATCGCGGGAGCCCAGCGGGTCGAGGCTGCGGTGGCCGGGAGTGGCCACTGCACTCCAGTCTGGGTGACAGAGACTCCAACTCAAAAAAATAAGTAAATAAATAAATAAAAACATATCCCAAACCAGGTGAGGTGGCCTACAGCTGTCATCCCAGCACTTTGGGAGGTGGAGGTGAGAGGATTGCCTAAGCCCACGGGTTCGAGACCAGCCTGGGCAACATGGTGAGACCTCGTCTCTACAATAAATCAAAAAAACCAGCCGGGCATGGTGGCGCTTCCCTGTTGTCCCAGCTACTTGGAAGGCTGAGGCGGAAGGATCCCCTGAGCCCAGCAGGTAGAGGCTGCGTTGGATGTGAGCATGCCACTGCACTCCAGCCTGGGCGGCAGAGTGAGACTCTGACTCTCGCTGGTTGCGGTGTCTGCCAGGTTGAAGTGTCCCCTTGGCATCCTCTGATCCCATCGACTTGCAGCTCCGGTGGCCACTGACACCACGTTGCTGCCCAGATATCCCTGATCAATGGAGGAGGGACAAGCCATAGGAAGAATGGTGGAGGGGGTGGACCGGCAGGACACGTAGTAGCTCTCTGAGCCATACCCAGGATGTCTGGAGTTAAGGAGACACGAACTTCAGTCTTTTTGGGGCTGAGAGCACCCCAAAGTTTAGCCATCTGACTGATTCTTGGAAGCCTAAATTGACTTGTGGTCCAGCTGCTCGGGAGGCTGAGGCGGGAGGACAGCCTGAGCCCAGGAGGTTGAGGCTGTAGTGAGCTGTGATCACGCCATTGCATTCCAGCCTGGAAGACAGAACGAGACCCCTTTTCTAGATAAATAAAGTGATTTCTTGTTTGAGCCACCGATGTTGGCTTTCTGTCCCAGCAGTCATAAAAAAGACAAACTCATCCTTCATCAACTGCTGTTGGGATTTATTGAGGTAGCACCCATAAAGCACCCGGCCTGTGGCTGGTACACAGTAGGTACTCAATACATGAGCGTCGTTCCCATGCCCCTTCTGGTTTGGGGAAGGAGACACCCTTGGTGGTTCTCAGACTGTCTTCTTAGGGGTGTCCCTAAGGTGTGTGAGGAAGACAGACCATGTGGCCTCTGTGGGCCGTTCTCTGTCCCCACCACCCCAGGCCCAGCTCACTGCCCTGCTCTGTTGTGATCTCCGGGGCCACACCACCTGACTCGACTCCCCTGCCCTCTGATTTTGGGTTGGATTCAGCCAGCGGGAGATACCCGTGGGAGATCAAAGGGTGGAAGGATGGGAGGCCGAGGCGGAAGGCTCACTGGAGGCCAGGAGTTCAAGACCAGCCTGGGCAACATGGCGAGACCCCGTCTCTTCAGGGTGGGGGGGTGTTGGGACGGTGGGGGCAGAGAAAGGCCTGGGGCTCCCGACGGCGGCTACGGGTGGGCGGGGCCTCCGCCTCCCCGCAGCCACGCCCTCTCCTGGAAGCCCGCCCCCAGGCCCTTGCAGCTGCACCCGGCCCGCCAACCACCCGGGCCCGGGGCGGCCGGGGCCGGTTCCTTGCAAAACTTTTCCTGCACCTGCTCTGACTCCTAAGTGGTTAAACAGATCCACTCCGCCCAGGCAATTTTGCTAAGCTCGTGTCAGGGGGAGGAAGGGAGACGCCAGAGAGCTCACAAATGAAGCAAATTGCTGAAAATCGGATTTCTACTGTCTTATCTGGGAGCCACAGGAGAGGAGAGGAGATTGCAATTTCTGCCGGAACTTTCTCACACGTCCGGGTCTGGGGAGAGCCCGTGGCAGGAGGCAGGAAGCAGGGGAGGGGCGGGGAGGCAGGCTGGGAGAGGGGGACGGGAGGGGAGGCGGAGGCGGGGAGGCGAGGACCACAGGGAGAGGCAGGAAAGATGCGCAAGAAAGGAGGCGGCCACGCGGGCCAGGAGGGCAGAACTCGGGGAGCCACCACCCCGGCCAGGGGACCCTTCAGGGACCGGCCGGCCTCAAAGCCCCTTGGCCCAGGGCGTCCCATTTTAATGGTGGCCGATTGCTCGAGATCCTGAGCTCACTTATTCGTGGGAACGAACGAATGAAGGCCAGAGCAGAAGTTGGAAGACTTTCTCTGCGGAGGCTCAAGGTCTAAATATCTCCGGCTTTGCAGGACTCGGGCTCTCTGCTGCAACTTCACAACTCTGCCCTTGTGTGGTGAAGACAGACAGGGCAACAGGAAAGGCATGGCTGTGTCTCTGGACCAATAAAACTTTATTTACAAGAAAAAAAAGTAGACGCCTGTAATCCCAGCACTTTGGGAGGCCGAGGTGGGAGGATTGCCTGAGCCCAGGACTCAGCCTGGGCAACATAGTGAGACATTCTCTCTACAAGTAATAAAAAAAAATTAGCCCGGTGTGGTGGCACATGCCTGTTGTCCCAGCTATTCGGGGGGAGGCTGAGGTGGGAGGATTGCCTGAGGCCAGGAGAAATAAGACCAGCATCTCAATGACTTCAAACACCAAAGTGTTGTTTCTTTTTTAGCATTTTTTTTGAGTTGGAGTCTCACTCTGTCACCCAGACTGGAGTGCAGTGGCCGGGAGCGGCCACTGCAGCCTCGACCTGCTGTACTCCCGCGATCCTTCCACCTCAGCCTTCTATAGCTGGAACTACAGCCGTGCGCTACCACACCCAGCTAATTTTTTATTTATTGTAGAGATGAGGTCTCACCAAGTTGCCCAGGTAGGTCTTGAACCCGCGGGCTCAGGCAATCCACTCACCTCAGCCTCCCAAGGCACGGGATTACAGGCTGAGCCACGAAGCCCGGCGCATTTTTTTAATTTAATTTTTTTCTTCCTTTTTTTTTTTTTTTTTTTTTTTAAGTTGGAGTCTCACTCTGTCACCCAGGCTGGAGGGCAGTGACACGCTCACGGCCACCGCAGCCTTGACCTGCTGGGCTTAGGTGATCCTTCCACCTCAGCTTTCCAAGTAGCTGGAACTACAGGCACACAATTTTTTTTATTTCCTAACACTCGAAATGTGTAAACAAAGTGTTATTTTTTTGCTCACACTGCATGGTGAGTTAGAGGGGGTGGGCACAGCAGGTTAGACATAGAGAGGTAAGTTTCTTGCAGAGAGGTCTCAATTAAGATCAGGGAAGCATTCAGACATCTTCTTCTTTTTTTCTTCTTTTTTTTAGACATCTTTTTTTTTTCTTTGAAAGCTGGATTTATTGAGGGGACAGAAAAGCTCCCACAGTGGGAGGGGACCCGAAGGGGTTGCCTTTGGACATCTTATTGGTACATGACCTTCACCCAACTAGCCAGGCACACCAGATCTGACCACCTTGCAGGCTGGGATGTGTATCTACCAGTGCAGTGAATCACAGAAACAATAGGGAATTACCAAAAAGGCAGACATGCTGTTCTAAGAAAAGGCCTAATCTAGTTATACAATAACTTTAATTATTTAGAAGGTCCTTGTGATCTTAGAGAAAGTGGAGAGATGGCCGTCAAAACTCGTGACCAGACACATGCAGCCCACCCCTCTTAAGTCACCATTGTAAAAGTATAAACCAGGCGTCATGGCTCATAATTCCAGCACTTTGGGAGGTGGAGATGAGAGAATTGCCTGAGCTCGGGGGTTCGAGACCAGCCTGATGAATATGGTGAGAACTCGTCTCTACAATAAATAAAAAAATTAGCTGGGCTCGGTGGCTCAGCCTGTAATCCCGCGCCTTTGGGAGGCTGAGGTGAGTGGATTGCCTGAGCCCGCGGGTTCGAGACCCGCCTGGGCAGCGAGACCTCATCTCTACAATAAATCAAAAAATCAGCCGGGTGTGGTAGTGCATGCCTGTAATTCCGGCTACTTGGAAGGCTGAGGCGGAAGGATCGCCGGAGCCCAGCAGGTCGAGGCTGCGGTGGCCGGAAGCAGCCACTGCACTCCAGTCTGGGCGACAGAGTGAGACTCCAACTCAATAAATAAGTAAATACATACATACATACATAAATAAATAAATTAGCCAACCATGGCGGTACATGCTTGTGGTTCCAGCTACTCGGAAGGCTGAGGCAGAAGGATCACCTGAGCCCACTGCACTCCATCCTGGGCGACAGAGTGAGACTCTAACTTAAAAAAAGAAAAAAAGAAGTATATACGAGAGGGAACACCCCCAAAATTGAAATTTATTCTATTAAAAATTGTGTATTTATTGTTTAAACTTCAGTCACCTTCAAAGTACTCCCTGTTTGATGCAATACACCTATCGAGATGATTTTTTGGCTGCTCAAAACAGTTTTCTAAATTTGTCAGTTTTGATGCCTTTTAGTGCTTCTGCCAGTTTTTTGTTTGTTTGTTTGAGTCAAAGTCTCACTCTATTTCCCGGGCTGGAGTGCAGTGGCATGCTCACAGACACCCCAGCGTCGACCTGCTGGGCTCAGGAGATCCTTCTGCCTCAGCCTTCGAAGCAGCGGCAACTGCAGGTGCACACTATCATGCCCAGCTAATTTTTTGATATAATGTAGAGACAAGATCTCACCAAGTTGCCCAGGTTGATCTCAAACCCCTGGGCTCAAGCAGTCCTCTTGTCTCAGCCTCCCAAAGTGCTGGGATTACAGGCTTGAGCCACAGCGACCGGCCCTTCTGCTGTGTTTTGTTTCACCTCTTCCACATCTCCAGAATGTTTCCCAGGGAGACAAAAAAATTCGCTCAAGGTCAGATTGGGTGAATAGGGAGGGTTGGGCATGGGCGTCATGATGTTTTTGGTCAAAGACTGCTGAAAACTCAGTGCCACCTGGGCATATGTGTTGTCATGGTGGAAGTATCAGTCACCTGTATGCCAACTTGGGATGTTTCTTCCATGTTCTCAAAACTTCCAAATAATAACTTTGGTTGACTGTTCGATTTGGACGAACAAATTCCTAGCCTGGGCAATTTGGCGAGAACTCATTCCTACAATAAAAAAAAAAAATAGCCAAGCATGGTGGCACATGCCTGTAGTTCCAGCTACTTGGAAGGCTGAGGCAGGAGGATTGCCTGAGCCCAGCAGGTCGAGGCTGCAGTGGCTGTGAGTATGGCCCTGCACTCCAGCCTGGGCAACAAAGTGAGACTCTGACTCAAAAACAAAACAAAAAACAAAGCAAAAAAATAATTCCAATTGTCTACAAGGGACCACCATCTAAAAAGAAATTCCAGCTTTTGGGGGTCCCCTTCACAACGCTTCTTGTCAAAGACAAACATGTGTCCTTTCTCTTAAGGCACCCATGCTCTTTGAGCATGGTTCTTTCTTTCTTTCTTTTTTTTTTTTTTTTTGAGTTGGAGTCTCACTCTGTCGCCCAGACTGGAGTGCAGTGGCCGCTCCCGGCCACCGCAGCCTCGACCTGCTGGGCTCCGGCGATCCTTCCGCCTCAGCCTTCCGAGTAGCCGGAATTACAGGCATGCGCTACCACGCCCGGCTGATTTTTTGATTTATTGTAGAGATGAGGTCTCACTGCCCAGGCGGGTCTCGAACCCGCGGGCTCAGGCAATCCATCACCTCAGCCTCCCAAAGGCGCGGGATTACAGGCTGAGCCACTGAGCCCGGCGGCTCTTTCTTTCTAATAGATTCTGTCTTAAACTATACTTGGTACTCACTCTGAAATTCTTTTCTGTGGCGAAGTCAAAGAATCTACAAAGCAACATACCACACTCCCTTCCTTGGCATCAGAACCACAGAGAATGACTGCCTGATCTCAGAGTCAGAATAGGGGATTGGTAGGAGGTACCTAGAAGCTTCCAGCCAAACCTTATGACTGTCATTTGTCCAGGATGAGTTCCTGCTCACCACAAATACAGGAACCCTGCTACCATCTGACAGATCCCACACAATGGCTGTCATTTGTACTATACAATCCACCCTGTAAACTGACAGGCAATGGAGTCTTAGGCATATAGTAGCCAGATGTCTAGCCCCTGAGTAACTCAGGACAGCAAACGGGTGCAGAGGGGCTAGCAGATAATTCAGCACACCCACAAGGGTGATACATGGAAGTTTGAGGAATGGTGACCTGCTGGAAGGTGGAGTTGGAAGTTACCCAGAACCAGAGGCGGAGATTGACTCCATTCCAGATGTCCAAGATAGCTTCCTTGTTCCATGAGGTCATTGCTTCCTGGTGTCTCTTGGGTTGTGTCCCTCCCTCCAACGCAATAAAATTCAGGTGACAAAGCAGTGGATGATGGGAATGTTAAAAAGTAAAGAATGAACTATGTTCAGCAATAAGAAGAAACAGGCCAGAAACAGCGGCTCACTCCTGTAATCCCAGCACTTTGGGAGGCCGAGACAAGAGGATCACTCGAGCCCAGGAGTTCGAGACCAGTCTGGGCAACATAGCAAGACCTCGTCTCTACAAAAAATCAAAAACTTAGCCAGGCATGGTGGTATGTACCTGTAGTCACAGCTACGCAGGAGGCTGAGGCAAAAGGATTGCCCGAGCCCAGGAGGCTGAGGCTGCTGTGAGCTGTGATCATGCCACTGCACTCCAGCCTGGGATGGCAGAGTGAGACCCCACTCAAAAAAAAAAAAGGAAAGAAAAAAATGGTCCATGAAGCTAGGAGAAGACATGGAGGAACCTGAAACGCACACTGCTAAGTGAAAAAATCCATTCTGAAAATGCTGCCTACCCTATGACTCCAATTCTGTGACATTCTGGAAAAAACAAAACTATGGATTCAGTAAACATTTCAGGCCAGGCACAGGCCAGGTTCACACCTGTAATTCCAGCACTTTGGAAGGCTGAAGTGGGAGGATCGCTTGAGGTCAGGAGTTCAAGACCAGCCTGGGCAACACAGCAAGACCCTATCTCACTCAAAAAAAAAAAAAAAAAAAAGGAGGGGCGGGGGAGGCAATAGTTCTCGGATCTCTAAAGAACAGAGAGGACTGGACTCCCAGAGCTGCTATGATGTGCTAGGCATTGACTTCCAGCCCCTAACGCTGCAAGCCATGAACTCTTCATGGCCCCTCTTGGATGAGGAAGACTCAGTTTCGCCTTCTAGAAAGTGGGGCTATAACACATAATAGGATAGCCTTGGTGATGCTATGTAACAAGCGATCTCATACAAGCCCAGTCGACAGAGTTGGAAGAGGCTGTATTTCTGGATTCTGACATCCTGCCTGCCAGTCATCTGGGAAATGGAACAGTGAAATGCACTCAGTTATGGAAGGGCAGTTCCAGTCCCGCAGCTGGTCAGCGTGGTGGCCCTAACTGCTTTTGAGTCCCCACTGCAGAAGCAGCAGAAGCAAAGATGCTGACTTTTTTTGTTTGTTTGTTTTTTGAGTTGGAGTTTCACTCTGTTGCCCAGACTGGAGTGCTGTGGCGCGCTCCCGGCCACTGCAGCCTCAACCTGCTGGGCTCTGGCAATCCTTCCACCTCAGCTTTCCAAGTAGGCGGAACTACAGGCACGTGCTACCACGCCTGGCTAATTTTTTGATTTATTGTAGAGACGAGGTCTTGCTAAGTTGCCTGGGTGGGTCTTGAACCCTCAAGCTCGGGCAATTCACTCGCCTTGGCCTCCCAAAGTGCTGGGATGACAGGCTGAACCACTGAGCCCGGCCAATGCCGACACTTTTGTATACACATCTGCCTGTCCCTTGCCGGGGCCGAGTGGACAGGACAGTCGCAAATGCAGCTGGGCCCACGCTGCCAGTCCCACAGCAATCTCTCTTTGGTTCTTCTTTCTTCCCTGCCCCCACATGCCTCCAGAGCTGGAGGTTAATAAACTCATCACGGATGAGCAAGGATCACGTCTGCTGAGGCTTTAATTACAGCAGAAAATTGGTCCAATTGGTACTTAAGGTAGAGTAAGTGCCGCGTTAATTGGTTGGGGCAGGAGCAGCCGGGGTTTGCATGGCGGTGTCCAGAGCCCTGTTTGGCTGGTCCTCCTGGGAGCTTATGGGTGCAGAGGGGCCTCAGAGACCCTGGAAAGTGACAGAAAGCAGCCAGGGGTGAAGAGGTGAGAAGACATTTCTTTCTCTTTCCTTTTTTTTTTTTTTTGAGTTGGACTGTCACCATCGTCCATCGCCCAGGTTGGAGTGCAGTGGCATGCTCAGAGCCGCCACAGCCTCAACCTGCTAGCCTCAGGCGATCCTTCCTCTTCAGCCTTCCAAGTAGCTGGAATTACAGGTGTGCACCACCATGCCCAGCTAATTTTTTGATTTACTGCAGAGACAAGGTCTCGCCTTGTTGCCCAGGCTGGTCTCGAACCCCTGGGCTCAGGCAATCCTCTCTCTGCCTCCCACAGTGCTGGGATGACAGGCATGAGCCACTACGCCTGGCTGAGAAGACACTTCTCACACCTCCATTCAGGGCTCACCTGGGGACCCAGAAGCTAGTGGCTCAGGTCTCTGGCCTCTGCGTTTCTCTCCCTTGGAGCAAACATTTGCTATCCAGCCCTCAGGAGGAGGTGTTTGAGCTTTGTGATCAGTGTGTAGAAGGAGCAGGGGTGAGGTGGGAAGGCTGGACTCAGGGGCAAGGCTGAGCTGAGGAGGAAACTGGCTTGGCACGGTGGCTCATGACTGTCATCCCAGCACTGTGGGAGGCCAAGGAATGCTTGAGCCCGGGAGTTTGAGACCAGCCTGGGCAACATAGCTAGACCTTATCTCTAAAAAAAAAAAAAGGGAAACTTTTCAGATAAGGGCTAGGAGAGGAGAAAGCGCCTGGGTCCTTTTCCCCCATCTTCCAGGTCTTCCCCAGGGGAGGTGTAAAGGGAGGCCATCCAGACAGCCAGTGCTCAAAGAGAAAGAACCAAAAGCCCCAAATAATCAGAGGCAACAGGACAGCAGAGGCTGCATCCACCCAGAATCTGCTGCAGTTTGTGAATTTGCTGTATGTTCAGAGATACCACCTCTCGCCCCAGGATAACAGTTTATTTTATTATTATTTCTCTCTCTTTTTTTTTTTTTTTTGAGTTGGAGTCTCACTCTGTCACCCAGACTGGAGTGCAGTGGCCGCTCCCGGCCACCGCAGCCTCGACCTGCTGGGCTCTGGCGATCCTTCCGCCTCAGCCTTCCGAGCAGCCAGAATTACAGGCATGCACTACCACGCCCGGCTGATATTTTGATTTATTGTAGAGATGAGGTCTCGCTGCCCAGGCGGGTCTCGAACCCGCGGGCTCAGGCAATCCACTCACCTCAGCCTCCCAAAGGCGCGGGATTACAGGCTGAGCCACCGGGCCCGACTTATTATTTCTTTATATGTTGATTCAGAGTCTCACTCTGTCGCCCAGACTGGAGTGCAGTGGCAGGAACACAGCTCACCCCAGCCTCAACCTCCTGGGCTCAGGGGATCCACCCTCCTTGGCCTACCGAGTAGCTGGGACTACAGACACACCACCATGCCAACTAATTTTGTTTATTTTTTGTAAGGACGAGGTCTTTACGCGAATCAGAAAAATTAGCCAGGGCCCAGAGTGGACCCTGGTGGTGCACACCTGTAGTCCCAGCTACTTGGGAAGCCAAGGAGGGAGGATCACCTGAGCCCAGGAGGTCGGTGCTGCGGTGAGATGACAGGCTTGAACCACCGTACCCAGCTTGTTTTTTGTTTTGTTTTGCCAGTGTAGTTCAGTCTGGGTGACAGAGTGAGACCCCCAACTCAAAAAACAAAACAAGACAAAACAAACAAGCTGGGTACGGTGGTTCAAGCCTGTCATCTCAGCACTTTGGTAGGCGGAGGTGAGAGGATTGCTTGAGCCCAAGGGTTCCAGACCAGCCTGGGCTACTTGGCGAAACCTCGTCTCTCCAAGTTGCCCAGGCTGGTCTCGAACCCGCAGGCTCAGACAATCCTCTCACCTCGGCCTCCCAAAGTGCTGAGATCATAGGCGTGAGCCACCGCGCCCGGCAGCTCTCGGCCTTTAAAAAAGGTCAGCCGCCTGCCTCTTGGACGCTGCCTCAGTTTCCCCGCGTCTCCCCCCAGGTCCCCGGCTTCCCTCCATCCGGCCGGAGCGCACTTCAAAGGTGGGAACCGCGGCCTCCCGGGCGCCCGCGAACCCCCGGACGACCGACATCGCCCGCGGGCGGGGCAGCGCCGGCGGCTCCAGCGAAAGCCGCGCGCGCCCTCGGAGGACGCGGCCCCATCGCCCCGAGCCGCGCCGGGCGCGGGCCCGACGCTGCCTGCGGCGGCTCCGGCTTCCCCAAAGCAGGCAGAAGCGCGAAGCCTGGCGGCCCGCCAGCCCCAGATCCCCTCCCCGGACGGCCGCCGCGGGGGAGGGGCTTTGCCCGGCTCTCGGCGCAGGGGGCGGGGCTGGCGGCGGCCGGGTCGGGAGGGCCGGCCTGCCCCCCCGGGGGTGTCCGCCCTCGCCCTCCCCGCGAGCCGCCCCCTCCGGCTGGGGGCGCCGAGAGGGCTCCCGGGGCGCCCGGGCTTTCCCGCCCTCGCTCGCTGCGAGCTAAGCCCTGCCCGGGGCCTCCCGGCCGGAGGGGGCAGGAACGCGAGTTGGGGGATTTGGAGGCGAGACCGCCGGCCTGCGGAGAGATCAGGCGAGACCGGCGTCCCAGGCCCGGGCCGAGGTCCCCTCCGCGGCTCCCCGAGCCGGCGACCCGGGAGGTAATTAGCAAGCGCGCGGGTCGGCCGGCGGCAGCCCCGCCCCTCGGCGGCGCCGCCCAGGCCTGGCTGGGGGTCTGGCTGCGGCTCTGGCCTCCCTCCCTCCGCCTCTTCCAGGCCAGCCTTGAGGGGTCAGAGTCTGGGTTCTCCCACCCGCTGCTTGCTGGAGAATCCCCCAGGACTCGTGCATTCGCTCTCGCCAATGGAGCGCTCGCGGGGTCTCAAGCGTTCCGCAGCCCCCCGAGTTCTCCCAAGTCTGGTTGACTTTCCAGATGGAGAAACCGAGGCACGGGGAGAGGAGAGGGCTCGTCCACGGTCACACCGCAAGGAAGAATGAATCTGGAGGCAGGGCGCAGGGGCTCACACCTGTCGTCCCAGCACTTTGGGAGGCGGCGGCCAGAGGATTGCCTGAGTCCAGGAGTTCGAGACCAGCCTGGGCAATTTGGGGAGACCTTGTCTCTACAATAAATGAAAAAATTAGCCGGGCGTGGTGGTCCGCGGCTCTAGTGCCAGCTACTTGGAAGGCTGGGGTGGAAGGATCACCTGAGCCCAGCAGGTCCGCGGTGGCCTGAGCTTGCCACTGTACTCCAGCCTGGGGGACAGAGTGAGACTCCTACTAAAAATAAATGAATAGGCCGGGCGTGGTGGCTCAAGCCTGCAATCCCAGCACTTTTGGGGGGCTGACGCAATAGGATGGCCTAAGCCCACGGGTTCGAGACCAGCCTGGGCAACATGGTGAGACCTCATGTCTACAATAAATCAAAAAAATTAGCCAGGTGAGCCTGTAGTTCCGGCTACTTGGAAGACTGAGGCAGAAGGATCACCTGAGCCCACTGCACTCCAGCCTGGGCAACGGAGTGAGACTCTAACTCAAAAAATAAAAATTTAAAAATTAAATAAAGAGATAAAATGAGTTCTTGGCTGGGCGTGGTGGCTCACACCTGTAATCCCAGCACTTTGGGAGGCCAAGGCCCGAGCCCAGGAAGTCTAGGCTACGATAGCCATGATCGTGCCCCTGCACTCCAGCCTGGGTGACGGAGTGAGACCCCGACTCAAAATAAGTAAATAAAATAAGAAGCTTCAAGTCATAACCCTGGTGCCCTGGGATGTTGGAGAGACATTACCGTCCCTAGAAGCCATGAGCCAGGTCAGGCAAACAACCAGCTTTCAGGACAGGTTTGCAGCTGGCCTCTCTTCCCTGTTCCTTCTACCTCCTCTCAGTTGGCTGACCCCAACTGGATGCCAGGGGCCCAGGGATCCCTGCCCCTGCCCTGGGACCCCGAGCCAGGTGAAAGAGCATGAAAAGTGAGCTTGGACTGGGGGCCTGTCATCCCAGTACTTTGGGAGGCCGAGGTGGGAGAATCGCTTGAGCCCAGGAGTTCGAGTCCAGCCTGGACAACATTGCGAGACCTCCTCTCCCCCAAAAATAAAAAAATAGCTAGGTGTGGTGGTGTGTGCCTGTAGTCCCAGCTACTTGGGAGGCTGAGGCAGAAGGATCGCCTATGCCCAGGAAGTCGAGGCTGTGGTGAGCTATGATCGTGCTGCTGCACCCGGCTCAAAACACAAAACACGGGCTTGGAAGGGCACATGGGAACTCTTACCCTAACCTCCTCAACTTAGAATGCAAAACTAGGCTGTTCTTCCACCACTGGAAACACCTTTTGAGACATATTTGCTCTGCCCGAGACGGAACAGATAAAGACCGTGGATAAAACAAATAGTTGACAAGAATCTAAGGTTGTCAATAACAGGAAACAAATTAAATGAATTACTGTCCAGACTACGGAAAACCAAACAAACAAAAAAAGAGGTGAACAAATCATAAAGTCGATTGTGATCGCGATGAGTTGAACTGTGGCCCCCGAGAAGGTATGTCTAAGTCCCAACCCCAGTACCTGTGAAGGTAGCCCTATTTGGAAAGAAAGTCTTTGTAAATGGAATTCGGTTAACAATCTCAAGATGAGATCATCTTAGAGTCTATGGAGGGCTCTGTGTCCAATGACTGGTGTCCTTTTAAGAGAGAAGAGAGGGAGATTTTTGTTTGTTTTTGTTTTGTTTAGTTTTTATTTCTCTGCAATCCAACTAGACCTAGAAAGGGATGTTTGTTTAGTAGAGATGGGGTCTTGCTATGTTGTGCAGACTAGTCTGGAACTCCTGGACTCCAGCAGTCCTCCCACGTTGGCTTCCCAAAATGTTGTGATTACAGGCATGAGCCACCGCACCTGGCCAAGAGGGAGATTTGAGATGACCAAAAAGCTCGAAGAGACAAGGAAGGAAGGATCCTCTCCTGGGGCCTTCAGAGGAAGGTTGTCCCTGCCTACGCCTTGATTTCAGACTTTTGGGCTCCAGAACTGTGAGAGAATACATTTCTGTTGTTGTAAGCCACCAAGTTGGTGGTGATGTGTTGCATGACCTCAGGAAACCAATACAGTGATAAAAGCAAGTTTCAGAATAACGTGTGAGGTATGACATAACCTATGCTAAAAACGTTGAAACGAGCCTGGCTCGGTGGCTCAGCCTGTCATCCCGCGCCTTTGGGAGGCTGAGGTGAGTGGATTGCCTGAGCCCGCGGGTTCGAGACCCGCCTCAGCAACTTGGCGAGACCTCATCTCTACAATAAATCAAAAAATCAGCCGGCGTGGTAGCGTGCGCCTGTAATTCTGGCTACTCGGAAGGCTGAGGGGGAAGGATCGCCGGAGCCCAGCAGGTCGAGGCTGCGGTGGCTGGGAGCGGCCGCTGCACTCCAGTCTGGGCGACTGAGTGAGACTCCGACTCAAAAAACAACAACAACAACAACAACAACAAAACATTAAAACATACCTAGTCCATGGCTCACGCCTGCAATCCCTGTGACTTAGGAGGCTGAGTCAGAAAAATTGCCCATGGATGGGAGTTCAAGACCAGCCCGGGCAACTAGCAAGACCCCAGCCGCTGCAAAAGATTTAAAAATTAGCTGGGCGTGGTGGTGCATGCCTGTAGTCTCAGCTTCTAGGGAGGCTGAGGCAGGAGGCTCACTTGAGCCCAGGAGGTTGAGACTGCAGTGAGCTGTGATCATGTTACTGCATTCCAGCCTGAGAGGCACAGGAAGACCCTGATTCTAATGAAATAAAGTTAAAAAGCACACTTAGCGGTAGTCAATGCCCTGTCCACTCCCCTGGGCCTTCTTTTTTTTTGCGTTGGAGTCTCACTCTGTCGCCCAGACTGGAGTGCAGTGGCCGCTCCCGGCCACCGCAGCCTTCCAAGTAGCCAGAATTACAGGCATGCGCTACCACGCCCAGCTGACTTTTTGATTTACTGTAGAGATGAGGTCTCGCTGCCCAGGCAGGTCTCGAACCCGTGGGCTCAGGCAATCCACTCACTTCAGCCTCCCAAAGGCGCGGGATTACAGGCTGAGCCACCAAACCCGGCTACCCTGGGCCTTCTTGAGGTCTCTTGCAGCCCTGGTGGACAGTTCCCATATAGGGAACAGCGTCCTCCTCAAAGCAGCTGCCTCCCCACCTGAGAGCTTTTCAGAGGGGCAGGAAAGCAGCAACTGTGTACCCCCCATCCCCGGACACCCCCCAGCATCCAACCACATGGGGAGAGGGGGGCGGTGGGAAGCGGTGCCAATCACAACTCTGGTGGGGGTAAGCTCTGAGACGCATGCCTGTATGGTCTCCAGAGGTCCCCAGCGGGACCGAGCCCAGTGCCCAAAGTGGTCACCTGGGTCACCTGGCCACGAATGCCCCTCTGCTGATTAGAGCCGCCTTTCTTCTCTGTTGCATTAATTATCTAATCCTGCTTGACAAATTACCCAGGACTCAGTGGCTTAAAACAATGATCGCCTATTATCGCCCATGTTTCTCTGAGTCAGGAATTCAGACAGGAAACACAGAACCAGCTTGGCTCTGCAGCCTGGTGGCTGGGACTTGAACTGGAAGCCTTCAAAGCAGGGCCATAGTCAGCAAAAGAGTCGGGGTCCTTTGACTCTTGCTCTAATGGTGGCTGTCAGCTGGGGACCTAGAACCCAAGAGCAATAGCTCCAAGGGGAAGGAGGAGAAGGGTAGAGGGAAAGGAGCGGTAGGTGAAAGCCATCTTTTTTTTTTTTTTGAGTGTTGGAGTCTCTGTCCCCCAGGCTGGGGTACATTGGCACACTCACGACCCCCGCAGCCGCGGCCTGCTGGGCTCAGGCGATCCTTCCACCTCAGCCTTCCAAGCAACTGGAAATACAGGTGTGCACCACCATGCCCAGCTAATTTTTTTGATTTATTGTAGAGATGAGGTCTTGCCAAGTTGCCCGGGCTGGTCTCGAACCCCTGGGCTCAGGCGATCCTCTCACTTCTTCAGCCTCCCAAAGTGCTGGGATTATAGGCATGAGCTATGGCCCCTGGCCTTATCTTTTTTGTTTGTTTGTTTGCTTGAGTCAGGGGTTTCACTCTGTCGCCCAAGCCAGAGTACAGCAGCATGAGGAAGGGATTCTGCGAAGCTGCAAAGTTTTGGAGATTGGTCATAAAAGACAGTTTTAGCTGAGTGTGGTGGCATGCGCCTGTAGACCCAGCTACTTGAGAGGCTGAGGTGGGAGGATTGCCTGAGCCCCAGAGGTAGAGGCTATGGTGACCCATGATCATACCACTGCACTCCAGCCTGAGCAATAGAGTGAAACCCCCAACTCAAAAAAAAACAGTGATTGACAAGTGACCTGGCATAAAAAAAATAGTTACCCCGAGCAACCTCTGTAGGGTGGAAGGTGCAGTTTTTGTTTTGTTTTGTTTTTGAGTCAGAGTCTCTCACTCTGTCATCCAGTGGCATTTTTTCATTTATTCTGGAGACGAAGTCTTGCCAAGTTGCCCAGGTTGGTCTTGAACCCCTGGGCTCAGGCAGTCCTCTCGCCTCAGCCTCCCAAAGTGCTGGGATTACAGGCCAGAAGGTGCGTTTTAAGTGTTTTGCATGTGTGGATCTGTTACTCCTCACAATAATGCTATAAAGTAGGAACTTATTATCTCGATTTTGTACAAGGGGAGACAAAGGTCGGGTGGGTACAGTGGCTCACACAGGTAATCCCAGCACTTTGGGAGGCCAAGGTGAGAGGACTGCCTGAGTCTATGGATTCAAGATCAGCCTGGGCAATCTGTCGAGACCTCATCTCTACAATAAATCAAAAGAATTAGCTGGGCATGGTGGCACATGCCTGTAGTTCCAGCTACTTGGAAGGTTGAGGCAAGAGGATTGCCTGAGCCCAGCAAGTCGAGGCTGTAGTGGCCGTGAGCGTGCCACTGGACTCCAGCCTGGGCGACAGAGTGACTCCAACTCAAAAAAAAAAAAAAAAAGGAAGCCAGGCTCGGTGGCTCAGCCTGTAATCCCGCGCCTTTGGGAGGCTGAGGTGAGTGGATTGCCTGAGCCCGCGGGTTCGAGACCCGCCTGGGCAGCGAGACCTCATCTCTACAATAAATCAAAATGAGCCAGGCGTGGTAGCGCGCACCTGTAGTTCCAGCTACTGGGAAGGCTGAGGCGGAAGGATCGCCGGAGCCCAGCAGGTCGAGGCTGCGGTGGCCGGGAGTGGCCACTGCACTCCAGTCTGGGCGACAGAGTGAGACTCCAACTCAAAAAAAAGGGAAAACAGAAAGGTTAAGACATGAACCAGCTGGGCTTGGTGCCTCAGCCTATAATCCCACACTTTGGGAGACTGAGGCTAGTGGATTGCCTGAGCCCACAGGTTCGCAACCCACCTGGGCAACTTGGTGAGACCTCGTCTCTACAATAAATAAAAAATTAGCCTGGCGTGGTAGTGCACGCCTGTAGTTCCGGCTACTTGGAAGGCTGAGGCGGAAGGATCGCCGGAGCCCAGTAGGTCGAGTCTGCAGTGGCCGGGAGCGGCCACTGCACTCCAGTCTGGGCAACAGAGTGAGACTCCAACTCAAAAAAAAAAAAATAGACATGCGCCAAGGCCACACAGCGAGGCTGCCAGACCCCCCGTCTTCCTTTCCTGCTGACTCCAACTGCAGTCCTCTTTCTAGCCATCACCCAACGCTTCCTGTGGAAAAAAAATGAATAAATAAATGAGAAAAGTTGGGAGTTCGTCTCTTGTGGGACCAGGGGAGGCTGGAATAGCCCAGGGAGCACATGCCCCCCTCTATCTTTTTTATTTTTTGAGTCGGGTTCTCACTCTGTGCCCCAGGTTGGACAGCAGTGGCGTGATCACGACTCACCCCAGCCTCGACCTCCCAGCTCTGGTGATCCTCCTACCTCAGCCTCCCTTGTGGCTGGGGACAGCAAGCGCATGCCGCCAAGCCCTGCTAATTTTTAAAATGCTTTTTATCGTAGATAGGAGGGCTCTCTATGGTGCCCAGGCTGGTCTCGAACTCCTGGGCTCAAGCTGTTCTCCCGTCTCAGCCTCCCAGTGTGCTGGAACGCCAGGCGTGAGCCACCACGCCCGGCCCCATTTCACTTTTCGGGGGAAAAACTCCCCACACGACGAGGCGATGAGGCAGAGCAGCAGGTTCCTGGGGGCCTTGGCAGCCCCATTGCTATGGCAACCAAACTCACTAGCAGTCGCTGGTGCAGGAGTCAGATGGGACCACAGCTTGGGCAGGAGAAGGATGAGGGAGCGGGAGAGAAACTTCCAGATCAGCCATTTGCCCTCACAGGAAGCCGCCCACGCTCCAGGACCAGGGCAGGCTGGAAACCCTTGTCATCCCAGGGGCACCAAGGAGGGCACTTGTGCCCCCTGGGCCTCCTAAATCGGAGCAGTTTTTTATTTTCCAACTTTGTTCACCCCAGAAGATGGTTGTGAAACCTCCACACACAGCTCCAGGGGACGTTTTCTTCAGGTTTTTTCTTTCTTTTCTTTTTAGAGGCGAGGTCTGACTATATTGCCCAGTCTGGTCTGGTCTCAAACTCCCGGGCTCAAGTAATCCTCCCGCCTTGGCCTTCCAAAGTGCTGGGATCACAGGCATGCCATTTCTTTTAAAATCTTTATTTTTATTTTTTGAGTTGGGGTCTCTCTCAGTGTTACCCAGGCTGGAGTGCAGTGGCATGGTCATGGCTCATCACAGCCTTGAACTTCTGGATTCCAGCAATCCTCCTACCCCAGCCTCTGGAGTAGCTGGGACTACAGGCACATGCCACCACTCCTGGCTGATTTTTTTTTTTAATTAAAAATTATTTTTTAGCCGGGCTCGGTGGCTCAGCCTGTAATCCCGCGCCTTTGGGAGGCTGAGGTGAGTGGATTGCCTGAGCCCACGGGTTCGAGACCCGCCTGGGCAACTTGGCGAGACCTCATCTCTACAATAAATCGAGAAATCAGTCGGGCGTGGTAGCGCATGTCTGTAATTCCGGCTACTCGGAAGGCTGAGGCAGAAGGATCGCCGGAGCCCAGCAGGTCGAGGCTGCGATGGCTGGGAGTGGCCACTGCCCTCCAGTCTGGGCGACAGAGTGAGACTCCAACTAAAAAAAAAAAAAATTTTTTTTTGTAGAGACAAGGGCTATGTTGCCTACGCTGGTCTTTTTTTTTTTTTGAGTTGCCAATATATCTTGGCAATATATCTGGCTGCCAATATATCTTGCCTAAACCATTCTTCCTTCCTTCCTTTCTTTTTTAAATGAAGATAGGGATCTCACTATGTTGCCCACACTGGTCTTGAACTCCTGGCCTTAGGCCATCCTCCTACCTCAACCTATCAAACACCTGGGATTACAGGCTCAAGCCTCAATGTCCAGCTAATTTTTTTTTTTTTTTGAGTTGGAGTCTCACTCCATTGCCCAGGCTGGTGGCACTCTCATGGCCACCCCAGCGTCAACCTACTGGGCTCTGGTGATCCTTCTGCCTGGTCTTCCAAGAAGCTGGAACTACAGACGAACACCACCACATCTGGTTAGTTTCTGTAATTTATCGTAGAGATGAGGTCTCACCAAGTTGTCCAGGCTGGTCTCCAACCCCCTGGCTCAGGCAATCCTCTCACCTCAGCCTCCCAAAGTGCTGGGATTACAGGCTGAGCCACTGTTCCTGGCCTAATTTTTTTTAAATGAGGCATAACTTGGATAAGTAAAGTGCACAGATCTCAAGTTTCAGCTTGATGAATCTTTTTTTTTTTTTTGAGTTGGAGTCTCACTCCATCACCCAGACTGGAGTGCAGTAGTTGCTCCCGGCCACCACAGCCTCGTCCTGCTGGGCTCCGGTGATCCTTCCGCCTCAGCCTTCCGGGTAGCCGGAATTACAGACATGCGCTACCCGGCCCAGCTGATTTCTTGATTTATTGTAGAGATGAGGTCTCGCTGCCCAGGCGGGTCTCGATCCCACAGGCTCAGGCAATCCACTCATCTCAGCCTCCCAAAGGTGCAGGATTACAGGCTGAGCCACCGAGCCCGGCTAGCTTGATGAATCTTTATGCCTAGACATAGCTGTGTCTCTACCACCCAGATCAAGAGAACATGTGTATCCCTCTAGAAAGTTCCCAAGTACCCTTTCCTAGTCAATAAACTCTAATGTGCTTTTACAGCATAGATTAGTTTTGCCTATCATTGAACTTCCTGTAAATGGAACTGTAAGGTGTGTCCTCTGTTGTGTCTGCTGCCATGCCTGGCCATTTTTTTTTTGAGTCAGAGTCTTACTCTGTTGCCCAGGCTGGAGTGCAGTGGCACAGTCATGATTCCCAGGCTCTGGCAATCCTCCTGCCTCAGCCTCCCAAGTAGCTGGGACTGTAGGTGTTTGCCACCACATCTGGCTAATTTCATGATTTATTGTAGAGACAAGGTCTCCCCAAGTTGCCCAGGCTGGTCTCGAACCCGTGGTCTCAGGCAATCCTCTCACCTCCACCTCCCAAAGTGCTGGGATTACAGGTGTGAGCCATCACATTACACCCAGCTTTTTTTTTTTTTTTTTTTTTTGAGTTGGAGTCTCACTCTGTTGCCCAGGCTGGAGTACATTAGCACACTCACGGCCACCGCAGCCGCGACCTGCTGGGCTCAGGTGTTCCTTCCACCTCAGCCTTCCAAGTAGCAGGAACCACAGGCACTTGCCACCATGCCCAGCTAATTTGTTGATTTATTGTAGGTCTCGCCAAGTTGCCCAGTCTGGTCTTGAACCTGCAGGCTCAGGCAATCCTCTCACTTTGGCTTCCCAAAATGCTGGGATTACAGGTATGAGCCACCAAGCCCGACCTATCCTTATTTTTTTTGTAGAGTTGAGGTCTGGCTATGTTGACTAGGCTGGTCTTGAACTCCTGGGCTCAAGCAATCCTCCCGCCTCCGCCTCCCGAATAGCTGGGACTATAGTTGTGCACCACCACACGTGGTAAAATTTTAAAAATTATTTTTCATAGAGACTAGGTGCTGCTATGTTGTCAAGGCTGGTGTAAAACGCCTGGGCCTCAGCCTCCCAAAAGTGCTGGGATTACAGGCATGAGCCACCGTGCCTGGCCAAGACTTTTCATCAGTTATATCCTTGCTTCAATACTCACAACAAGCCAGGCTCGGTGGCTCAGCCTGTAATCCCACCCTTTGGGAGGCTGAGGTGAGTGGATTGCCTGAGCCTGCGGGTTCAAGACCAGACTGGGCAACTTGGCGAGACCTACAATAAATCAACAAATTAGCTGGGCATGGTGGCACGTGCCTGTGGTTCCGCCTGGTAACTTGGCGGGACCTCAACTCTACAATATAATCAAAAAATTAGCCAGGCGTGGTAGCGCATGCCTGTAGTTCCAGCTACTTGGAAGGCTGAGGCCGAAGGATCACCGTAGCCCAGCAGGTCAAGGCTGCGGTGGCCAGGAGTGGCCACTGCACTCCAGTCTGGCTGACAGAGAGAGACTCCAACTCAAAAAAAAAAAAATACAACATTCTTTCTTTATTGGATTCACTCATTCAACACATATTTGAAAACCGAGCAGGTGCCAAATATTGCGGGACACATTGAGAATTAAAGTCAAGATTCAAAGAGAAATGATAAGGCTGGGTGTGGTGGCTCACGCCTATGAGCCCAGCACTTTGGTAGACTGAGGCGGGAGGACTATTTGAGCCCAGGAACTCAAGACCAGCCTGGGCAACAAAGCTAGACCTCTTTGCTACAAAAGTAAAAAAAAAATCAGCCCACATGGTGGCATGCTCCTATAGAGGCTGAGGTGGAAGGATCACTTGAGCCGAGGAGTTTAAGGCTGGGGTGAGCCGTGATCGTGTTATTGCATTCCAGCCTGAGCGATAGTGAGATGCCGACTCAAAAATAAAAAAATAATAATAAATGAAAAGAAATTATATTTCAGCAGGGAACAGAGAGGCACACTATAAACATGAAAACAAACAGGCAATGTCAGAGAGTAGGAAGTGCTGGAGAGATGGCTGACAGAGCTGGGAGGTGACACAGAGCGGGTTGGTCATGTGTGACCTAGCTGGAAGGGTGTTCCAGGAAGGGGGAACAGCCAATGCGAAGGTTCAGCTTCTCTGGAATAGAGTAAGCAAGGAAGGGACTGAGGGATTTGGGTTTAATCTAAAAGCCATGGGGATTGACTCTAGGGTTCTCAAAGATTCTTCTGGGTTGTTGTAAGAACTGATGGGGTGGCTCACGCCTGTAATCCCAGCACTTTGGGAGGCGGAGGCGAGAGAACTGCCTGAGCACAGGGGTTCGACCAGCCTGGGCAACTTTGCAAGACCTCGTCTCTACAATAAATCAAAACATTAGCCGAGCATGGTAGCATGTGCTTGTCTTTCCAGCTACTTGGAAGGCTGAGGCGGATCACCTGAGCCCAGCAGGTCCAGGCTGTGGTGGCCGTGAGCGTGCCACTGCACTCCGGCATGGACAACAAAGTGAGACTGTGACTCAAACAAAACAAAACAAAACAAAACTGATGGGGCTAGGGCAAAAGCCAGGAGACCTTGGTCAAGACCACCTCAGTAAACCCAGGCAAGTGATGATGGGAGCAGGACCAGGGTGGGGGGCATAGAAGTGGGTGAATTCAGGTTCCCTTTAAGACAGTTAATACCAGCCGTGTTGGTGGCTCAGTCTGTAATCCTGCGCTTTGGGAGGCTGAGGCGAGTGGATTGCCTGAGCCCGCGGGTTTGAGACCCGCCTGGGCAACTTGGCGAGACCTCATCTCTACAATAAATCAAAAAATCAGCCGGGAGTGGTAGCCGTGCCTGTAATTCCGGCTACTCGGAAGGCTGAGGCGGAAGGATGGCCGGAGCCCAGCAGGCCGAAGCTGCGGTGGCCGGGAGCAGCCACTGCACTCCAGTCTGGGCGACAGAGTGAGACTCCAACTCAAAAAAAAAAAAAACAGTTAATACCATCCTCAACTCACAGTAGAGGGAAGTGAATCTCAGAGAGGTCAAGTCACAAAGGTCACACAGCTAAGAAATGGCAAAAGGGCGAGAAAATGAAGTCTGACTTTTTAAAAAATTACACCAAGGGTGTGACGTGGTGGGTGGTGTGACTTCCGAAAATCTAGAGAGGTCGGGATCGCTCTAGATTTGGGGGTTTTGGGGACCCAAGGAACCCCCCAGTCCTGCTCCTCGCCCTGAGGTCACAGGACTGCAAATTGGGGAGGTGGGGGACGTTCCTGGCCCGCCAGGGAGATGCTAGGTGCCGGGGGACCGGCTGTTCGCGAGTGTGTGTCTGCTGGGCGAGCGATGATGGGGGCAGGCCCCGTGAGACCCCCCCCCCCGCATTATCCCAGATTTCTGGGCGCAGACTTCGTCTCCCTCCCGCTCCCGAAGCGCTCCAGCAGGTCGCCCGGCTGCAAAGCCGCCTCCCCCGGAAACAGCCGCGGAGCCGCCCGCCACCGGGCCATTAGCACGCAGGGGAGGGGTGGGGGGGAGGGAGCCGCCAGCGGGAAGGGGGAGGGGCGGGGGGAGGCGGGAGCGGGGAGGGACGGCGAGACGGAGGGGGAGGGGCGCGCGTCCCAGAGGGCCTGGCCGCCGAGAGCGGCGACCCGGGGGCTGCCGGGGGTCTCCAGCGCCCTTTCGGGGGGCGTCCCGGCCGCCGGGGACTCTGCCGAGGACCCGGGGGACACCGGAGAGCCTCACGCTGGACCGCCCCCCCCCGCCAGCTCTGGGAATCGGCGCCCCCCGCGCGGCCGGACCACCGGCCGGGGCGGGGGCGCCTCCGGAGCGGGCGGGGGCGCGGGGAGGGCGCCGGCTGCAGGGCTGCAGGGCCCCCGGCCCCGAGCGCCGCCCCCCCCCGGTCTCCCTCCCCCAGGCTCCCGCGCGCCCCTCGGGGCGGCGCGGGAGCCCCCTCCCCCGCGGGGGAAGCCGATGCCGCGTTAATGGAAGATTTCCCGGCGGGGCGGGGGCGCCGCATGAAAGACGCATTGTTTCCCTCGGCCGCACGCGGCGCCCGCCCCGGCCCCCTGCAAGATGGCGGCGGCCCGGCGGAGGGCGCGGAGCCGAGCCCGCCGGCCGGGCGGGGGGCGGGGGGCGCGGGGGCGGACCCCTCTCTCCTGCTGGGAAGGTGGGAAGAGAAGCCGGCGCGAAGGAAGGAAGGAAGGAAGGGGCGAGGGAGGGGGGAGGGGGGAGGGGGCAGGGGGAGGGGGCTGGGAAAGCGGCGGGGGGGGGGGGAGCCAGTCGGAGGGGGGGGGGGGGGAGGGCGGGGAGGGAGAGGGAGGGCGGGGAGGGAGAGGGGACGGCGGGGACCCGGCGGAGGGGAGAGAAAGGCAGCCCGAGGAGGGGGCGGCGGGGGCGGCGGACCCCGAGCCCGGGAGGGCAGGGAGAGGAGGCAGAGGCTGCGAGGGCGCCCTGGGCCGGAGGGAAGTGGAGACACCCCCCAGCGTGCCCCTGGGCCCCGGACCCCTCCAGCCCGGCCGTGGGTTCGCCTCCGGGTCCCTGCGCGCCCTCCCGCCCTGGAGACGCGTCGGGGCCCCCACCTTCCTGCGGGGCGGGTCTGTCTCCCCACCTCTCCCCGCCCCGGCCCCAGGGTGCCAGACTGAGCGGGAAGGTGTCTCCTCCGTCTGTCTCCCAAGTCGAGGCCTCTGTCGTTGACCTCAAAGAGCCCCCGTAGAAGAAACTGCCGTCTAGGCGCATCCGCGGCCGTCCTGCCTTCTGGGGAGACCGGCAGAGGTTCCAGGGAGGGAAACTGGGGCACGGGAGGCTGGCGCACATACCCAGCGGGGGTCTCCTTGCCTCCCCAGTGTCCCACCTGAGGCCCCAAACCCAACCTCGCTCCCCGCCCCCTTCCGCCTCTTTCTCCGTCCTCCGTGGGCAACCACGATGAGAGTTTCAAGGCCGCCCCCCTCCAGCCTTCCCGCTGCACCATAGGGGACCTCCCAAACGCCTGAAAATATCTTTAAATTAGGAAAAAGAGCTAAGCCGCCGGAGTCCTTTGGTCTATTAAAGGAGGAGCAGAGGCCACGGGCGCCCCCCACCCCCACTCTGGGCCTGCATTTGAAGCCCCGACCGCGGATCCGGCAACAATGGCGGGGCCTGCCCAGCCGGCCCCAGCTGCCTCCCTTTCAGCGGCGCTAGGCCCCCCGCCAGGTGTGCCAAAATTAGGCCGGCTTCCCTCGCGGGCCCTTTTCATCCCCCAGGGGGCTGCCGGGATCTCAGAGGCACTAATGAAGCCCCCCCCCCCCCCCCCCCGCCTTCTTCCAGTTTGGAGGAGTGAGCCTGGGGGGCTCCAGGAGAGCAGGCGCCCCGTCTCCTGCCCCAGGAACATGTTTATGTGAGCAGTTTCCTCCCTGCTCCTCCGGGTCCTGGGGACATCTGCCTCCTCCAGGCAGCCCTCCTGGCCTGCTGGCATTAGCTTTCTACGATTTCCCTGGGGGTTGTGGGGGTTGGGCTGTCTGTTCAGATCCAGGCTCCACCACATCGCTGCTGTGTGTCCTGGGGCAGTTCTGCTAACCCTTCAGAGCCTCGGTTTCCCCATCTAGAAAAGGAGGATAATTATTCAAACCTGTGTGACTGGCGCGGTAGTGGCTCACGCCTGTAATCCCAGCACTTTGGGAGGCCAAGGCGGGAGGATCACTTGAGCCCAGGAGTTCGAGACCAGCCTGGCTAACATAGTAAGATTCGTCTCTACAAAAAAAAAATAAAAAAAAAAAACCGGGCGTGGTGGTGCGTGCCTGTAGTCCCTGCTACTTTGGAGGCTGAGGCGGGAGGGTTGCCTGAGCCCAGAAGGTAGAGGTTGCAGTGAGTTGTGAGAGTGTCCCTGTACTGACGCCATAACAGAGTGAGACTGACAAAAACAAACAAGCCGGGCTCGGTGGCTCAGCCTGTAATCCCGCGCCTTTGGGAGGCCGAGGTGAGTGGATTGCCGCGGGTTTGAGACCCGCCTGGGCAACTTGGCGAGACCTCATCTCTACAATAAATCAAAAATTAGCCGGGCGTGGTAGCACGCGCCTGTAGTTCCAGCTACTTGGAAGGCTGAGGCGGTAGGATCGCAGGAGCCCAGCAGGTCGAGGCTGCGGTGGCCGGAAGCGAGGCTGCACTCCAGTCTGGGTGACAGAGTGAGACTCCAGCTCAAAAAAAAACAAACAAAAACAAACAAAACCTGTGTCACAAGATGGTTGTGATCTGGAAGGTCACAGTGCAAAGCGGCACAACAGTCCCCAGGCTGTTGCTGCAGCCTCGAGGCCCCTCCCTAACCCCCAGACACACCCAGGGTGTGTCCTCCTCAGGCTTCCCACTGTCCCCACAGTTCCCCTGTCTTTACTTAAGCCTCTGCTCAAGTGTCACCGCCTCGGAAGGGACCTCCCTGGCCACCTCCACAGGCCTGTTGTTTACCATCCCCTGTCTATAGCTTCTGGCATTCTGTTACCTGCACTAGAGCTCTGGAACCCAGGGGCCTGCGTCCAAATCCCATCTTCACAGTGATTGACTGTGTGACCTTGGGCATGTCACGTAAGTTCTCTGAGCCTCAGTTCCCTCCTTGATAAAATGGGAAGAGTCATAAGATTTACCTTGAGCCTGTGCCTGTAATCGCAGCTACTTGGGAGGCTGAGGCAGCAGGATCACTTGAAGCCAGGAATTCAAGACCAGCCTGGGCAACATAGCCAGACCGCATCTCTAGCAAAAAAAAAAAATCCGCCAGGCATGGTGGCACATACCGGTAGTCCCAGCTGCTTGGCAGGCTGAGGTGTGACAATCTCCTGAGCCCAGCCTGGGCGATGGAGGGAAACTCCAACTCAAACAAAAAGCCTCCCTCATAAAGCTATTGTGATGAATAGCTGATTTAGTGAAGGAAAAGCCCACAGTACGAGTGAGTTCTTCCCTTAATATTATTCTAGGCCCATCCTCCACCACCAAATAGAATATAGCCCCTCGAGAGCCAACACTGTAGGAACCGTATTGGTTTTATTCACTGCTGTGTCCTCGGTACTTAGTAGGTGCTCAATAAATATTTGCTAAATGATTGAATAAATAAAGTCCTACCGAACCAGGGTCTCAGTTTTCTCATCTATAAGATGGGGGCCAGGCACAGTGGCTCACGCCTGTAATCCTAGCACTTTGGGAGACGGAGGCAGGAGGACTGTTAGAGTTTGAGACAGCCTGGGCAACATAGCAAGACCTCATCTCTAATAGAAATATATATAGGCTGGGCCCGGTGGCTTAGCCTGTAATCCCAGCACTTTGGGAGACCAAGGTGAGTGGACTGCCTGAGCCGACGGGCTCAAGACCAGCCCAGGCAAATTGGCAAGACCTCGTCTCTACAATAAATCAAAAATTAACCAGGTGTGGTAGTGCATGCCTATAGTTTTGGCTTCCTGGAAGGCTGAGATGGAAGGATCATTGGAACCCAGCAGGTCGATGCTGTGGTGGCCATGAGCATGCCACTGCACTCCAGCCTGGGCAACAGAGTGAGACTCCAACTCAAAAAAAAAAAATGGCCAGGCTCGGTGGCTCAGCCTGTAATCTCAGCACTTTGGGAGGCTGAGGCAAGTGGATTGCCTGACTCCATGAGTTTGAGACCAGCCCGGGCAACTTGGCGAGACCTCGTCTCTACAATAAATCAAAAAATTAGCTGGGTGTGGTAGTTAGTGTGTGCCTATAGTTCTGGCTACTTGGAAGGCGAGGCAGAAGGATTGCCAGAGCCCAGTAGGTTGAGGCTGCAGTGGCTGTGAGCATGCCACTGCACTTCAGCCTGGGCGACAGAGTGAGATTCCGACTCAATATATATATATTGTGTGGTGGCATGCACCTGTAGTCCCAGCTACTCGGGAGGCTGAGGTGGGAGGATCGTGTGAGGTCAGGAGTTTGGTATAAACTTTGTGTGTTTAGTGCCAAAGATGGGCAAGAAAGTCCCACTTGCCTGGGGACCTTCCAGCCTTCCTGAATCGTCCCCAGATAGAATGCATCCCAGTGGCTGTAATCCCAGCAATTTGGAAGCCCAAGGTGGGAGAATCACTTGAGCCCAAGCATTTGTGATGAGCCTGGGCAACATAGCAAGATTCCATTGCTACAGAAAAAAAAAAATTAGCCAGGCATGGTGGTGCATGCCTGTAGTCCCAACTACTCAGAGGGCTGAGGCGGTGAGCCATGATCACGCCACTGCACTCCAGCCTGGGAGACAGAGTGAGACCCTGACTCAAAAAAAAAAAAGATGGCAGCCAGGAGGTGGGCTCAGGGAAGCTGAGGGTCGAATGGTGGTTACCAGGGGCTAGAGTAGAGGGTTGGGAGATATTGGTTAAAGGCTACAAAGTCTCAGTTAAGCAGGAGGGATAGTCTAAGAAATCAGTTGTAAGCATGGTGACTATAGTTAATAACAACGTATTGTACACTTGAAAATCCCCAAGAGAGGCTTTAAGTGTTCTCATCACAAAAAAATTAGTATGGAAGGTAATGCATATGTTAATTCTCTCCATTCCACAGTGTACATATATTTTTCAGCACATGATGTTGTACACCGTAACTATATTCAATTCTTCCTTGTCAATTAAAAAATAAATGTTAAAAGACCCACCAAATGGACATGGATGCATTCCAGTTATACAAACAAAAAAGGCTGGGTGCAGTCGCTCAAGCCAGTACTCCCAGCATTTTGGAGTGGATTGGGAGGCCAAGGTGGGAGGATCACTTGGGACAAGAATTCAAGACCAGCCTGGACAACATAGCGAGACCACATCTACCACATCTCTAGAAAACGAAACAGCAAGATGGCGGCTGGGGCCATGGTCTCATCAGAAGGCTCGACCGGGGAGGACCCACTTTCCGAGCTCACTCGTTGGTGGCAGGAATCAGTTGCTCATGGCTGTTGGTCAGAGCCCTCCTCCCCTTCTTCCTGGCCATGTGGGTCTCTCCCCAGGGATGCTCGCAACATGGCAACTGGCTTTCCTCAGAGCGAGACAGAGAATACCCAAGAAAGAAGCCATCGGCTCTTTGTCATCTAATTTTGGAAGTGACATCACTTCACTGTGGCCACGTTCTGCGGGCTGGAAGTGGGTCACAGAGCTGCACCCACACACAGGGGGAGGGGATCACTCAGGGTGGGGGCCCCCAGGGGTCCTCGTAGATGTTGCCGCAACACCACACCCATCACCCCAATGGCTCCATGCTGCCAGCACCTGGGCTCTGCCTGGTGGCTATGCTCTGGCCTGCAGGAGGCAGCCAGGATTTCTGGAAAATTCATTTGGCTTACCTGAACTAACAAGGGCTGGAGTTTGTGGGCAAATATCCCGTTCCCCACCTTCCCGTGAGATCACAGGAGATCCCATGAGATCACGACGAGGCTTTGTCCAAGGGGTGAAGCCTTGGACACCTGCCCCTTGGCACCATCTTCTTTTTTTTTTTGAGTTGGAGTCTCACTCTGTCGCCCAAACTGGAGTGCAGTGGCCGCTCCCAGCCACCGCAGCCTCGACCTGCTGGGCTCCGGCGATCCTTCCGCCTCAGCCTTCCGAGTAGCCGGAATTACAGGCATGCGTTACCACGCTGGCTGATTTTTTGATTTATTGTAGAGATGAGGTCTCGCCAATTTGCCCAGGCAGGTCTTGAACCCGCGGGCTCAGGCAATCCACTCACCTCAACCTCCCAAAGGCGCGGGATTACAGGCTGAGCCACCGAGCCCCGCTGGCACCATCTTCACTAGCACCCCTCCTTCTGTGGCCCCCTCCACTGTCCCCTGCCAGTACTGCGTGTGGTCACCTTCCAGTGAAACCACCCATCCTCAGGTCAGAGTGTCTCCTGTGTGCTTCTTTTATTTTCATTTTTAGTGTAGACATAGGGTCTCATTTTGTTGCCTAGGCTGGTCTCGAACTCCCAGCCTCAAGCGAGCCTCCCGTCTCGGCCTCCCTAAGTGCTGGGATTGCAGGTGTGAACCACCACGCCCGGGCCTCTGGTGCACTTCTGAGGGACCCAATGGTATTTGTGTTCTAGGGCCGCTGGAGTAAATGACCATGAACTTGGTGGCTTAAAGCAACAGAGATTGATTAGCCTCTCACAGTTCTGGAGGCTAGAAGTCCAGAGTCAAGGTGTCAGCAATCGGGCTCCCTGAGAGGACTCCAGGAGTCCTTCCTGCTCCTCTCCTGGCTTTTGGGAGGTGTCCATACCTTGGGGATCTTTGACTAGTAGCTGCATCATGCCAGTCTCTGCCCTGGTCTTCTCTGTGTGCCTTGGTGACCTCTTTTCAGATGGATGCCTATCATTGGATTTAGGATTCACTGTATACCAGTAAGACCTCATCCTTTTTTTTTTTTTTTTGAGACAGGGTCTCACGCTGTCGCCCAGGGTGGAGTGCAGTGGCATGATCATAGCTCACTGCAGCCTCAACCTCCTGGGTTCAGGCAGTCTTCCCACCTGAGCCTCCCCCCAGTAGCTGGGATTACAGGCGGTTGCCACCATATGTGGCTAAATTTTTAACTTTTTTTTTTTTTTGAGGTGGAGTCTCACTCCATTGCCCAGGTTGGAGTGCAGTAGCACGTTCATGGCCACCGCAGCCTTGACCTGCTGGGCTCAGGCAATCCTTCCGGCTCAGCCTTCCAAGTAGCTGGAACTACAGATGCGCGGCACCACGCCTAGCTAGTTTTTGTGATTTATTGTAGAGATGAGATCTCACCAAGTTGCCCAGGCTGGTCTCAAATTCCTGGGCTCAGGGAATCCTCTCTCCTCAGCCTCCCAAAGTGCTGGGATTACAGGCTAAGCCACCACACCCAGCCAAGAGAGACAGGATCTTGCTCTGTCACCCAGGCTGGAGTGCAATGGCACAATCACAACTCACTGCAAACTCAAACCCCTGGACTCAAGCAATCCTCCCGCCTCAGCCTCCCAAAGCATTGGGATTACAGGTATCAGCCACCCTGCCTGGCCAGGGGCCCCTGATTATACCACGATCTGTCTTTCCTTTCCATCGCACCCCACACTTTCTTCAGAGGTTTCCACACTTGCAATCACGCAGTTTGCAGAATGATGTTGTGATGTCGCTCTTCCTGCTTCCAGAACTGAACCTGGGGAGCGCAGGGCCTGGGAAACTCACCTTCTCACCCCCTGCGTCTAGTCAGGCACAGCACACAGTAGGTGCTCAGTAAGTGTGCCCAGGAAGTCTCCAAATGAGTTCCTTAGTCCAGGCAAAAGGGGTATGCTGGGCTTCTGACCAGCAACACCCAGCAGGACCCCTCACTTGGTGTCTCCATAGGATATTCCAGAATCTTCTCTGAGGTGACATGGACATGGTGCGCGCGCACAAACACACACACACACACACACACACACACACACACACACACACACAATCACACACAGAATGAGCACCCCATCCTCAGTTTCTCAACGAAATATGTCCCCCCCAGGGCAGAAAATGAACCATTATTAAAACAACACGGCAACCGGCCGGGAAAACCCATTTAGAGCGATTTATATCACGTTGCCTCGGCCGCCGAGGGGAAAGGGGTGGAGGAGCTGGAGGTTTGCGCACTGGGTGAAAAATCACATTCCATCAGCGGAGAACAGATGGGTGTGTTTCTCTCCCCTGGCCCCCCCCGCCTGGGCTCCGAGTCAGGAATCCATGTCAGCCGTGGGTTTGTGCTTGGTGTGATGGGGGTGATTCCGGGGAGATGCAGGCCCAGGCCGGCTGCCGGGTCCCAGGGCACAAGGGCGGCTTGTGGACCACTGAGGGCCCCGGCTCCTCATCCTCCTGCCTTCCCGCTCTGTCTCTCTGGCCCATGGGCTGCCGGATGGGAGCCCCATCCTCCACGGTCTATTTTAATTTTTCCATGTTCTCATCACCCCCTGGAATTATGGTCTCTCTATTTCTTTCCTCATTCATGGTCGCTTTCCTGGAAGGCTGGGCCATGTCTGTCCTGTGCGTGGCTGAATCCCTAGTACGTGGAACACAGAGGGCTGGGTCCCGTTTTTGCAGACACGAACCAGCCCTCTGCCACAGTCCCCACCCTGCCACAACCATATCCTTACCGTGATCACGTCCCGAGTTACAACTGACGCTCACACCTTCCCTGCCGGGCTGTGAGCTGCTGGGAGAAGGGGCTGTTGTATTTATGTCCTTGGTGGAGGGATCCAGGGTCCTTCCACCCCAAAGGAAGCCTGACCCACGCACAGCCAGCTCTCTGGGTTGAGGAGGGGGTGTGGGGAGTGACATACATGACTGTGTCATTGGCCATTTTTTTTTTTTGAGTTGGAGTCTCACTCTGTCACCCAGACTGGAGTGCAGTGGCCACTCCCGGCCACCACAGCCTCAACCTGCTGGGGTCTGGCAATCCTTCCGCCTCAGCCTTCCAAGCAGCTGGAACTACAGGCACGCGCTAACACACCCGACTAATTTTTTATTTATTTATTGTAGAGATGAGGTCTCGCCAAGTTGCCCAGGCGGGTCTCAAACCCGCGGGCTCAGGCAATCCACTCACCTCAGCTTCCCAAAGCACTGGGATTACAGGCTGAGCCACCGAGCCCGGCTGTCTTTGGCCATTTAAAAGCCATCAGTGGCTGGGCACAGTGGCTTATGCCTATAATCTCAACAGTTTGGGAGGCCAAGGCTGGAGGATTGCTTGAGCCCAGGAGTTTGAGACCAGGCTGGGAAACAGAGCAAGACTTCGTCTCTACAAAAAAAAAAAAAATTAGCTGGGCATGGTGGCGTGTACCTGTAATCCCAGGTACTCTGGAGGCTGAGGCAGGAGGATCACTTGAGCCCATGAAGTCGAGGCTGCAGTGAGCTGTGATTCCAAAACTGCACTCCAGCCTGGGCCACAGAGTGAGACCCTGCCTCTGAAAAACAAACTAGCCGGGTTCAGTGGCTCAGCCTGTAATCCCACGCCTTGGGAGGCTGAGGTGAGTGGATTGCCTGAGCCCACGGGTTCGAGACCCGTGGTAGCGCACGTCTGTAGTTCCAGCTACTTGGAAGGCTGAGACGGAAGGATTGCCGGAACCCAGCAGGTCGAGGCTGCGGTGGCCGGGAGCAGCCACTGCACTCTAGTCTGGGTGACAGAGTGCGACGCCAACTCAAAAAAAAAAAGAAAAGAAAGAAAAACAAACTATATAAGGAAAGGGCTTGGGAAGTGCTGATAAATGTTAGCAATTATTATTTGCCACAGTCTGCACCGCTCCCTACTCTCTCTCTGACACTGAAGCTGTACCACTGCTGGTGTAGTCGGTCGTCTTAGTTGGGCTGCTTGGCGTGTTTACTTGCTCTCGCATGGCCTAGACTCAGCAACCTGTCCTGGCCTCTGGCGTCAAGAGCTCCCAGTCAGCCCTGCTCTCCACAGGTCATGCATTTGTTCCCTGACACTCCCCATTTGCAAGTTTCCTTCCTCATGGCAATACCTGCCACTCTGGAAGCTTCGTATGTCTGTGGAATTGACTCTCAGGGCCTGTGTGAGTTTCCTGGGGCTGCTGTCATATATTACCCCAAACCGGTGGCTGAAAAGAACAGGAATTCATTCTTTCACTGTCTCAGAGGCCAGGGGTTGAAATCAAGGCGTTAAAGGGGTTGCCCTCTCCCTGAATTCTCCAGGGGTGAATCTTTCCTTCCTTCTTCCAGCTGATGGTTTCTTGCTTGTGGCCCTGTTGCTTCAAGCTCTGGCTTTGTGTTCACTTGACCTTCTCCTGTGTGTTTTCTCCTCTTCTTTTGTAAGGTCATTTATCATTGGATTTACGACCACTCTAATCCAGGATGACCTTATTGCAAAGTTCTTAATTTAATGACATCTGCAAAAATCTTTGTTCAGCCAGGCGCAGTGACTCATGACTGCAGTCCCAGCACTTTGGGAGTTTGAGGTGGGAGGATCACTTGAGCCCAGCAGTTCGAGATCAGCCTGGGCCACATAGCAAGACCCCATCTCTACAAAAAAATAAAACTTAGCCAGGTGTGGTGGCATGCACCTGCAGTCTCAGCTACTCGGGAGGCTGAGGCAGGAGATTCGTCTGAGCCCGGGAGGTCGAGGCTGCGGCAAGTTGTGATCTGTGCCATTGCACTCCAGCCTGGAGGACCGAGACCTTGACTCAAAAGAAAAAAAGCTCTTTGTTCCCACACAGCTAAAGGCTTCTGCTATGTTTGAGCGTACATGTCCCTCCAAAATCTGTATGTTGGAACACCAGCATACAAGGTGGATTAGCAGATGGGGCCCTGGCGGGGGAGGGGGTGTGACGGGGCCAGGAGGGCTCTGTTCTCATGGGTGGGATTAGTGTCCCCATAAAAGGGTTTGATGGATCACACAGGTCTCTTTTTTCCCTGCCACTTCCATCGTTTCTGCCATCTTGGGAACAGAGCTCATAGCATCTGTCCCCTCCAGCAAGGGCACAGCAATAAGGTGCCATCTTGGGAACAGAGACAGAATCCTCACCAGACACCAAATCTGCCAGTGCCTTGACCTTTTTTGGGGGGGCGAATTCAGAGTCTCACTCTGTCGCCCAGGCTGGAGAGCAGTGGCACGCTCACGGTCACCGCAGCCTTGACCTGCTGGGCTCAGGAGATCCTTCAACCTCAGCCTTCCAAGAAGCTGGAACCACAGGCCCGCGCCACCATGCCCAGCTAATTTTTTTATTTATTTAGAGATGAGGTCTCACCAAGTTGCCCAGGCTGTTCTCAAGCCCGGGGGTTCAGGCCATTCTCTCACTTTGGCCTCCCAAAATGCTGGGATTATAGGCCACCATGCCTGGCCTTTCTTTTGAGTTGAGGTCTCACTCTGTTGCCCAGGCTGGAGAGCAGCGGCACCATCACAGCTCGCTGCAGCCTCAACCTCCTGAGTTCTGGCAGTCCTCCTCCCTCAGTTCCTGAGTAGCTGGCACTACAGGCGTGCACCACCACACCTGGCTAATTTTTTATTTTTATTTTTTGTAGAGATGTGATCTCCCTATGTTTCCCAGGCTGGTCTCGAACTCCTGGGCTCAAGCGATCCTCCCGCCTCAGCCTCCCAAAGCGCTGAGATGGCAGGTGTGAGCCACCATGCCCGGCCAAGAAATAAATTTCTGTTACAGCTGACCCTTGCACAATACGAGCTGAGCTGTGCAGGTCCACTGATACATGGGTTTTTTTCTTCCCTGCCACCCCAGAGATAGCAAAACCAACCCCCCGTCTTGCTCCTCCTCCTCGGCCTACGTTTTTTTTTTTTTCTGAGTTGGAGTCTCACTCTGTCGCCCAGACTGGAGTGCAGTGGCCACTCCCGGCCACCGCAGCCTCGACCTGCTGGGCTCTGGCGATCCTTCCGCCTCAGCCTTCCAAGCAGCTGGAACTACAGGCGCGCACTACCACACCCGGCTAATTTTTTGATCTATTGTAGAGATGAGGTCTCACTGCCCAGGCGGGTCTCAAACCCGCGGGCTCAGGCAATCCACTCACCTCAGCCTCCCAAAGGCGCGGGATTACAGGCTGAGCTACCGAGCCCGGCTTTCTTGGCCTACTTAACGAGAGGATACCGGTGATAAAGACATCTACGTGATCCACTTCCACTCAAGGAACAGTAAATCTATTCCCCCCTCCCTATGGTTTTCTCATTAGCATCTTCTTCTCTCTAGCCTACTTTGTTGTAGGAGTACGGTCTATAATACACAGGCAATGCGACATCTGTGTGAAGCAACTGCTCATATTATAGGTAGGGTCAACAGCAGGCCAGTAGTAGTTAAGTTTTGGGGAGTCTTAAGCTGTATGTGAATTTTTGACTGTGTGTGGGCTCGGCGCCCCAATCCCTTGTCGTTCAAGGGCCAACTGTGTTTATAAGTGATCTGATCTGAGGTCTTTTCTTTTTGTTTTTTGTTTTTTTTTTTTGAGTTGGAGTCTCACTCTGTCGCCCAGACTGGAGTGCAGTGGCCGCTCCCGGCCATCGCAGCCTCGACCTGCTGGGCTCCGGCGATCCTTCTGCCTCCGCCTTCCAAGTAGTCGGAATTACAGGCATGCACTACCACGCCCGGCTGATTTTTTGATTTATTGTAGAGATGAGGTCTCGCTGCCCAGGCGGGTCTCAAACCCGCGGGCTCAGGCGATCCACTCACCTCGGCCTCCCAAAGGCGCGGGATTACAGGCTGAGCCACTGAGCCCGGCTTATTTTTTAATTTTAAGGTGGAGACGAGATCTCTTCATGTTGCCCAGGCTGATTGTGATTTTCTGGGCTCAAGTGATCTTCTCATCTAGCCTTCCCAAAGTGCTGGGATTACAGTCATGAGCCATCTTGCTCAGCCTAATCATTGACTTTTGATTTCCAACCTATATCAGAAAAATAAGTACTACTGATCTCAAATAAAGAAACCTGTTTTAATAAAGTAAATTAATAAGAAGAACTTTTTCCTTTTATCGTTCATATCCATATCGGAGTAACAGGATATTAAAATGTTTGTCTACCTGTTCAAAATACACTTTTTTTTTTTTTTTTTTGAGTCAGAGTCTCACTCTGTCGCCCAGACTGGAGTGCAGTGGCCGCTCCCAGCCACCTGCAGCCTCGACCTGTTGGGCTCTGGCGATCCTTCTGCCTCCGCCTTCCAAGTAGTCGGAATTACAGGCATGCACTACCACGCCCGGCTGATTTTTTGATTTATTGTAGAGATGAGGTCTCGCTGCCCAGGCGGGTCTCGAACCCGCGGGCTCAGGCGATCCACTCACCTCGGCCTCCCAAAGGCGCGGAATTATAGGCTGAGCCACCGAGCCCGGCACTCATTCAGGTTTTTGAAGCCTGTGGAGACTCAGACCCCAGACACCCAGCTGGGTCCCTGGAAGCCCGCTGTCCCCTCTCCTCCCTGCCCCCTGGCCCACGTGGGTGGTTTCCCTGCCAGGAGGGATGCCTAGGCCTGAACGCCACCTCCCTCAGTCCTTAGGACGCCAGCCGCTCTTCTCACTGCAGAACAACGGGAGGAAGCACCCCACTTCCCCAGGCTCACTGAGAACACCCTCCCCCTGCAAGCACCACTTGATCGCCCAGCGGCGGGTGTCAGGCTGGGCCGAGCTGCGTGGTTGTCATTTCTCTTTCACACGTCAGAGGCCGCCTTTCCTGCAACAGCTCGCTGGCTGGCCTCTGACCCGAGGCTGATTTCTTTCCAGGGCTGACAGGTTGGGTTAAGAGGGAGAGCTCCCCTGGGTCAAGACACACTTTTTTGCCTCCAAGTTGCTTCACCCCTCCCCTCCCCAGGACGACCCACACCCCCCCCACAGTTCCTCCTGGATGGTGCAATTCTGAATTCCCTTCCCTCCCTCCTCTCCAATGGCTGCTGTCCAGGGCCTCACCGGCCTGAGGATGGGTTTAGCTGGGGCTGTTTAAGTTAACTTCTTGCTTTAAAACATTTCTCTTAGCCAGGCGCGGTGGCTCTTGCCTGTCATCCCAGCACTTTGGGAGGCTGAGGCGGGAGGAATGCTTGAGCCCAGGAGTTCGAGACCAGCCTGGCAACAAAGTGAGATCCCCGTCTCTACAAAAAAAATCAGAAAGTTCACTGGGCATGGTGGTGCGTGCCTGTATTCCCAGCTACTCGGGAGGCTGAGGTGGGAGGATCCCTTGAGCCCGGGAGGTCAAAGTGAGTAGTGATCCTGCCATTGCACTCCAGCCTGGGCAACAGAATGAGACTCTGACTCAAAAAAAAAACAACAAAAAAAACCTAATTCTTTCGGAAGTAAAATTCACCTAACAGGAGATTAACCATTTTAGTTTATTATGTTGTTATTATTATTATTATTATTATTTATTTATTTTTTTTGAGTTGGAGTCTCACTGGGTCACCCAGACTGGAGTGCAGTGGCCGCTCCCGGCCACCGCGGCCTCGACCCGCTGGGCTCCGGCGATCCTTCCTCCCCGGCCTTCCAAGTAGCCGGAATTACAGGCGCGCGCTACCACGCTGGGCTGATTTTTTGATTTATTGTGAGATGAGGTCTCGCTGCCCAGGCGGGTCTCGAACCCGCGGGCTCAGGCCATCCACTCACCTCAGCCTCCCAAAGGCGCGGGATGACAGGCTGAGCCACCGAGCCCGGCTTATTATTATTGTTATTGAGTCAGGGTCTCAATAATAGAGACTGTTGCCCAGTGATCACGGCTCACTGCAGCCTCCAACTCCTGGGCTTGGGTGATCCTCCTGCCTCAGCTTTCTGAGTAGCTGGGACCACAGGCGTGCACCGCCATGCCCAGCTGGTTTTCTGTAGAGATGAGGTCTTGCTATCTTGCCCAGGCTGGTCTCAAACTCCTGACCAGAAGTGACCAAAACACCTTGGCCTCCCAAAATGCTGGGATTACAGGCATGAGCCACCACACCCGGCCTACATTAGCCATTTTAAAGTGTACCGTTCTCTGGATTTTTGTGTACTCAAGAGTTGTGGAACGGTCACCTCTATTTAATTCCAGAACATTTTCATCACCCCCTGAAGAAACCCACACACCCATGAACAGCCACTCTGCACCTCCCTCCCCCAGCCACTGGCACCCACCAATCTGCTTCCTGTCTCCAGGGATTTGCCTGTTCTGGACCTTTCATCTAGAGCGAGTCAAGTACTATGCGGCCTTTTGCATTTGGCTTCTCTCTCAGCATCATGGTTTTAAGGTTCACCCGTGTTGTAGGGTTAATTCTTCTATTGTGAATCACATAAAACTCTCTCTTTGTTTTTGAGTCAGAGTCTCACTGTCACCCAGGCCGGAGTGCAGTGGCATGCTCACGCCCACTGCAGCCTTCACCTGCTGGGTTCAGGCGAGCCTTCCACTTCAACCTTCCAAGTAGCTAGAACCCCAGGCATGTGCCACCACACCCGGGTGTTTTTGATTTTTTTACTATAGAGACGAGGTCTTGCCAAGTTGCCCAGGCTGTTCTTGAACCCCTGGGCTCAGGCAATTCTCTCACCTCTACTCCCAAAGTGCTGGGATTACAGACGTGAGCCACCGTGCTCGGCTAGCACATAAATCTCAAGAGCACAGTTCCGCGCATTTTTGAAATATTTGCCCTCGTCACAGGCACCTGGCTCAAGACAGCGAACATTCTGGCCAGGCACGGTGGTCAGAGCTGTTATCCCAGCACTTTGGGAGGCTGAGGCGGGAGGAACACTTGAGCCCAGGAGTTCCAGACCCTCCTGAGCAACATAAGGAAACCTTGTCTCTACTAAAATTTAAAAAAAAGCCGAGCTCAGTGGCTCAGCCTGTAATCCTGCGCTTTGGGAGACTGAGGTGAATGGATTGCCTGAGCCTGCAGGTTCGAGACCCGCCTGGGCAACTTGGTGAGACCTCATCTCTACAATAAGTCAAAAATTAGCCAGGCATGGTAGTGCGTGCCTGTAGTTCCAGCTACTTGGAAGGCCGAGGCGGAAGGATCGCCGGAGCCCAGCAGGTTGAGGCTGCGGTGGCCGGGAGCAGCCACTGCACTCCAGTCTGAGTGACAGAGTGAGACTCCAACTCAAAAAAATTAAAATAAAATAAAAATAATTTTAAAAAATTAGTCAGGTGTGGTGGCGCATGCCTGTAGTCCCATATACTTGGGAGGCTGAGGCAGGAGGATCATCTGAGCCCAGGAGGTGGAGGCTGTGGTGAGTCAGGATCATGCCACTGCACTTCAGCCTAGGTGACAGAATGAGACCTATTCGCAAAAAAAAAGAAAAAAAAAAAAAGGAACATTCCAGTTCCCCTAGGGCTACTTTCCAGGGAGTGCTCTGCCTCCAGGGACATTTGTCACACTGGAAGTGTGGTATTGGCACGGAGGAGTGCAGGCCAGGCCCACTCCACAACACCCTGCGGTGCCCCCCACAGAGCACGATCCAGTCACAAATGTCCACAGCACAGAAGTCACGGACCCCGGGCTCCCGGCTCTCTTCATAGGTTACTTCTGCCTGTCCTTCAATGTCACAGGAATGAACATTCAGAACATCCTCTCTCTGAGATTCATCTTTGCTGTGTGTGTGTATTAGCAATTGGTTCTTTCTGTTTTATGGTTGGGGGTCTCACTCTGTGGCCCAGGCTGGAGTGCAGTGGCATGATCACAGCTCACCGCAGCCTCGACTTCCCGGACTCAGGCAATCCTTCCGCCTCAGCCTCCTGAGTTGCTGAGACTACAGCACATGCCACCATGCCTGGCTAATTTAAAAAAAAAATTTATTTTGTAGAGATGGAGTTTTGCCAGGTCGCCTAGGCTGGTCTCGAGCTCCTGGGCTCAAACAATCCTCCTGCTTTGGTCTCCAAAAATGCTGGGATTACAGGTGTGAGCTGCTAGCACCTGGCCATTTGTTCTTTTTCATTGCTGCATTGTATTCCATTTGTGAATACACCCGGTTTCTTTTTCACTTGCCAGTTGATGGCCACTTGGGTGGTGTCCAGCGTCCGGCAACTAAGGACGGAGCCGCTGTGCACACCCTGGACGTGTCTTTGGGTGGACATAAGCTCCCATTCCTATGGGAGATCAACCCAAAAATGGAATTGCTGGGTCAGAGCAATTTAACTTTAGTAGATCCCCGTGGGATATTTAAATCTCAGGGGATTTTACACAACAACCCTGATTTCTGGCTTTTCTTGAAGGATCTATTCTGGCTTCTCTTGAACAATCTATTCTGGCAGCACAGAGCCTGAGCTCCCACGTGGTAGCTTGCAGCTGCAGCTGTGCCAGCAAGTGGCTGCTGGCACACAAGGGGGTGCAGTTCAGTCCCCTGCAACAGCCACCACCCTGGGTCCCCTCTGCCTCACACCTGCGCCATTCCGGCATTGGCATTTCCTGGCCAGCAGTTGGCGTTGTGGCCCCTGAAATGAACCCATGCAAGGTGGGCAGTCACCTTCTCCCCTCCTGTGGCCATCACCTTGGCCTCTTGGGACCCACACCCATCCCCACACATCTAATCCCAACCCCCTTCCAATATCTCTCCATCCTGCACAGCCTGAAGCTCCACACCCACCTGGATCCCAATTGCAGGGTCCCTTCAGACCTGGCAGGCATTTACAGGTTGCCTCAGGCCTCACCACTCCTTATTGCCCTATTGCAGCCCGGATCCCGCTGCAGTTTTCCTAGTGACACCCTCAGAGCCTCCCTATGAGTGGGTCTCCCTGCCCAGCCCACCAATGGGGCCTTCTGTCTTCAGCCAGGCCGCTCCTGCCCTTGGCTTACCTGGCCCTTCTCTGAGCCGTGGCCAGCGCTGGGCTGTGTCTGTCTCATTCATCACTGGTTTCCAGCCACCCAATTCATGACACAATGAATCCTGAATCCTGGCCACGGGGCATGAAGGAGTGAGAGGGCCAGCCAGTGTCAGGCCTAATGATCCACTTGCCCACCAGGCCCGAGGCAGGAGCTTGCCGGGCTGGGCTCCTGAGGTGAACCTGGCAGGCACTCCTCACGCCTCACAGCTCCTTCTCCGTGGCTGGCTCGTGGGGTCAGGCCTCGAAAAGCCCCCATACCCCACTAAGACCACACCAGCCAAGGCCAAGTCCAACAAAGTCCAGGGCTCCTTCCCTGGGGTCCTCAACCCCAGGAGCTCATCCCACCGTCCAGCCATCTCAGCCAGTGCCCCAGGCAAGCCCTGGCCTCCAGCACTGCCACGGACCTGTCCTCCAGCCCCCAACACCGCCCCACCACTTCTCTCCCCCACCCTGGGTTTCCTCCCTCTCTTCGGGCACCCTGGGGTCTCCAACCCAATCTCCCCTTCTCACACCTCCCGACCTCCCCATCTCAAACACCTTCACCCCCGGTTCGTCCCCTGGCACCCCAACTCCTCCCCCGCTCCCTCCCGTTCCCAGGCCTGGCCTCCCGCGCACCTGGGGAGAAGGGGCGGGCCCCCTCACCTGGCGGCCGCAGAGCCGAGGGGCAGCGGCCCCTCGCGGCCAGGGAAGGAAGCGCAGCCCCGCCGGGCTCCACCCCCCCCCCCCCGCCCCCGACGCCCGCCCGCGGCTCAGACCCCTGCGGGCCGCTCCCTGGACTCGCTTTGCTCCGGCTCCCGCCCCGCACTCCCTCCCGGGCGCCTACGACGTGCCAGCGGCGGCTCCAGGATCTGGACTTGCATCCGTGGACAGGAAGCCAGCATCCCGGGCCCCAGGAGTGGATGATACCCCAGTGGGGCGACAGACAGATCCGGGGTCCGGATATGCTGGGGGAGGGGCAGATAAAGGGGGGAGGGGAGCTGGGGGGAGTGTTTTGCTTCCTTCCTTCCTCCCTCCCCCTTCCTTCCAGACAGGATCTTACTCTGCTGCCCAGGCTGGAAGGCAGTGGCGCGACCACAGCTCACCGCAGCCTCAGCCTCCTGGGCTCAAGGATCCTCCCGCCTCAGCCTCCCAAGTAGCTGGGACCACAGGCGCAGGCCACCACGCCTAGCTAATGTTTTGATTTTCATTTTGTTGTACAGATGAGGTCTTGCTGTGTTGCCCAGGCTGGTCTTGAACACCTAGGCTCAAGCAATCCTTCTACCTCAGCCTCCCAAAGTGCTGGGATTACAGGCGTGAAGCAAGGTGCCCAGACTTCTTTCCTTTTAATCGTGAACACGATTCCATTGGATGGATTTTATCTGTTCATCCATTAGTGGACGAGTACCTGTTGGGGTAGCTCTTGTTGAGTTTTTCGGTTATTCCTAGGAGGGGAATTGCTGGATCACAGCTTAACTGTAGTGCTTATTGAGGAAGTACCCCTATAATCTTTTAAATATGCCCATAAGGCCATGCTGTCCTCCTGCTGAAAGCCCCTGAGGCTCCCAGTGTCACTGGCAGTATAATCTAGGCTCTCCCACCATGCTGGTCTTCATGCCTTTCAAATATTCCTGCCTGTTCCAACCGCAGGCCCTTTGCACCTGCTGTTTTCCCTTGACAGGCTCCTTCTCAGCTTCCTGGTTTCTGTTCAAATGTCTCCTCCTCAGACAGGAGTAGCCCGAATCCTGCACACTCCTTCTCCCCCTCTGACCCATGATTCATCATTTTTTTATTTCCTTCATAGCATTTTTTGCCCCAGAGATAGGGTCTCGCTGTCACCTAGGCTGGAGTGCAGTGGTGGGATCAGCTCACTGCAGGCTTTAACTCCTGGGATCAAGAGATTCTCCCTCCTCAGCCTCCTGAGTAGCTGGGACTACAGGCATGCACACCAGGATTGGCTAAAATTTTTTTTTTGTTAGTTGGGCTCGGTGGCTTAGCCTGTAATCCCAGCACTTTGGAAGGCTGAGGTGAGTGGATTGCCTGAGCTGGCGGGTTCGAGACCCACCTGGGCAGTGAGATCTCATCTCTACAATAAATCAAAAAATCAGCCGGGAGTGGTAGCGTGTGCCTGCAGTTCCGGCTACTTGGAAGGCTGAGGCGGAAGGATCGCCGGAGCCCAGCAGGTCAAGGCTGCAGTGGCCAGGAGTGGCCACTGCACTCCAGTCTGGGCGATGGAGTGAGACTCCAACTCAAAAAAAAAAAAAAAAAATTTTTTTTTCTTTTTTTGGTAGAGACGAGGGTCTCTTTATGTTGCCCAGGCTGGTCTTGAACTCCTGGCCTCAAGTGATTCTTCTGCCTCAACCTCCCAAAGTACTGGGATTACGTTGTGAGCTACTGCTCCTGGCTTCCTTCATAGCACTGACCACTCTCAGAAGTTATCTTCTTTTTAAAATTTTTTTAAATTAAAAAAAATTTGTTGGCCGGGCTCGGTGGCTCAGCCTGTAATCCCGCACTTTGGGAGGCTGAGGTGAGTGGATTGCCTGAGCCCGTGGGTTCGATACCCACCCGGGCAACTTGGCGAGACCTTGTCTCTACAATAAATCAAAAAAATTAGCCAGGCGTGGTAGCGCGCGCCTGTGGTTCCGGCTACTTGGAAGGCTGAGGCGGAAGGATCGCTGGAGCCCAGCAGGTCGAGGCTGCGGTGGCCGGGAGCGTGCCACTGCACTCCAGTCTGGGTGACGGAGTGAGATTCCAACTCAAAATTAAAAAAAAAAAAGAAAAAAGAAAAAAGAAATTTGTTATTATTATTTTTTGAGTCGGGGGTGTCACTCTGTCGCCCAGGCTGGAGTGCAGTGGCATGATCACGGCTCACCACAGCCTCGACTTCCTGGGTTCAGGTGATCCTTTTGCCTCAGCCTCCTGAGTAGCTGGGACTGCAAACATGTGCCATCACACCCAGCTAATTTTTAAATTTTTTGTAGAGACAGACAGGTCTTGCTATGTACCCAAGCTGGTCTCAAACTCTTGGGCTCAAGCATTCCTCCTATCTCGGCTTCCCAAAATGTTAGGATTACAGGCATGAGCTACCGCGCCCGGCCTGCAGTTACCTTCTTGACTTGTTACTAGTAAATCGTATGCCTCCCTGATAACAGGTAAGCTTCAGGAAGAGTCACTGTGTCTATTTCTTTCAACTTCAAACTATGGTCAGGACCAGGGTGAGGCGAGTAAGACAAAAACATTTAGCTGTCAAGATAAATGATATTTTAGAGCCATGTCTTAAAAAACAAAACCCCAAACTCATGCAAAAAAAAACCACAAATAACCCACGATGAACAAAATATCAAAATAATTGACCAAAAGATAACTTTACCTTTTCCCACTGGTTCCAGCATGGCACCATGACTGTTGATGTCTTTTTTTTTTTTTTTTTTTTTTAAGTTAGAGTCTTATTCTGTCACCCAGGCTAGAGTGCAGTGCCATGTTCATGGTCACCGCAGCCTCGGCCTGCTGGGCTTAGGTCAGCCTTCCAAGTAGCTGGAATCACAGGCATGTGTCACCATGCATGGCTAATTTTTTGATTTATTGTAGAGAAAAGGTCTCACCATGTTGCTCAGACTGGACTTGAACCCTTGAGCTCAGGTAGTGCTCTTGTCTCTGCCTTCCAAAGTGCTGGGATTACAGACATGAGCCATTGTGCCTGGTGTCTTTATTTTTAAAGTTGATATTTTGCTCATCATGGATTTTTTTTTGCAAGAATTTTGGGTTTTTGAAATACTGCATTACACTATTTATCTTGAGCATTGAGGGGTTTTTTTGTTTGTTTTTTTGGCATTCTCAGGAATAGTGGCTCATGCCTGTCACCCCAGCACTTTGAGGGGCTGAGGCGGGAGGATCACTTGAGGCCAGGAGTTCAAGACCAGCCTGGGCAACATAGCGAGACCCCCATCTTTACAAAAAATTAAAAAGCTAGCAGGGCATGGTGGCACACACCTGTGGTCCCAGCTGTTTAGGAGGCTGAGAAGGGAGGGTGGCTTAAGCCTAGGAGTTTCAAAGGAGCAGTGAGCTATGATCATACCACTACACTCTAGCCTGGGTGACAGGCTGCCTTAAAAAAAGTGTGTTAGGCTGGGCTCGGTGGCTCAGCCTGTAATCCCAGTGCTTTGGGAGGCTGAGGTGAGTGGATTGCCTGAGCCTGCGGGTTCGAGACCCGCCTGGGCAACTTGGTAAGACCTCACCTCTACAATAAAAAAAAAATTTTTTTTAATTTAAAAAAATTTTAAAAATTAAAAAAAAACATTAGCCAGGTGTGGTAGCGCACGCCTGTAGTTCCAGCTACTCGGAAGGCTGAGGTGGAAGGCTCGCCGGAGCCCAGCAGGTGGACGCTGGGGTGGCCGTGAGTGTGCCACTGCACTCCAGCCTGGGCGACGGAGCGAGACTCCGACTCAAAAAAAAATGTGGTTCAGGTAAGCACCTCATCTCCTCAGCCTAGTGCCAGCCCTACGTGGAGCTGAGGGTGGGCTCTTCGGCCCTGGGCCTGTGAGGATGACTCAAGGTGTTGGATGGAAGCTGGGAGCCTGGCACCTGCCCACTTCACAAACCCTCCCCCATCCCCCTGCGCAGCTGGGCAGTGGCCCAGGCAAGGTCCCTGAGTCAGACAGACCTGGCTCAGAACCAAACTCCATTTTTAACGACTAGGGTGAGTACTGAAGCCTCAGCCGTCCCTTCTGTAAGATGGGGAGACAGTCCCTCCCTCACAGCGTTGTCACAAAGGACAATGAGGCTGTGTGTGAGCATTTCGGCCCCATCTCAGCCAGCTGGGCCTCTCCCCTCCACGTGGACTGATCAAGCCAGACCTGGGTCTCACCTTCCAAACCTCCCACCTCCATCTCTCCATCCTTCCAGGCCACACCCCTTGACTCGCCTCTTGTTCCCACATTCCACTTCCAGTCCATCCGTTCCACCTTCAGAATGCCACGTGGTTGGCGTCCCACTGCCAGCATGGGTCGCCTGGACCATGTCGCCTCCTCCCTGGTCTCCAGCTCCTGTTCTTGACGTCCACACTCTGGTCCCCCCTCCACAGAGGCAGAGGGCGCTGGGGAACACCTGAGTCAGGGCACACCCCTCCTCTGCTCAAGAACCCTCCGTGGCTCCCACCTCACTCGGAGCAAAAACCAAAGTCCTCCCTGTGGTCTACCATTCATTCCTCCCGCTCATTCATTCCTTCCACCCATCCAGGCCCTCACTGACCTACTGAATGTTCCCACCTCGGGGTCTTCGCATTGGCCATTCTCTCTACCTAAAGCACCCTTACTTTGGCACCCTTAGGCCTCCTTAGGCCTTGGCTCAAACGCCACCTTCTCAGAGAGGTTTTCCATGACCTCCCCTATCTAAAATTGCAGCCACCACACCTCTGTCTTCCTTTCTTAATTTTCGTCTATGGCCACTTATCATCCACTGATACCCTGTATCTTTTATTTATTGGTCTGATCTCTTGTGTTTCCCCAATGGACAGACACCTTGTCCACCACTGGGTCCCCAGCACCTAGCCCAGTGCCTGACACAGTGAGTGCTCATAAGTGTTTGCTGACTGACTAAATGATCCCCACCTGCCACACAAGACCACAGCTGGACTTAGTCCCCGCCCCCAGCCCCATTCTGGAACCTCCTTGTCCTGCTCTCCACTTGGGTGGGGGGCGAGGGTGGAACTGAATGGAGCTCAGAAACTGCCCAAAGTGGGGGTCCCGGGAGCCTCTAGTAAGGCCCCGGGAGGCTTGGAGGGGTCCGCCGTCCACTCCCCTAGACCCTGCCCACTTGCCGGGCTATTCCGTCCTGCGCTCCGTGGCTCTCTCTCCTTTGGGAGAGGCGTGTCCCCAGAGGCCTCATGTCTTCTTGGTTGGGACACCCCAGGGAGGGCGTGGGCAGGGAGGGCGTACGCGGGTGCTCTGCGTGGAAGGAGTAAGGGAAGGCGTGAGCGCCCGCATCGCGGGGTACACGAGCGGCAGAGCCGCGCGTCCTGGACCCAGTGGGCCGAGGGGAAGGCCGGGCGCAGAGCCTGGCGGGCGTGGAGGCCTCGGTGTTGCCCTGGCTCCCACGCACACGTCAGGGCCAAGGAGAGCCCTCCGGGGCGGGGAGCGCGGGGCCCCTTGCAGCACGGCGAGGGCACAGGATGGACGTCGTGCACAGGGGGGTGCTCAGGCAGGATGCCAGAGGTGCTGGGCGCACAGAATGGGGGGTCCCTCGAGACGCAGAAGGAGCAGAACATGGGGTGCCCCGGCCGTGGGACACCCCGGCGTGGGACGTTCTTGGGCACGGGTGCCCAGCTGCAGGGTTCCCGGAACGTCGGTGCGCGTGGCACCGCGGGTGTGGGCGTCCCGTGGGACGGCAGGCACAGAGCGCGGGGAGTCCGAGGCGCGGGGCACGTGGGGGGGCCCGAGGCGCGGGCACCGGCCGGAGCAGTGCGGGCACGCGGCGCGCTGGCGACGGTACGAGCGCGCGCGCGCGCGCGCGCTTGGTGGTTCCCGGAGCGGGCGGCTGGCGCGGGCTCACTGCGGCTGCGCAACCGAAGGTCTGGGGGCGCCCGCGCTTGCTCCGCGCCCCCCCCAGGCTCTCGGCCCCCTTTGCCTCGGGAGCCCTCTGCCCACGAGTCCAGGAGACGCGGATCGGATGGAGGCTGGCGGACCCATCTGGCCGCCACCGAGGGCGCCCGCCTGATCACTTAGAGGGCCGGGAAGAGGGTGAGGGTCCCGGCGGGGGTTTTTTCCAGACTGGCGGGGGTTGGGGGAAGTCCCTTAAAGAATGCCGCTACTTCCCCGCATGTAAGTGTAGGACACCCCGTCTAGCAGCCTCTGGGCCGTGCAGGTTAGAGCCACTTCCTAGGCTCGCTCTGTGCGTGTCCGTGTGTGGGGGAGATGCTCAGGGTGGGAAATAGGGGGAGGGGAGGAGGGTTGGAGCCCGAGAACTTGGAGGGGTTCGGCTTTCCCCGCTCCCCGCTCGTCCCCCTCTCAGTCATTCGGCTTTACAGGCAACTGACTACCGGGATGCGCCCAGCCCCTCAAGCCTTCATGGGCCTTTCTCAGAGTGGGAAACTGAGGCGTGAACAGGCGGGACCGCTCCCCTCTCCGTGCCCAATAGATCCGCAGTCAACCACAAGCGGACTGGATCCTTTGGGTACCCACCAAGCACCGCTTCCTACCCCTTTGGTCCCTCAGCTCCAGCTGTCTGTCCTGGTCACCCAGATTCAAGGCTCAAGAGCCATGGAATCCTGGGCGTGAAGGAGACACGAAAGTGACCCACTGTCCGCTCCACTCTAAAGTTCTTTCCAGGCTATGAGAATCCCTGCCTAGCCCTGTAATGCCAGATGTCCGTAGAAGGCGGGTGTGTGTGTGTGTGTGGGGGGCGATGGGCTGCCACGGAGGTGGCCCCTGGTCACCTAGCCAGCCTGGAAGTCTGGGGTCCCTTCAGCCACCGTGGGGATATGCTTCTAGGAAGGGACTCTCAGAGGCCAAGTTCATTCCCTTCCAGACAGTCAATTCTGGCGTTCTCGGACACTCAGCGCTCCCATCCAAGTATGCCCTGAGGTGCATTCACCATGCCTGCTCAGAAATCCTTTCCCTGTTCCTCGCCCACTCTGCAGACAGCCTGGCTAGCGATGCATTCATTCTCCTCCCTGGACACAGAGGGGGTGAGGGTATCCCCGCTCCCCATCCTCATCCCGTCCCCTTCCTCTAAAACCCAGATTATGTTCTGTCTGCCCTCCTGCTAAGAGTCAGCCTTTGAACTTTGCTTGAGTTGGGTGCTTTCCACTTAGGCCTCACTCGGCTGGGCTCCCTTCCCCGAGGATCCAGGCCCGGGGTTTTGCGCCTCCCCAGCCGTCCGTCTTGGCGTTGCACCCATCTTTCAGAAAAAGGAGCCAGCAGCCGGCTTCCAGGTCCGCACTCCCAGATCCTCACCGGATTTTACCTCAGGGCCTCCCTCCCTCCGCTCTCCGCCCCCCAACCAGGATTCTGCGCCCCCCCCCAGCCCCCACCCTGCACTGAGTGGTCTATTCCGCCCAAGTGCCTACTTTTGGCCCGGGGCCCGGTTTTACAGCCCTCACTGTGAGTCTTGGCAGTCGCAGCTCTGGCTCCGGGGATCCAAGCCAGGTCGGACAGCCGCCTTCCCCACCCCAGGAAGAGGATACGGGGCTCCCTCTGCAGCCTCAGCCCGAAACCTGCCCCTCGCCTCGCTCGCCTGGTAACCCAGGCCCGGTCCTTGCCCTACTTCTTCAAAGTCCCACCGGCTGCAGTGTTGCAAGACTGGGAAAATCCGTGCCGGGTTTTTGCTCTTGCCCACAACATAAAACTCCATTTTTTTTCCCTCCCCGCCCCCCCAAGCAAGACGTCCGAGGCGTTTATAGCTACAAACCTCCCCCGAACACTCCCCTCCGCCCCGGCTGCCCGGTCAGCTCCAGGCCCCTGTCCGGTGGCCCGGGGATCCTCGGCGAGGGTCTCGTCCCGTCCCGCGCGCTCCAGTCCTGGCTTTGCGTCCCTCCTGCGCCCTTTATTGGCGGTCTGGTCTCCCAGGGTCGCCGCGGCCGCTTCGCGTTCCCTTCGCGTCGCCCCTGGATCCAGCCGCCGCTTTTACCTGCCGGCGCCGGGGCTGCCCGCGCGCCGAATCCCGTCGTCCCGCAGTCCGGCCCTCCTTTTGCCCCTCCCCTGGCACGTCGCAGTCAGGAAGCTGAGGGCAGCCCCCTCCCAGAGCCCCCTGCGAGCCCAGGTCCCGGGAGCTCTAGGCCGGGTCTTGCTGGCTCCCACCGCATTAGGCCTGACGCATTACTCCGTCTCCCGAGGAGGAATCCGGCCCGAAATTTGCGAGCCCCTGATGCATTTGGCCGCGTCGCAGCTCCCCCCACCCCGTTCCTCCCACCTCGGTCTCATCCGAGCCGGGGTTTGCACGACCCTCCTAGAGCGCCCCGTTCCCCTCACCGGCTCGGCGGCTCTCCTCCGCTCCGCTGCTGCAGGTCCGCTCCGGGTCTTCCTCACGCCCGTCTCCCTGCCCCCCACCGCCGGTCCAGCGCCGGGATCCGGCACGTAGCCTGCGCTCTCCCTGCTCTCCGCGGCGGCGAGGCGAGGCGACGGAGCGGGGTCCGGCCCGGGCTTTCCGGCCAGCTCCCGTGCGCCCGGGCGGCTGGCGGCGGCCGGTCCCGGGCGGCGACTCCGGGCCGGGCTTTGCGCGCGCCCGCGCCCCCTCCCGGAGCGGGTGCGCCGGGGAGCGGGGCGAGCAGGCGGCTTGTCATTGCTGGTGCCCGGCGCCGGCTCGCTCCGCGCGTCCTGCGGTGCCCACGGGCCCGGCCCGGCGCCCCCCCTCCGGCCGCCCCGGGGGCGCGCCGCCGCGGCCCCCGCCCCCAGCCGCGCCGCGCCGCCCGCCCCGGCCCCCGCGGCCCCCGCGCGGAGCCCGAGCCGTCGGCGCGGGAGCTGTCGGCGCTGCGGCGCCCCCGCCCCGCCGTCTGCCGAGGAGGCCCCGGCCGATGGGGCCGCGCGGGCCCCGGAGCGGCGCCTCCGGGCGGCGGGGGCCTGCAGGGGCGCCCCGGCCGCCGCGCTAGCCCTCGGCCGCCGCCGTCGGGGGGGCTGGGAAGTCGCCTGGGCGCGCACGTGCCGCTCCGTCGGGGCCGCGGAGCTGCGGGGGAGATGCGGGCCGCCGCCGGCGCCGCCTCGGGGCGCTCCGCCTCGCCCCAGCCCCGGAGCGCTGACGCCGCCCCCGCCCCGCCGCCGCCGCCGCCTCCCTCCCCGGGAGGGGCGCAGCCCCGCTCGCCCCCGGCCCCGCGCCTCCGCCGCCGCGAGGGGGCCGCCTTCGGAGCGGTGTGATCCGCCTTCCTTTTCTTCCCTTTTTCCGCTTTTTATTTTTGCTCGGTGGCGGCGGTGCTGGGCCCGGGGAAGGAAGGGACACGGAGGCCGCCCTCGCCTCGCCGCCCCCCACCCGCTTCCCCCCCGCCCCGGCTCCGGGAGATGTGCCGGGCGGGGGGCCCGGGTTCGCGGAGCCGCAGGAGGGACACGCCGGGCCGACCCCAGAGCGGCGCTGGACAGGTGAGTGTCCGCCGGCCCAGGGCGAGGGGGACGCCGCACCTGGGCCAGGTGTGCGGGGCGCGGGGGGACGGGGAGGGTGGGAGTCGGGGCCTGTCCTGGCCGCGAGGGGGGAGGGGATGACGGAGCCGTGGGTCGCCGCACCTGAGCGGGAGGGGAGGCGAGGGCGGCCCGCACCCCACCCCCACGGGGGAAGGGGCCGGGAGGGCGGCCCCCGCGGGGCGCCCGGGGCGCGGGGGTGCGGATGGGCGGCCGCGGGGGGCCTGGCGGGGGAGGGGACCGCGAGTGTGCCCGCGCGTGGCTGCGTGTGCCCGCGCGCGCGCCAGCCTTTGTGGGAAGCGGCGCGGCGGTGCCTGCGTGTCCCCGGTGCGTGCGCGCGCGGGTGCTTGGCGCCCTGTTTGTGTAGGTGTCTGGGTGTGAGCGGAGGGGGTGCGTGTGCGCGCTGCGCGCGGGCCCCGGAGGAGCCGTGTCGGGGGCTGGCACCAGAGGATGCTGGGCCGGGGGTTGTTTTGCTCTGGGAGTCGGGGGCGCGGGGATTGGGGAGGGGTCTGTCTGGGTGTCGGGCCGGCCGCAGTCCGGGGGTGCCGCTGTCGGGGGGTGCAGCCTGGCTGCATCCTCTCCGAGGCGCGGCTTAAGCACGGAGGCGGTCGGGTTTGATCCTCCGGGATCCTTCGGGCTTTGAGGATACGTCCCCACCCCCACCCCGGCCCCAGGTGCGCAGTGGATAGAGCTACGGGGGTCAGTTGTCATCCTCCTCTCTGAGGGTCCTGGGACAGGAGTCCAGACCCGAGGCGGGGGGCCGTGCGTGCTCCCGCCGCGGCCCGAAAACGCCCCCCAGGCATGGCGCCAGGGCGCCCGGCCGCGAAGGAGCGCCCGCCTGCGCGCAGCCCCAGCACACCCTGTCCCCGCACTTCCCGGCGAGGTGAGCACACCGCCCCCTCCCCGGCCGGCGCCTCAGGTGCCTGCCGGCCCCTCCCCCGCCGCCCCACGAGCCGGCCACCGCGTGAGTGTCCCTCCATCTCAGGACGAGGCGGGGGCCCCCTTTCCTCCTGGCTTCCGCGGACCGGAGCCCGGGTCTGTCTTCCCACATCCCAACATGTGGCGTGCCTGGGGGGAGCAGGGGGAGGGGTTCAAGATGGCTGCCAAGATGGCTGGCCGCCTCGCTCCCTCTCTCCCCCTCTGCCTCTCTCCTCTCCTTCTCTCTCCCCCTCTCTCTGCTTGCCTGACTCCCTTAGCGCCTCGGGAGTCGCCGCCGTGGAGAGGCCGGGCGCGCCGGGGACACCCGAGGGGGGGTGTCTGTTGGCGCTGGTCGACCTCGAGCTTCTAGGGGACAGGCCACTGGCCTCTGCGCCTCTCCCCAGCACCCCCGCCGGCCGGGCCTGTAACCCGACCCCAGACCCCACCCCGGCACCCTGGCGGGCTGCCTGGAGGCTCCCGCCCTCCACCTGCCTCCTAGCCTCGCACCCAGGGTTGGTCGCCGAGGGGTCCTGCGCCGCGCCGGCGTCCACGCCTCTTGCCCCTTCACCCACCCCCGCGCGGACCTGGGGGGGGCCCAGCTTCGGGGCAGGTGACTTCTCCTCCCCGCTCCCCTCCCACTAATGCTGAACTGATTACTTAAAAGTAGGAGGAAAACCGGGAGAATAAGGGAAGGAATACAACCTTCATTATCATATCGAGAAAATTATCCGTGATTTTCCTAACTAGCAATTTGCCTGCCATGCCGTTCAGAACTGACTTGCCCATTAATTACAGAGATGAAAAATCATCTGGGAAGCGGAAAAGGGAACTAATTCCGCGGCTGGCAGCGATCACACCCCAGCACGGAGCCACAGACGCGTGCGCGCGCCCATGCTGGGCGCCTGCCGCTGCCGGCCGTGTCGCCGTCTCCCCCGGCCCCTTGGTGACCTCCCGCCGGACCCAGCTCGGCCCCCTCGGGTGCTTGAGGCTCCGGCGCCGGCATGCCCGGCTAGGCCCTCTGCCCCTCCACGGGGCACCCGTGTGAACCCCCACTCCTGGGGGGCTTGGCACCCCGCGCTGGCCCACTCGGGAGCCTGCCATTGCGGGTGGAGGGCTCCAGGGCTGGGGCAAGTGGGAAGCCGGGACGCGCACCTGGGCGTGGAGCCTGCAGGGAGGACAGGAAGGAGGGAGACGGAAAGCCGTGAGTCTATTTCCAGCTTGCCCAGGGGAGCCCCTCTCCTGGGGGCCGGGGAGGACCCTGTGGCACCGGGGGGAGGGGCCGGGGCGCCTGGCTGAGCCGGAGTCTGTTTGCACCAGCGGCGGCGGGGGTGGCCAGCGGCGTCTCCTGCGTGTGGGGCTGCGTCTCGGGCGGCAGAGCGTGTGGTGCCTCAGCGGGCACGGGCATCTTGGCGGGCGGCAGCGGGGCGCCCCTCCCCTCCCGTCCCCACGCCGCCCCGGGAGTGTCCTCCCTGCCCCCACCTGCCTCCAGGCCAGACGTGTGGCCAAGGACACACAGGGCTCCGTTTCCGTGTGGGCATCTCGCTGGGATCCGATTTCCAGATGCCAGACACTTCCCCTCCTCCAGCCCCTCCGCGGGGATGCCGGGGAGGGGCTCCACGGCGGGGGTTCCCTTGGTCTGGAGCCACGACCCTGGTGGCCAGGCGGGATGGTGTTCCTCCCCAGCTGCGCTCGGACAAGGTGCCCACGGTCGGATGCCCTGAGGGGAGAGGAAAACAAGGGTCCCAGAGCGGGGTGGTGGGAGGGGCCCTGCCTCTGGAACCCAGCCATCCGTCAGATCTGTCCGACTGCACCTGTGTGCGCGTGCTGTGCGTCTGCGTGCGTGGCTTGGGTGGCCATCCGCCAAGGGAGCGTCTGGCCACACGTCCAGCAGGCACATCCTGGGTCACAGGGGTCCCCGTGTGCTGCCGTCTGAGTTTTGCAGGGGCTGTCCTCCCTGTGGGGGGCAGGAAGGAGCAGCTGTCTGTGCACGTGCGGGGCTGCCTGTGTGGCGTGTGCACCTGCCGGTGTTCACTCAGGTGTGTTCCTGGGCACCCCCTCATGCGGCCTGCACGCTTGCCCGCTGAGGGCTCTCTCCCTCCTGGGCGCCATGCTGGGAACGCCGTGGGGATGGTGCCACAGTCCTGTCCTCGTGGGGCTCACGGTCTAGCGCCGGATGCGGTTTCAGTCAAGGACTCCAATTACTGAGCTGGGGAGACGGCTTGTGTTTCCCCTTCTGGACCCTGGTGGCGGCAGCCCCAAGTCCCGGCCCTGCCGCAGTCCCAGGCTTGGGGATCCTGGGATCCCGCCCTGCACGAGTTCCTGGGTCACCTCGCCCCCCTTGCCCCCTCTCTCCTCGCTGTTCCTCCAACATGCTAAGCATGAATCCACCCCAGGGCCTTTGCACTGGCTGTCCCTGCCCCCCTGGGACCACCCCTTCAGATGTCACCGCCCCAGCAATCCTTACCCCATGCATCCTGTTTAAAATCGCAGCTCCCCATGCCCCTCCTGCCGTCCTATAGAGCTGGTGGCTTTTCACGTGTGCTGTAATTTCCTGATGTTTGTGCCTGCTTTTGGTTTTTCGGTTGTTTTTTTTTTAATAGTCGGAGTCTCACTCTTGCCCAGGCTGGAATGCACTGGCATGACCCCAACTCACCTCAGTCTCGACCTTCTGGATTCAGGTGATCCTCCTGCCTTAGCCTCTCAAGTAACTGGGACTACAGGCGTGCGCTACCACACCCAGCTAAGTTTTTTGATATTTTGTAGAGGTGAGCTCTCACTGTGTTGCCCAGGCTGGTCTCGAACTCCTGGGCTCAAGCAGTCCTCGTGCCTCGCCCTCCCAAAGTGCTGGGATTCCGTGTTGTTTGCCATCAGTCTCCTGATAAGGATTCGGATGTTCCAGATGTTGTGTCTTGCGTGGCTTTGGGATCCCGGTGCCTGGGGTCATACCTGGCCCGCCGAATGTGTTCAGGAAATCTCACCTGCGTCAGTGGGAGGGGCCTCTCCAAAGGGCTGGAGGCCCCATGGCCCTTACAACCCAGCCCTTTTCCCGGGAGCCAGGGCCACCCTCCGGGGCCTGGGCTGGCAGCTCTGCACCTGTCCCCAAGCACGCACCTGTGTGGCCTCGGAGCCGGCTTCGTGGCGCCAGAGTGGGTGAGGCTGGCTGCGTGGGGAGGTGGTTCCCCACGTAGCTGGGTGCACCAGAGGGTCAGGCCCCGGGGGTGGACTTGGAGACCCCCGTCCTTGCCAGCCCCTGAGCAGCCCTCCCCTTGTGCCTCCTGGGCACTGACCCAAGCTGCTTTCTCGAAGGATGGGATCCTCACCTTTCCTTGGGTCTGCCCTGACGCCAGACCACAAGCCAAACAGAAGCCCCCGGCCACGGGTGCGGGATCTCATGCCCGTGATCCCAGCACTTTGGGAGGCCGAGGCGGGAGGATCACTTGAGGCCCAGGAGTTCAAAAGCAGCCTGGGCAACATAGTGAGACCCTTTTCTGCATCTCTACAGAAAATACAAAATAATAGCCAGGGATGGTGGCTCACACCTGTGATCACAGCTACTTAAGAGGCCAAGGGGAGGATTGCATGAGCCCAGGAGTTCGAGACCAACCTGGGAAACAGAGTGAGACCTTGTCTCTATTTAAAAAAAAAAAATTGAGCCGGGCTCAGTGGCTCAACCTGTAATCCCACGCCTTTGGGAGGCTGAGGTGAGTGGATTGCCTGAGCCCACGGGTTCGAGACCCGCCTGGGCAGCGAGACCTCATCTCTACAATAAATCGAAAAATCAGCCGGGCGTGGTAGCGCATGCCTGTAATTCCAGCTACTCAGAAGGCTGAGGTGGAAGGATCGCCGGAGCCCAGCAGGTCGAGGCCCAGCAGGTCGAGGCTGCGGTGGCCAGGAGCGGCTGCTGCACTCCAGTCTGGGCGACAGAGTGAGACTCCAACTCAAAAAAAAAAAACAAAAAAGAAAATGCAGTAAATAGACGCCGAGGCTAAAAATAGCCTTGCTCCCCCACCCCAAGACTGTAAATACCCAGTGCCCCCTCTTTGAGGCTAAAGATACCCGGCAAATCATGGACGCGCCAGCCAGGAAGCTGTGTTCTTTCTGTCCCTGGAGGAGGTGGTGTGGGAGGCGCGGGCGGCGGCTCCCTGGGGTGGCATTTCCCAGCTGGGGTGCCCCGACTTGGGGGGGCCGTCCTGTCTGTGACGGCAGGATGCCGGGCGGCCTCCACCTAGCCGGTGCCTCTGACCCCCCAGTTGTGACACGTCGGACGGTCCCCAGAGGTTGCTGCCTGTCCGGGTGGGGCCGGATCGCCGGGCCAGAGTGCGGCTCCGGGGCGAGGTCGCCCCACTCCTCCGTGCAGAGCCGGGCCGTGGGTGTCGCGGGCGCCCACGGCTCTGCTCAGCCCCTCACGCGCGGAAAGCCCCTTCTCGCCTCTCCCGCCGTGGCCCGGCAGGCGGCCGCCGGCCCCTCGCCCGCGGGCCCTGCCCTGGCGCGCCCCCCGGTGGTGGCAGTTGGGCCGCCCGGGGCCTCGCCGGCTCCCGAGCGTTTGTGACAAGCACAGGCTGTCCCCGCGCCTCCCACTCTCCCTGGGAGCCTGGGCCGCCACCGCACGCTGGCTTCCCCGCGGCGGCTCTCCGACAGGCAGGCGCGCCCGCCCCAGGGCCTTGGCACCGGCTGGGGCCCCCTCCCCCTTGGCACCGACTGTGGCTCCTTCCACCCGGACGCCCCTCGCCTGGTTCCCCTTCCGTTCGCCAGAGGCCTTTCGTGGTGGCCCTGTTTCAAACCGGAACTCCCTAGCCGGGCTCGGTGGCTCAGCCTGTCATCCCGGCTTCGGGAGGCTGAGGTGAGTGGACGGCCTGAGCCCGCGGGTTCGAGACCCGCCTGGGCAACTTGGCGACACCTCGTCTCTACAATAAACGAAAAATTAGCCGGGCGTGGTAGCGCGTGCCTGTAGTTCCGGCTACTTGGAAGGCTGGGGTGGAAGGATCGCCGGAGCCCAGCGGGTCGAGGCTGCGGTGGCCGGGAGCCGCCGCTGCACTCCAGTCTGGGCGACAGTGAGACTCCAACTCGAGAAAAAAATAAAAAAATAAAATCGTAACTCCCAGTCTCTCCCCCCACACAGCCCCCCTTCCTGGCTGTGTCTTCTTCCACGACCACATGGTACGCGATGCAATCAACTTCCTGGTACTCTCTGTATCTGGGTTCCCCGTGCCCGGCACATTGCAGGGGCTCCGGAAAAGGTGCTGGAGTGGCCGAGTGTGACTTCCCACCCCATGGCCACCGGTGAGGCTCGCTCCCCGCTTGCCCCCTGCGGTGGGTGTCCTGTCATCCACCCCCCACCCTCCTGCCCCGACAGGTGCTGCTGCGCTCCCTTCTCCTTCCCTGCCCCGCCCCCCTCCGATGGCTGCAGGGGGACCAGGGGACCAGAGCCGTCTCTGTTCTGCCTCCAGCTGAGGCTTCTCCAACCGTCTCCAGCTCTGTTCTGCCGGGCTCAGTGCGAAGCTCAGGGCTGGACGGCAAACGCCATAGGTGGAAACGGACCGCAGGGCCACGGTGCTGGCGGCCTGATGTGGAGGTGCAAGTCGGGGAGGGCTTCCTGGAGGAGGGGGTTTCCCAGCTGCCACTTGGAGGAGGAGGGGGAGGAGAGGTGAAGCGGAGAGGAGGGAGGGTGGGGGAGAGAGAGGGACTGCCCTGAGGTCAGGTCAGAGAGCTGGGGGCCGAAGGGGGAAAAAGAAATGTTTTGTGGCTGAGGGTGGAGGCCGGAGGCTGGCCTCGGGGTTGTGCGTCTGTTTGGGTCTGTCCATGGAGGGGCCGGGATCCGTGTGGCAGGGTGAGAGTGTTCCGCGCCTGCTCCCTTTGCTGCTGCGTGGGAGAGACCTGCAGAGGGCACGCAGGGAGGCCGGGAGGCCCACGGAGACCCGGCAGCCTGCAAGGCAGAGGCCCAAAGGAGGCCGCTCTGGGGACACTTCGGGTTGCTGGCGCTGACGGCTCAGTAGATGGGGGGGGGGCACGCGCGTATCCCCGCAACACTCCCCGTCTGCCGCCAGAGGGTGCTTGCGAGCGCCACCCCTCCTCTGTTCAGAGCCCTCCGTGGCTCCCACCTCCCGTGAGAAGAGTTCAAAGTCCTCCCCAAGGCCCAGGTCTGCCCCGTGACCCCCCTGCCCCCTCCCCTTCTTCCGCTGTCCCCCTTGCTCGCTGGGCTGCAGCACGTTCCTACCCCAGGTCCTTTGCACGCGCCGTTCCCCCGCCAGGATGCCCTTTCCCAGGTGCCTGGCTGGCTCACCTGCTGCAGACCGCTGCTCACTTGTTTCCTTCCCGGGAGGTGTTCCCAGGCCACGGTTGCGCCGCCACACACGCCCTCAGCTCGCTCCCCCAGGCACGCTTTTCTCCACTGCTCCGGTGGCCAGGAGGGAACTCGGTCACTGCTCCCCGAGCGGACGCCCTGCTGTTTGGGTCTGTTTCGTGTGGGTTCGTTCTGCAAATGAGCACGCACCCCCTCTGCCAGGGCCGGGCACGGAAGGGGAGCCAGGCTGAGCCACGGTGGGACGTCCCTCTTTGGAGTACCCGGCTGGGAGGAAAGAAAGGCATTCAGCTGTGAGCCGAGGCCAGCTAGAGGACCGTGACCCCAGCCCTGCGTGCTGTGAGAGCGGATATGAGGGGTGCCAATGCAGTCCTGGTGGCAGAACCTTCTGGAGGAAGGAGGAAGGGGCTGTGTGTGAGAGAGATGGGCACCATGGAGGGGGCTGAGCAGGGGAGGGGGTGGGAGGGAGAGCCAGGTCTGAGATGCCATGTTAGGGCATACAAGGCAGTAGGGAGCCATGGAGGGTTGTAGGCCGGGAGGGGCATTGTTGGGGTTTCATTTCGCAAAGCTCGGTCCAGTTTCCAGGTGAAGATCGGATGACAAGGGGTGGCCGGTAGATGGGGAGACCAGGGAGGGGCTGCGCAGGGGGTAAGGGATGCTTGGAAGGGCTCCCACTCCCACCCTGGGCAGTCCAAGGCTGTGTGGTGGCCACAGAGAACTTATTTTTTTTTCTGAGTCAGAGTCTCACTCTGTTGCCCAGACTGGAGGGCAGTGGACGCTCCCCAGCCATCGCAGCCTCGACCTGCTGGGCTCCGGCGAGCCTTCCGCCTCAGCCTTCCAAGTAGCTGGAACTACGGGCGCGCTACCATGCCCGGCTAATTTTTGATTTATTGGGGAGATGAGGTCTCGCCAAGTTGTCCAGGTGGGTCTCGAACCCGTGGGCTCAGGCAATCCACTCACCTCAGCCTCCCAAAGGCGCGGGATTACAGGCTGAGCCACCGAGCCTGGCTCAGAGGACTTATTTATTTACTTGTTTGTTTGTTGTTTTCGAGATGGGGGTCTCACCCTGTCACCCAGCCTGGGGGACAATGGCACGCTCACGGCTCACGGCAGCCTCGACCTCCTGGGCTTAGGCGATCCTTATGCCTCAGCCTCCAGAGCAGCTGGGACTACAGGCATGCACCACCACACCCAGCTAAACTTTTGTAGAGGTGAGGTCTCTCTGTGTTGCCCAGGTTGGTCTCTATCTCCTGGGCTCAAGTGATCCTCCTGCCTCAACCTCCCAAAGCGCTGGGATTTGCGCCATCACACCCAGCCCCAGAGTGACCTCTTTTTTTTTTTTTTTTAATTGGAGTCTCACTCTGTTGCCCAACCTGGGGTGCAGTGGCACGCTCACGGCCACCCCAGGGTCAACCTGCTGGTCTCCGGCGATGCTTCCGCGTCAGCCTTCCAGGTAGCCAGAACTACAGGCACACACTACCACGCCTGGCTAATTTTTGACTCATTGTAGAGACGCGGTCTCGCCAAGTTGCCCAGGCTGATCTTGAACCTGCGGGCTCGGGTAATCCACTCGCCTCAGCCTCCCAAGGTGCTGGGATTACAGGCTGAGCCACCTCATCGAGCAATTATGTGTCAGTTCCTACCTGGGCCTGGTGCTGTGCTGGGCATGGTACCCCCACCCTCCACAGAGCCAGCACCTAGTGGGAAAGAGTTAACAAGCAAACCCATAGAACGCGTGGCGTGCTGGTGACGAGGACCATGGATAGGTGCTGGAAAAAAAGCTGGATAGGCCAACAGGGCCTCCCCTAGCAGGTGACATTTGATTACAGACCAGAAGGAGACGGGAGAGGAGTGTGGGGGTATCTGGGGAGAACTGTGCCAGGTGTTTCACCTCTGTGGGCCCTGGGAGCACTTTGGCCTTTGCTCTGAATGAAGCGGGAGCCATGGAAGGTTCTGGGCAGAGGAGGGAAGTGACGCCCTTGGCGCTCACAGGCACCCTCTGGTGGCTACAGGGGGAACAGACTGGAGAGTGAGGAGAGGGGAGAGGAGGAGAGTAAGGGGGTTCTGAAGGTGGCGTGGGGCCTGCCGGGGGCGTGGAATGGGAGGTGAGGGGTGGGGATACCTGGGCGGATCCTCAGCGCCTGGAGGGACTGGGCGGCCATCTGCTGGTGGGGGCTGAAGAGGCAGCGGTTCATGCCCTTCCCGGGACCCTGTCCTGGGCACTCTCAGGGCTTGCTCCATCTCTGTGAGGCAGGTCTGCTAGTCCCCATAGTGATGGGAGCCAGGCCCAGAGAGGCCAAGAGCCTGACCCGAGGCTGCACAGCAGATTCAGGCCCCAGAGCTGCAACTCTCAGCTGGTCCTCGCGCTTGCCCCAGGGCTGGCTGCTCCCGGTGCGCAGGGATGCCCGAGGGCTTTGTGGAGGAGGTGGCTGGGTTTGCCGAGTAAGAGGCAGGAAGGCAGCCAGAGGGCTGTGTGCAGGACTGGCTGCCGCGGGGAAGGGGTGAGGCCGTGCGGGCCCAGATTCCCCTCCCAGGAGCCCCCCAGACAGTCAGACTCCCACCCACTCCGACATAGCGGGTTGCCATGGCAGCTGCAGGCTAGGGCAGGCTCCAGGCGCCCCCTCTCCTCGGCAGCAGGTTCCCTCCTGTTGCCCTCCCTATCCCATCCGGGGGCACCCGAGGACGGAGTTGGGGCGGGCCCGCCCTTGACCCGAGACAGACGGGGCTCAGACGCAGACGTGGAGGCGGGGGCAGCCGGCCGTGACCTGGGACTTGGACTCGCCTGGGGTCCCCCGAGATCACTGAGGTGCCGGGGTGGGGTGGAGGGGTACACAGGCGCGTGCTCACCCGGTCCTGAGGGGGCAGAGCCTCGGCGCGTCCAGCTCTGAGGACGCCCAGCCGCTTGCACACAGCGGGCGCCTGGGAGGGGCTCTTCCCCACCAGGTCTCCCCAGCTCACCAGGCTGGGGCCCAGCGCGTCTGGGTTCAAGAGCCCCTCCCCGGCTGGGTGCCTTGTCGGTCTCTTCCGATGGACCCTCAGGCTCTGTCCCTGTAACCGTGGGGCCCCTCCCTTTTTTGCTGTTGTTGGCATCTGGCTCCGTTGCTCAGGCTGGAGTGCGGTGGCACCCTCACGGCCACCGCCGCCTCAACCCGCTGGGCTCCCGTGATCCTTCTGCCTCGACCTTCCCAGTAGCTGGAGCCACAGGCACGCGCCACCACGCCTGGCTAGTTTTTTTTGTTTGTTTGTTTTGTTTTTCTGAGTTGGAGTCTCACTCCGTCGCCCAGACTGGAGTGCAGTGGCCGCTCCCGGCCACCGCAGCCTCGACCTCTGGGCTCCGGCGATCCTTCCGCCTCAGCCTTCCGAGTAGCCGGAATTACAGGCGTGCGCTACCACGCCTGGCTGATTTTTTGATTTATTGTAGAGATGAGGTCTCGCTGCCCAGGCGGGTCTCGAACCTGCGGACTCAGGCAATCCACTCACCTCAGCCTCCCAAAGGCGCGGGATTACAGGCTGAGCCACCGAGCCCGGCTGGTTTTTAAAATATATTGTAGAGGGGAGGCCTCGCCAAGTTGCCTAGGCTAGTCTCGAACCCCTGGACTCAGGCAGTCCTCTCGCCTCAGCCTCCCAAAGTGCTGGGATGACAGGCGTGAGCCACCATGCCCGGCCTCCCTCACTAAGTTGTGACGAGGATGGAGCATGTAGAGTCTGCTTGGGCCGGACAGGGAAGGGCCACCACCATGCCTGGTGTCGAGGCCGCTCCTCGCTGGAGCGCCCACCTAGACGCCCACCCCCGGAGTTTGCTGTTCCCTGTGAATGGTTTTCCCAAAGATGTCTCTGTCCCTCCCCCCGCCCCCCCGCCGTGAGTTTCCTAGGGCTGTTGTGACCAAGTACCACAGACAGGGCCTTTTTTCCCCTGAGTCAGTCTCACTGTCGCCCAGGTTGGAGCGCAGTGGGACACTCACAGCGGCCACCCTAGCCTCGGCCCACTGGGCTCAGGCAGTCCTTCCGCCTCAGCCTTCCAAGTGACTGGAACCACAGAAGCATGACACCATGCCCGGCTAATTTTTTTTGTTCGTTAATTGTAGAAACCATGGTTTTGCCAAGTTGCCCAGGCTAGTCTTGAGAGCCTGTGGGCTCAGGCATTCCTCTCGCCTCAGCCTCCCAAAGTGCTGGGATTATAGGCGGTGAACCACTGTGCTGGGCTTGGGCTGTTTTAACAACAGAAATTTGTTGTTTTTGTTGACAGAGTCTTGCTGTGTTGCCCAGGCTGGAGTGCAGTGGTACAGTCTTAGCTCACTGTAGTCTCAAAGTGCTGGGCTCTAGTGACCCTTCTTCTGCCTCAGCCTCCTGAGTAGCTGGAACTGTAGACCTGAGTCACCATACCTGGCCTGATCTTGGACTTTGGAGCTCCAGAGCTGTGAGACAATACATTTCTATTGTTGGCTGGGCGTGATAGCTCACGCCTATAATCCCAGCATTTGGGGAGGTGGAAGGCTTGCTTGAGCCCCAGTTCAAGACCAGCCTGGGCAACATAGTGAGACCTCATCTCTACAAAAAATACAAAACATTAGCCAGGTGTGGTGGTGTACACCTGTAGTGCCGCCTACTTGGGAGGCTGAGGCTGGAGGACCACCTGAGCCCAGGAGCTTGAGACTGCAGTAGGCCGTGATCATGCCACTGCACTCCAGCCTGGACAACTAAGGAAGACCCTGTCTCAAAAAGCACCAAGTCCGAGATGAAGGCATTGGCAGCATTTGTTCCTTCCTGGGGCCATAAGAGAATCCATTCCAGGCCTCTCTCCTGGCTTCTAGTGGTTGCTGGCCGTCTTCTTGGCTTCTCGAAGCGTCTCCCTGGTCTCTGCCTTCGTGATCTCATGGCTTCTCGCATGCATGCTGTCTGTGTTCAGATTTTACCTTTCCATAGGGCACAAGTCCTACCGGATTAAGACCCACGCTAGTGACCTCGTTTTTACTTGATTCTTGCTGTGACGACTACAGTACAGACATGCTAGGAAATCCTGGTGCTTCACGATTCCATCCCTAACTCTTCCTCCCCACCGGGCCTCATCCAGGAGGCAGGTCCGGGTGGTTTCCAGCTGCTCTGGGCTTCGGGCTCCCAGGAAACTCTGTGCCCCGAAGGCCAGGGTGCCCACCTGTGTGGTCAGGCCGGCCCCCAGGTCAGAGGGCAGCTGGCCCGTCCGGCCATTGTCAGCACCGTCCTCAAGGTCATGCACCCCGTGTCCACTCAGTACACGTCTGCTTGGGGACTGCCTGCGTGTTCAGTGGATGACCTCGGAGGACATTAGCCCAGTGAAATAAGCCAGATACAGAAAGACAAACTGCACGTGGTCTCACTTATCTGAGGCATCGTTAAAAAAGCTGAACTTACAGAAGCAGAGAGAACAGTGGTTATGCTGCAGGGGGGGTGGGAAAGGGGGGAGAAGTGGGTCAAAGGGTACATGCTTTTTTTTTTTTTTTTTTTTTTGAGTTGGAGTCTCACTCTGTCGCCCAGACTGGAGCGCAGTGGCCGTTCCCGGCCACCACAGCCTCGATCTGCTGGGCTCCGGCGATCCTTCCGCCTCAGCCTTCCGAGTAGCCGGAATTACAGGCATGCGCTACCACACCCGGCTGATTTTTTTTTATTTATTGTAGAGATGAGGTCTCGCTGCCCAGGCGGGTCTCGAACCCGCGGGCTCAGGCAATCCACTCACCTCAGCCTCCCAAAGGGCGGGATTACAGGCTAAGCCACCGAGCCCAGCTAGGGTACACACTTTCTTTTAATTTTTTTTTTTTCAATAATCAATATTTTTTTATTATCATGTTGTGGGGTACAGTTAAGGGTTAGGTATACAAATACGTTTCATTCAGGCACCCTATTGATTAGCGGTGCTTCCCCATCCCCAGACAGCTATTTGCTCATTAATCCCATCTCCCCACCCCCCACACTTTCAACTGTAAGATAAATAAGTTCTTGGCCAGACGTGGTGGCTCATGCCTGTCATCCTGGCACTTGGGTAGGCCAAGGCGGGATGATTACTCGAGTCCAGGAGTTCCAGACCAACCTGGGCAATATAGTGAGACCCCATCTCTACAAAAAAATAAAAAAATCAGCCGGGCGTGGTGACGCACGCCTGTAGTCACGGCTGCTCGGGAGGCTGAGGTAGAAGGATCACCTGAACCCAAGAGGTAGAGGCTGCAGTGAACTGTGATCTTGCCACCGCACTCCAGCCTGGGCAGCAGAGTGAGACCCTGACCGAAAAAAAGGTAACTGAACTCTGGAGAACTAACGTACAGCATGGTGACTGTGGTTAATGTTAATAATGAACTTGAAATTCTCCAAGAAAGTAGACTCAGCCAGGCGGGGTAACTCACATCTGTCATCCCAGCACTTTGGGAGGCAGAGGCGAGAGAATTGACTGAGTTCAGGGGTTTGAGACCAGCCTGAGCAACATGGCGAGAACTTGTCTCTACAATAAATCAAGAAAAATTAGCCGGGCGTGGTGGCACATGCCTGTAGTTCCAGCCACTTGAAAGGCTGAGGCAGAAGGATCGCCTGAGCCCAGTAGGTCAAGGCTGCAGTGACCATGAGCATGCCACTGCACTCCAGCCTGGATCACCGAGTGAGACTCCAACTCAAAAAAAGAAGGTAGACACAAGAGCTCTCACCACAAAAGAAAAGGAATCCAGGCGACGTGATGCATATGTCATTAGTCAGCTGGATGGTGGTAATCATCTCTCAATATGTACAGGTACCGACGCATCATTTCTACCCCTTACACGTATGCGGTTTTTACTTGTCTATCGTGTCTCAATAAAGCAAGAGAGAAAATAAGAAGAACCCCTCTGACAACAACCCACATGTCCAACAATGGTGCATGGATAAACACAAAGTGGTCCCGCCAGCTGATGGAATATTACTCAGCCACGAAAAGGAACAAAGCTCTGGCGCATGCTGCCACGCAGATGAGCCTCGGAAACACAAGGCTGAGTGAGAGAGGCCAGACACGGAGGCCACGTGATGTATGAGCCTGATATGAAGTATGCAGAACACGGATATCCATAGGGACAGGAAGCAGATTCGAGGTCACCAGGGGCTGGGGGAGAAGGGGGAGGGGATTATCACATAGTGGGCGCAGGGCATCTGTTTGGGGTGATAAAAGTGTTTCAGCAATAGATGGTGGTGCTGTCCCACATTGAGAATGTAATTAATGCCGCTGTACACTTGGAAATGACTGCAGTGGTGGGTGTGGTGGCTCAACCTGTCATCCCAGCACTTTGGGAGGCCAAGGCAGGAAGATCGCTTGAGTCCAGGAGTTCAAGACCAGCCTGGGCAACCATAGTGAGACCTCTTCTCTACAGAAAATCAGAGTTAGCCAGGTGTGGTAGTGGTACACACCTACAGTCCTAGCTACTCGGAGGCTGAGGCAGGAGAATCCCCTGAGCCCAGGAGGCCGAGGCTGCGGTGAGCCCTGACGGTGCCACTGCACTCCAGCCTGGACGTCAGAGTGAGACCTTGACTCAAAAACAAACAAACAAAAAGAAGTGGTTTAAGTGGTTAAAATTATACCATAATTTGAAAGGCCCCTTTGGCTGCCAGGGAGAGCCTGGCTTTGGAGGACAGCTGGCCTGGAGGCAGCTGGAAGATCCAGGGCCCAGGACTGGAGGGGCAGGTGCCGAGGACACCTGGGTGGGGTAACTCTGGGTGTTCTGGCCTTGTCAACAGTCCCAGGATTTACTCCCAAACTGAATTTGGGGGAGAGAGAAGAGCCAAGGGTTTTGGCTTTGAGGGCCTGGGAGGGCAGTGGCCCATGACTGGTGGGGCTTTGCTGGCGTCTGACTGGGATGCAGGGGTTTTGGTGACCCTGAAGGAGAGAGGGGAGTGGGTGTGGCAGTCAGGCACGGGGTGGATTTGTCTAAAGCCCTGAGGCTGCACCAGGAGAGGCTCGGACTGGGTCCCGGTGTTGGGGGCACAGCCTGTGGGGAGGAGAGAGCTGCCCTCTGTGGGAGGCCTGGGCTGGCCCAGCGGGCACGGAGACGGGTGTCCTTACCAGAACCCTGCAGATGAGCCATGCTGAGGGGAGGGGAGGCGGAGATGTTGGCTCAAGGTCGCACAGGGCACACACAGGCTGTTGGGATCCAACCCCCATGGGCCGGCTACCCCCACAGTGTGGCATCTGGTGGCCTCCTCACCATTTGTCTGTTTGTTTTTTGAGTTGGAGTCTCACTCTGTCGCCCAGGCTGGAGTGCAATGGCACGCTCACGGCTACCCCAACGTCGACCTGCTGGGCTCCGGCGATCCCTCCGCCTCAGCCTTCCAAGTAGCTGGAAGTACAGGCATGCGCTACTGTGCCCAACTTGTTTTTGATTTTATTGTCTCACCAAGCTTCCAGCACTTTGGGAGGCCGAGGCAAGAGGATTGTCTGAGCTTGCGGATTCGAGACCAGCCTGGGCAACTTGGTGAGACCTTGTCTCTTCAAAATAAATAATAAGGCTGTGCGTGATGGCTCATGCCTATCATCCCAGCACTTGGAGAGGCCAAGGTGAGAGGATTGCCTGAGCCCATGGGCTTGAGACCAGCCTGGGCAACTTGGTGAGACCTTGTCTCTACAATAAATCAAAAAACATTTAGCCGGGTGTGGTAGCGTGCACCTGTAGTTCTGGCTACTTAGAAGGATCGCCGGAGCTCAGCAGGTCGACGCTGGGGTGGCTGTGATCGTGCCACTGCATTCCAGCCTGGGCGACAGTGAAACTCCAACGCAAAAAAAAAAAAAAAAAAAAGAGGGCTCGCTGTGTTACTCAGACTGGTCTCAAACTCCTGGGCTCAAGCAATCCTCCAAACTAGGCCTCCCAAAGCCACTGCACCCGGCCTTCTCCCTACCGTTTTCTACTATCCCCTAAGCAGTTTAACCTGCTCCTGCTCTGATGCCTGCGGTGGTGGGATTAGAGAGCCAGGGTCAGTGCTTCCCCTGAACTTGACCTTGGCTGGGAGGCAAAGTGGGGCAGAAAGAAGTGGAGATGAGGAAGGAACTCCCTGCCCTCAGTGTAAATGAGCTGAAAGTGCCCCAGGCAGGGTCTGGTCAGGGCTGTGGGGGAGACTCAGGCGCATGAAGGGCATTTCCTGGGGCTTGGACAGCGGGGAGGGGGCTGGTGCCGGGACTGGACAGGGGAGAGGAAGGGGTGGAGGGATGTGGGGATGGGAGGGGCGGCCAGGGCTGCCCAGCAGATGGGACCTTTCCACTTCCTGAGGCCAGAGTGGGGTCCTGCCCCGTGAGCTGGGGTGGGGGGTGCCCTGTTTTCATTTATTGAGGCATTGTGTCCCTGCCTGTGGGGGTTTACGTCTTAGTGAGAAAGGCTGACAACAGACTGCCCATAGAAGCAGGTAACAAGCCGGGCTCGGTGGCTCAGCCTGTCATCCCAGCACTTTGGGAGGCTGAGGCAGTGGATGGCCTGAGCCAGCGGGTTCGAGACCCGCCTGGGCAGCGAGACCTCATCTCTACAATAAATCAAAAAATCAGCCGGGCGTGGTAGCGCACGCCTGTAATTCTGGCTACTTGGAAGGCTGAGGCGGAAGGATCACCGGAGCCCAGCAGGTCGAGGCTGCGGTGGCCGGGAGCGGCCACTGCCCTCCAGTCTGGGCGACGGAGTAAGACTCCGACTCAAAAAAAAAAAAAGAAAAAGAAGCAGGTAACAGCAGGTAATTTCAGGTGCGGTTGAGAGCTACGAATTAAAATCAGGGAAAAGCTGGGTATGGTGGCTCACGCCTGTAATCCCCACACTTTGGGAGGCCGAGTGAGCCAGGAGGACGGCTTGAGCCAGGAGTTTGAGACTTGGAGGGTGCAGTGGCGCCAGGTCACCCATGGCCTCGGGCTCTGGTGAGGAATCAAGACCCGGCAGAGAGCTGAGAGCCGAGGGGAGGGTTGATGCCCGGATCAGTGTCATGAAATGACTGCTCGGCTCTGAGTGGAGGGCGTTCGGAGGGGTGAGCGAGGGGCCTGGGACAGTGTGGGCTGGCGGCTGGGTCCTGGGAGCTGTGTCCCGGGCCAGAGCAGGTGGGTTGGCGAGATACTTTAGAGGTAGAGCCCACAGGACCTGCTGATGGAGTCCACGGCGGGGGACGGGGGGGAGAAGATGGGGAAGGTGAGGAATTGCAGATTCCTTCCCGGTTTGGGGTCTGAGAGTCATTCAACAAACAGTTCATTGTGTGTCAGACCTGTCCTAAAAGTTGGGGATATGGCTGCCTTGAACAAAACAATTCAATGGGTTGGGCACAGTGGCTCATCCCTATAATCCCAGCACTTTGGGAGGCCGAGGCAAGAGGACTGCCTGAGCTCAGGAGTTTGAGACCAGCCTGGGCAACCTGGTGAGACCTCGTCTCTACAATAAATCAAAAAATGAGCCAGGCGTGGTGATGTGCGCTACTTGGAAGGCCGAGGCGGGAGGATCACCTGAGTCCAGCAGGTTGAGGCTGCAGTGGCCATGAGTGTGCATTCCAGCCTGGGCGATAAGAATAAAACTCCAGTCAGCCGGGCTCGGTGGCTCAGCCTGTAATCCCGCGCCTTTGGGAGGCTGAGGTGAGTGGATTGCCTGAGCCCGCGGGTTCGAGACCCGCCTGGGCAGTGAGACCTCATCTCTACAATAAATCAAAAAGTCAGCCGGGCATGGTAGCGCATGCCTGTAATTCCGGCTACTGGGAAGGCTGAGGCGGAAGGATCGCAGGAGCCCAGCAGGTCAAGGCTGCGGTGGCCGGGAGCGGCCACTGCACTCCAGTCTGGGCGACAGAGGGAGACTCCAACTCAAAAAAAAAAAGAAAAGAAAAAGAGAAAAAAAAGTAAAACTCCAACTCAAAAAAAAAAAATTCAAGGATCCCTGCCCTGTGAAGGGGACATCCCATACACCAGATAAACAGTTTGAACAAAGGCCTGAAGGAGCCAGCTGTGTGGATAACTTGGGGGACAGAAGAGGAAGTGACCAGTGCAGAGGCCCTGGGGCAGGATCTGATGTGGTCCAGAAAAAGCAGGCGCAGAAATAGAGTTCTGGAGCGAAGTGGGCCAATTGGTAGACTTTGCAAGGACTTTGGTTTTGGGGGAAAAACAGTAGTTGGGGCTCTGTGGAGAGGTTCCAGACTGGGAATAAAGAGATTTGGGAGGTGCTGGGTCTGTGATGGTACCAGGTCCTGAGCCCCTCGGACAGCCTGGGATGCCACAGGCTGGGTAATAGCTGGAGAGGCGAGAGCAGGTGTTCCGACTCTGAAGTGCCCTCTCCAGAAAATGTATGTTTCTGGCCAGGCGTAGTGGCTCATACCTATTATCCCAAGCCTTTGGGAGGCTGAGGTGGGAGAATCTCTTGAGGCCAGGAGTTCGAGACCAGCCTGGGCAACACAGCAAGACCTTGTCTCTACAAAAATAAAATTAGCTACTCGGGAGGCTGAGGTGGGAGGATCGCCTGAGCCCAGGATGTTGAGGCCGCAGTGAGCTATGATCGTGCCACTGCACTCCAGCCTGGGCGACAGAATGACACCCTGTCTCTAAAAAATAGAGAGAATACATGTTTCTGGCAAGTTCCTGGCGCGGCTGATGCCACTGGGCTGGGGCCACATCTGGAGAACCAGGGTGCAGATAAAGCAAAGACCTGAGGTGTGCAACTCTTGGGGGATCTAGGGAGACTGAGGCAGTGAGAGGCGAGAGGGAACAGCCGCAAGGGTGGAAGGAACGGTCAGAGCCAAGGTCTGTGCCCGCAGAGCTGCTGTGCCTGGGATGCAGCCGGGGGTGGGAGGAAGGCGGGGAGGGTGCACAGCACTCTCCCTCCCATCTCTCTTGACTGTCCCCCCCCCGGGGGGCAGCACCCCACCCCTACCCCGACTGCCTGTCTTCAGCTTACCCCGAGGGTTCCTGGGGAGAGAGGGGACTCCCAGCGTCCCTGGTCCCCCGTCTGTGGCGCCAGGAGTTGCAAGAGACGGGAAGCAGGGGACTGGGCAGGGCTTGGACTCCTGCCCAGGACCGGGAGGCCGCAGGTCACTGGCATGCCTGGGTCCCCCACCCAGGAGGGAGAGGGTGCTGGGTGGCAGACTTGGGGGTGCAAGAGAGGCTTGAGGGGCCCGAGGCCTGCCTGGGACGCCCTGGTGAGCGGCCCCAGAGGGTCTTCCAGGAGGTGTCTTCAGGAGGGGATGGAGGTCTGCTCCGAGGTGCCCAGACAGGCGGGTCTACCTGCCTGGTCGGGGGAGTGCGCCGTGAGATCCAGACGGGCCCTGGCAGCTTTGCCGGCTCCGCGAGGGCTGGGTGTGGACCTCTTGGGGGCCCCCAGCAGGAGGAGACCCTGCGCCCACGTCATCCTCCTGTCCTTCCCAGGCTGGAGGGCCAGGCTGCGGTGCCCGCCAGGTGAGGCGGGGCGGGGCCGCTCGCACAGACCACTGAGAGCCCCGGACGCGCCCCCAGCTGCCACCATGGCCCGCCTGGCCGCAGTGCTCTGGAGTCTGTGTGTCACCGCCGTTCTGGTCACCTCAGCCACCCAAGGTAGGTCCTGCTGGGGCTGGGGAGGGGCCGCGGTTCCCAAGCCCCACCAGGAGTGGTGGGTGGGACAGGAAATCCCTCCCCGCCTCTTGGAAAAGAAACAGCCCCAGATCCCGGCTGGACCAGGCCAGAGCACAACTCGGTGGCTACGCTCGCCCCAGCACCACCGAGGGTTCCCGGACCAGGCCCTCACCCCCAACAAGGCCAGGGCGCCAGGGGCTGTCCCACCATGGCCCCTGGGACCAGGACAGGCCTTCCTGGAGAGCTGATTCTCCCTCTCTCCCTGGCTCTCTCTCCCCCTCCTCTCACCCCGTCCCTTTCTTCTTCCTTTTCTCTCTCTCTCTCCCTCCCCCCCCACCCCCCCTCTGTGATTACATCTCTGAGGCTCTTGCTGGGAAGAAGGCTTAATTAAAGCATGCCTGCTGACGTTTATTTAAAAACAACTAATTACCCAGCTCGGCCCTATGCCGGCCCTGGGATCCTGCACACGCCACAATTAGTGCCCCAAGCCTGCCCGCCCACCCTCACCGATTACTCAATTACTGTCCCCGTGTGGGCCCAGGCGGGGGCAAGGGCAGGGTGAGGAGAGAGGCAGAGAGAAGGGCCCCGCTGCCCCGGCCCCTCACCCTAGGATGCGCCCGGCCCACCCGCCACCCCAGTCTGAAGGGCACTAGCGGTAGACCTTGACGCCATGCCCCCTCCCCTGGCCCTGTCCTCCGGGGAGCCCCAGAGGGAACGTGGTTCGGCTGGGCCCCAGCACCTTGGGACTGCTGCAGTTGGCCAGCAGCCTTCTCCCGCGACGGTGCCACGTTCGCTGCTCGCTCTCTGCCCATCCGGGTCCTGCCCCACAGCCCCAGCTGGGCCAGGAGGGGCCGCCTCCACCCCCAGACCCATCTGAGCCAGCCCTCCACCCCCAGCCTCCCTCCCGGCCCGAGAAGGCTAAAATTAGACGAGGAGGCAGATGGTGCTGGAGGAACACATGTAAAACGTTCCCCCGCCGGGACTCAACTCACCCCAGAAAACCCCAGGGGCCTGGCTGCCTACCCCTGGGTCCCAGGCAGCACTGGAGGGCGCAGGTCTCCGAGTGGCCTTGTGAAGTCCAGCACTATAGGAGGCCACTTCTGCATCTGCAAATGATGGTCCCCGTGTCGGTGCCCAGGCCTCTCTGTGTCCCCACTTTCCTCCATCGCCTTCAGGGCCTGGCTGGACCGGTGTCCTAAAGGGGCTGCCTGGCCAGCGTGGACCAGGCCCAACCCTCTCTGCCGTGCAGACTGACCGCCTTAATCGTCCTCATGAGATCACAGCCTCCCGCTCCATGGCTTGCACACAACGACACCCAGGCTCCCTCCCGGGCCCTCTGAGATGGAAACTGTTCCCACTGTCCGTCAGGGGAGGGACAGAGGCACAGAGATGGTCAGGGACTGGGCCGAGGCCACAGCCAGGGAGCGCCGAGCGGGGCTTTCCAAGCTCTCAGTCCTCATGGGGTACAGGATGATGGCTGATGTGGGAGGAGGAACTCCCTCCGTAGAGCTGGGCCTGCCCGGGGCATGTTCCTTCGCTGCCACAGGGACCTTGGGACTTGCTGAGGCACCCTCCCTGCGCTCGTGCTTCCTTGGAGAGCATTTCCTAGGGCGTTGAATCCCTGCTGTCACCCTGGCTGTGGGTGCCCATTTTACAGATGGGGAAACTGAGGCTTGGGCGGCTGCAGCAGTGGCTGCCTAAACTTGGGTGTGCATCAGAATCACCTGGTGGTCATGTAGCCCCAAAGGCTCTTGCCTCCCTCACCCCAGAGATTTGAATTCAGCAGGCCTGGAGTGGGGCCCTGAATCTGCATTCTGGACCAGCCCACGGGTGATGCGGATGCTGCTGGCCCCTGGGCCACACCACACCTCCCTGTCAGCTGGGCTGTGGCCGAGCCAGTCCCTGTGGTTTCTTCCAGAAACATGCTTTCTCTGCTTCTTGCGGGGGTGGCATGAAGTGAGGGAAGCCCCCAAGACTACCTCGCTTTTTTTTTTGAGTTGGAGTCTCACTCTGTCGCCCAGACTGGAGTGCAGTGACACGCTCCCAGCCACCGCAGCCTCGGCCTGCTGGGCTCCGGCGATCCTTCCGCCTCAGCCTTCCTAGTAGCCGGAACTACAGGCACACACTACCAACCCCAGCTAATTTTTGATTTATTGCAGAGATGAGGTCTCGCCAAGTTGCCCGGGCTGGTCTCGAACCTGTGGGCTCCGGCAATCCACTCCCCTCGGCCTCCCAAAGTGCTGGGATTACAGACTGAACCACCGAGCCTAGCCAATTACCTTGCTTTTGACACCAACTGCAAGTTCAAGGGTACCCCTAGTACACTCTGTTTCTTTTTTCTTTTCTTTTTTTTTTTGAGTTGGAGTCTCACTCTGTCACCCAGACTGGAGTGCAGTGGCCGCTCCTGGCCACTGTAGCCTCGACCTGCTGGGCTCCAGCGATCCTTCCATCTCAGCCTTCCAAGTAGCTGGACTACAGGCGCGTGCTACCATGCCCGGCTCATTTTGATTTATTGTAGAGATGAGGTCTCGCCAAGTTGCCCAGGCAGGTCTCGAACCCGCGGGCTAAGGCAATCCACTCACCTCAGCCTCCCAAAGGCGCGGGATTATAGGCTGAGCCACCGAGCCCGGCTATACACTCTGTTTCTATAACTCGCTGGAAGGACTCTGAACTCGCTGGAATATGTTAAACTCACAGTTACAGCTTATTACAGTGAAAGGATACAGATTAAAATCGGCCAAGAGTGCGAGGGAGTTGAGGAAGGTTCCAGGCATGGAGCTTCCAGTTGTCCCCCCAGTGGCTTGTGGATGACATTAACCCTCCCGCCCATACATGCACCATGCATATGGTGTGCAATAATGCTGGCCGGGAAGCTCCCCGAGTGGGGCACCCGGTGTCTTTCCTGGAGCTCAGTCTCCAGCCCCCCCCAGGTCAGCTGGTGTCTCCTGACCCAAGCCTCCATCCAGAGTCGGGTTACTGGTGAGTTCCTTGAAAGGGGACAGCGGTTCCGGAGGCTGGAAGCTTGAGGTCAGGGTGTCTCGGGTCGACGCCTGAGACCTTGCACTTTGGCTTGGGGATGGCCATCTTCCCATGTCTTCACATCCTCTCCCTCTGTCCCTCTGTGTCCAAGTTTCCCCTGTGTATAAGGACCCCAGTCAGGTTGGATGGGGGCCCATCCTAATGGTCACGTTTCAATTTGGTGGCCTCTGTCAAGACGCAGTCTCCAGACGAGGTCCCATTCTGAGGTATGGAGGGTTAGGGTTTCGGCAATGACTTTGCAAGGGGACACAGCTTGGGCCAAAACAGAAGGCATAGACTCTGGTGTGGACCAAAGCCCCCAGGAAAACAGAAACTCTTTTATCAAGCAGGATGTGCCAAGGGCTTAGATGTCACCTTCCAAGAGCCGAGGGCAAAGACCAGGCTCTTCTGGGGCGAGGTTAATGTCCTCACCGCCTAGGTGGGTGCACTTGGTAGACCCAATTCACAGCTGAATAGACCGAGGCTCACATGGCCAGCTTCTGGGCACAGCCGAAATGGAGGTGCCCCCTCAGCTGCTGGTGGGGACTTGCCTCCCCAGCCTGACCCCCCCACCCACCCTCCCCGCAGGCCTGAGCCGGGCCGGACTCCCGTTTGGGCTGATGCGCCGGGAGCTGGCATGCGAAGGCTACCCCATTGAGCTGCGGTGCCCGGGCAGTGACGTCATCATGGTGGAGAACGCCAACTACGGGCGCACGGATGACAAGATCTGTGACGCTGACCCTTTCCAGATGGAGAATGTGCAGTGCTACCTGCCGGATGCCTTCAAGATCATGTCACAGAGGTGAGCGGGCTCCCAGGGCTTTCTGAATCCAGTGCCTGCCTGGAAGTGCCGGTCCCTGGCTGGCATGCCCCGTTCACCCTTAGTCCTGCTTTTATGCATCCAGCATGTTTCCTGAGCACCTACCAGGTGCCGGGCCCTGTGCAGACAGAGGATAAGGCTCAATCTGTCTCCCCACCACCAGCCTTGTGTCCCTACACTTAACACTGGCCAGTCCCTCCTCCCACCACCTCTTGCGTCCAGAAGCTTCCATGCTAAGATCAGCCAGGGCAGGTTAGAGCTTGCAAAATGGAAGCAATGGCAGGATAAGTGAAGGTGTGGGGAGAGCAGAGGGAGACCCTTTATCCTGACTTGAGGAGGCGTGAGGCTTCCCCCGGGAGGAGAGCCCTGACCACGGTGACGGGAGTGTGTGCTGAGGGTGTGAGTGCTGGGGTGGGTAAGACTGTGTGCCAGGGTGTGTTTTTGTGTGTGCATATGTATCTGTGAGTGGCTGCTGGAGTGTACAGGTGGGGGGGGAACCAGAAAAACCCAGAATTATCTTTGGGAGGCCGGACTTCTTGTGGTACAGACTTTCCTATCTAAGTAAGTGTTTTCGGAACCCATCACGCATTTGACCCATTTCACGGTGGGTGATTTATGAGTCTACCTGCCCACACAGCACGGAGTGTTCAGTGGTTTTTGACCAAAAATGACATGACCGTCCTGTGCCCTGCCCTCCCTAGTCATCCGATCTCATCCCGAATGATTTTGTTTTGTTTCCCTGGTTGAAAAAATTCCTCAAAGGGAAACATTTTGGGACTGGGTGTGGTAGCTCAAGCCTGTAATCCCAGCCCTTTGGGAGGCCGAGGTGAGAGGATTGTCTGAGCCCAGGGGTTTGAGACCAGCCTGGGCAACATGGTGAGACCTTGTCTCTACAGTAAATCAAAACATTAGCCGGGTGTGGTAGCACATGCCTATAGTTCCGGCTACTTGGAAGGCTGAGACGGAAGGATCGCTTGAGCCCAGCAGGTCGATGCCGGGGTGGCTGAGACCGTGCCACTGCACTCCAGCCTGGGCGATGGAATGGGACTCCAATGCACACACACAAAAAAAGGAAAAGTTTTGCCAATGTGGAAGAGGTGAAACAAAAAAACAGAAGCACTAAAAGGCATCAAAACAGACAAGTTTAAAACTGTTTTGAGCAGTGGAAAAAGTGTCTCAGCCAGGCACAGTGGCTTATACCTGTAATCCCAGCACTTTGGGAGGCAGAGGCAAAAGGGTTACCTGAGCTCAGGGGTTCGAGACCAGCTTGAGCAATATTGTAGAGATCTCATCTCTACAATAAACTTAAAAAATCAGCTGGGCATGGTGGCACATGCCTGTGGTTCCAGCTACTTGGAAGGCTGAGGCAGAAGGATCACCTGAGCCCAGCAGGTCAAGGCTGTGGTGACCATGAGTGTGCCATTGCACTCCAGCCTGGGTGACAGAGTGAGACTCCTTCTCAAAAAGAAAAAGTGACTCAATAAGTATATTGCATCACATGGAGAGTACTTGGAAGGTGATTGAAGTTTAAACATGTAAAAATAAATACACAATTTTTTTTTTTAGCCGGGCTCAGTGGCTCAGCCTGTAATCCCGCGCCTTTGGGAGGCTGAGGTGAGTGGATTGCCTGATCCCGCGGGTTCGAGACCCGCCTGGGCAGCGAGACTTCATCTCTACAATAAAATCAAAAAACTAGCCAGGTGTGGTAGCGCGCACCTGTAGTTCCAGCTACTCGGAAGGCTGAGGCGGAAGGATCGCCAGAGCCCAGCAGGTCGAGGCTGGGTGACAGAGTGAGACTCCAACTCAAAAAAAATAAATAAATAAAATAAATAAATACACAATCTTTTATAAATAAACTGGGTTTTTTGGGTCACCCCTTGTATGTGTGCATGTTTGAGTATGTGACTGTGGGTTGTGTGTGAATGTGTGTGGCTTGTGTTTGTCTGGGAATGTATGTTTGAGTGTCTTTGTGTGTTTGTGTATCCATGGGTGGGTGGATGTGTTTCTGGGTATGTGATTGTGTGTGTTTGAGTGAATGTGTGTGGCTTGTGTGGGTGTGAACGTGCTCGTGTGCATCTGACTGTTCTTTGGGTGTGTGACTGAGTGTGTGAGGTGTCCCTGGCTGAGGCATCACCTGTGCAACACATTACAGAAACTTGTCACAGCCACGGCCAGACCACTAGATCCAGCAGGACTTCCAGTGACACCCAGACTCTCCCCCCCATTCCCCCTCCACCCCCACCCCTTACCCACTGCTCTTCTGGCCTGTTGTAGTTTATTCTCCTCCTAGCATCTGGTGGGTGCTGGGAACACCTGAGTCAGGTTCCATCCCTCCTCTGCTCAGAACCCTCCATGGCTCCCACCTCCCTTGGGGCCAAGGCCAAAGTTCTCCCTGCTGCCCACAAGGCCCTGCATGGCCTGCCCTGACTGCCGGCCCTGACCTCTTCCACACTATCCCTCTCAGCTGCAGCCACACCCGTCTGCTCTGACACGCATCAGGCCTTGTCCTCCTCAAGGTCCCCTCTAGGCCTCTGTACTGGCTCTTCCCTCACCTTACTTTCAGCTTTCTCTACCTAACTGTCTCCTTAGCGAGGCCCTTCTGACCACCCTCCTCTACACCTGCAGCCGCCTGGTTTCTAACCCCCTTCCTGTTTGCTGTCTCCTAGCCCTGCCTTCCACATGATTTCCATCTGATATCCTGCCTTGTTATTGTGTTTTGTATGTCTTCCCTCACTGGGCTGTCAGCTCCCCCAGGGTCAGGGAGTTTTGTCCATCACTGCTGTGCCCACAGCCAGGTATACAGCGGGCACTTACTGAATGTTTGCATTTCTGAGAGTGCAGGGGTCACTCCAGCACCTAGAGCATAGAACGGCAAAAGGGAAGGAGGGCTGGGGCCAGCTCAGATCGTCCCTGGAAGAAGTGGCCGCTGAGGGCCTCGGGAGAGGTTCCGGCAACAGAGCGAGTGTCCAGGGGGCTGAGACAGCGGGCTGGGCCAGAGCTCCCTGATCGGCTCCCAAATCCCGCCTCTTCCCTTCCCCTTCCTGTTCCCGGCACCCCTGCTGGGCACTCCCAGTCTCGCCTCTGGCCTTCGCTGAGGCTGTGCCCCTCCTGGAGCATCCCCTTCCTCCTGCCCCTCCGGCACCCCGCTGAGTTATTCTCAGGGGTCTCAGCCCTGCAGCACGCCGGTTCCACGCCCCGGGGATGCCCTGGGGGACGTTGAACAAGCAGTAGGGTGCCTCAGCCCAGCTTCCCTTCCCCTGAGCCCCCAGACCCTGCTGCTCCGCCGTCCAAACCTCAGGCTCTTTGTATTAGTTAAGGGCACTGCGAGGCTGGCCCGACAGAGACACCCCAGAATAAATACATCGACCCAACAGACACAGAAGACCCTCCGCCGCAGCCCTGGCTTCCCTCTGTCTTGGCGCCTCGGCCGGAGCCCAGCCCTTAAAGGCGCGCGCCACGCCCACTCGCCTCATTGGCCAGAGCCAGGTCACGTGCCGTCTGCCCCCGCCCCCGCCCGCAGGGGAGATTGGAGTTTCCAGCTGGGGGTCGGTGGAATTTTTTTCTTCTTTTTGTTGAAGTGCCATAAAATTGACCATTTTATTTATCTACTTTTTTAAAAATTTTTTTTATTGAGTTGGAGTCTCATTCTGTCGCCCAGACCACCGCAGCCTCGACCTGCTGGGGCTCCGGCGATCCTTCCGCCTCAGCCTTCCAAGCAGCTGGAACTACAGGCGCGCGCTACCTCGCCCGGCTCATTTTTAAAATTATTGTAGAGATGAGGTCTCACCAAGTTGCCCAGGCAGGTCTCGAACCCTCTGGCTCAGGCAATCCACTCACCTCGGCCTCCCAAGGCACGGGATTATGGGCTGAGCCACCGAGTCCGGCTGACTTAACTTATTTTAAACGAGCAGGACAGTATTTGTTTATTTGAGTCAGGGTCTCTTCACCCAGGCTGGAGTGCAGAGGTACAATCCCAGCTCTCCACAGCCTCAACCTCCTGGGCTCAAGGGCATCCTCTTGCCTCAGCCTCCCGGGTAGCTGGGACTGCAGATGTGCATCACCATGCCTGGCTAACTTTTTTGTGGGGGAGAGATAAAGTCTCGCTATATTGTCTAGGCGGATATTTGGTAGGCTCAAATTATGCATGTTAGAGTGAACAGTTCAGAGGTATTCCGCACATTCTCAACGACGTGCAGCCATCCCCTCTGCCTACTTCCGGAACACTCCTCACCCCACATGAAACACTCCTCCCCCCCCATCCCCATTAGCAGGCCCTTTCTCACTTCCCCTTCCCCCAGGTAACCATTGGCCCACTTTCTATCTCTGGATTTGCCTGTTCTGGACCTTTCTTTCTTTGTGTCTGTCTTTCTTTCTCCTATGTGTAGTACAATTCAGGATTGGGTATACAAGTGGTCATCGTACAGAGAAAGTTTGGGCCTCCCTTTGGTCCTCACTTTACCTGGTTTGAGATCAGGAACCCTTACTGTTGTTGTGCCCCCTCACCCCTGCCCCTATCTGCACATTTTTTTATAAACAGAGTCATATACACGGGGCCTTCTGTGTCTGGATTCTTTCACTCAGCACCATGTTTTCAAGATGCGTTCATGTCATAGCGTGGAGGGGGGCTTCCTCCTTTTTTGTGGCTAAATGGTACGGGTGAAACACATTTCGTTTATCCATTCATTTGTTGGTGGACATTTCGTTGTCTCCACTTTTTGGTGGTTGTGTGTAATGTTGCTGTGAACATGTATGTAGCAGGAACTTGTTTAAACACCTGCTTTAAGTTATTTGGGGTACAATAGTCCCCCTTATCCGCCAGGGACAACATTCCAAGACCCCCACTGGACACCTGAACCACAGATAGCACTGAACCTTACATATGCCATGTTTTTTCCTGTACATCCCGACCTGTGGTAAAGCTTAATTCATAGATTAGATAGATAAGCAATTAGCTGGCTCGGTGGCTCAGCCTGTAATCCCGCGCCTTTGGGAGACTGAGGTGAGTGGATTGCCTGAGCCCGCGGGTTCGAGACCCGCCTGGCCAACTTGGCGAGACCTCATCTCTACAATAAATCAAAAAGTCAGCCAGGCGTGGTAGGGCATGCCTGTAATTCCGGCTACTCGGAAGGCCGAGGCGGAAGGATCGCCGGAGCCCAGCAGGTCGAGACTGCGGTGGCCGGGAGCGGCCACTGCACTCCAGTCTGGGCGGCAGAGTGAGACTCCGACTCAAAAAAAAAAAAAAAAAAGTTAAGCAATTAGCAGGAACAGCCAAGAATTCATTTGTTATTAGTGGCTGGGCGTGGTGGCTCACACCTGTAACCCCAGCCCTTTGGAGGCCAAGGCGGGAGGATTGCTCGAGCCCAGGAGTTGGAGATCAGTGTAGACAACATAGCGAGACCTCATCTCTACAAAAAAATTTTAAAAATTAGCTGGGCGTGGTGGCACATCACTGGTAACCCCAGCTACTCAGGAGGCTGAGGTGGAAGGATCACCTGAACACAGGAGGTCAAGGCTGCAGCGAGTGCACTCCAAACTGGGTGACAGAGTGAGACCCCAGCTCAAAAACAAGGCTGTTATTACTAAAGCATTGTTAAGTAAAATAAGGGTTAGTTGGTCGTAAGCGCTGTGACACAGTGACAGTCAATCTGATAACCAAGATGACTGCTAGTGACTAATGGACAGGCAGTAGAGCCACTGTGGACACAACCTGGGTGACATGAGACTTCACCATGCTACTCAGAACAGCATGTAGTTGGAAACATGAATTGGTGCTTGCTTTGGCAGTACATGTACTAAAATTGGAAAGACACAGAGAAGATTAGCCTGGCCCCTTGCACAAGGGTAGCACGCAATTTTATGAAGCGTTCCATACTTTAAAAAAAAATGATGACTTGTTTATTTCTGGAATTTTCAATTAATGTTTTCAAACCGTGGTGGACTGCAAATAATAGAAACCTTGTAAAGCGAAACTGTAGGAAAAGGGGGTCTACGATGTATGGATAGCTGGTAACCCTTTTAAGGCCGTGTTCTTTTTTATTTCTTATTTTTAGTACAGTGGCACGTTCATGGACACCACAGCCTTGACCTCCTGGGCTCAGGTGATCCTTCCGCCTCAGCCTTCCGAGTAGTTGGAACTACAGGCTGCACCATCATGCCCAGCTAATTTTTTGCCTTATTGTAGAGACGAGGTCTCACTATGTTGCCCAGGCTGGTCTCGAACCCATGGGCTCAGGCAATCCTCTCACCTCGGCCTCCCAAAGTGCTAGGATTATAGGTGCGAGCCACTGCGCCTGGTCAAGTGGTCTCTTTTTAAAGGAGATGGGGGTGAATAATACCAACAGACCTTCCTGTGCCGTGTCTCCCCCACCACTCCTCCACTAA